>OX336389.2:281363526-281803051 GCA_946902985.2 Meconema thalassinum | reverse complement strand
AAATTCCTATACATCAAGAAAAACAACCTTAATAATAAGTTATACCGTACGCATCTAGAAGCCGCAAACCTATCCAGCAAAAAAGACTGGGATGAATATTCTCTCACAGTTAATCAAATTCTTTTCAAGAAAACCAACAAAAAAGTGTTGTCATTGGATAACAAATTTAGGAATTTACAATTCGTACAGAATAAAACCAGAAAAATCAGGGAATCTAAGGAACAGTTTATCAACCAACAGCATACCAAAGGACAATTTTCTCCACCCGTCAAAAATCTATCAAGCGTCAATTTCGACCGTCAAGAACTCGAAATACTAGGCAGGGGACCAAAACATAACTGGGAAGTTGAAATTAACGATAAGACACTTACAAATTTAGTAGCGGAAACAGAAACTGCTATACGAAGACTCCCAATTGACAAGCAGAAGGAGGTTAGATTCACGGCAAATAAAGAAATCCAAAAAATAATCAGCACCAATACTAACCAGAAACCGAACCTAAATCATCTTAAAAAATTAAAAAGAAAAATCAATAGTAACGATATAATTGTCACAAAAGCGGACAAAGGGAACACGGTCGTGCTGATGGATAGGGAGGCATATGTTAATAACACCTATGACTTCCTTAAAAACTCTAAATTTGATGAAGTCAAAAAAGACCCCACCCAGTCCATACAAAGAAAATTGAAAAGCATTCTGAAAAACTCTATGTTTATCTTTAGCGATAAACAAACAAATAATCTAATCAACATGAACCCGGGATTACCCACCTTGAGAGCCCTCCCCAAGATACATAAAGAAGGTACACCCATAAGACCCGTAATCAATTTTAGAAACAGCCCTCTCTACAGAACCGCTAAATTTTGCCAACAATTTCTTGAAAAACATTACACCTACAAAGCCAACAAATCCCTGAAGAACACACTCCATTTCTGCGATGAAACAATGAAACTTAAATTAATGAGCAAACACTCCTTACACAGTGTAGATGTGAAGGACATGTATACAAACATTCCCATCAAACCTTCGCTCAAGGTCATTGAACAAAACCTGTCTAGCAGTAGCTCGTTATCGAAAGTAGAAATCAGTGAATTTATGACACTACTTGAGTTCACACTTATAAATAATTTTTTCACCTTTAATAATAAAATCTTCAAGCAAAAAGAGGGACTGTCAATGGGCTCCCCGCTCTCTGGCATAGTAGCCAATATATACTTAGATCACCTAGAGCATGAGGAAATCATAAACAAAATTGATGGGATATTTTTTTGGGCAAGATACGTGGACGATGTATTTGTAATATTAGATGAGACGACCCTGAACATAGAAGGATTGGTACACAAATTAAATAGTCTGGATAAAAATATACAATTCACGGCAGAATCAGCGGTAAACAATAAAATAAACTTTCTTGACATCACAGTCAGTCGGATTAATAATAGATTAACATACAAAATTTTCAGAAAGCCAACCCAAACACACACAACTATAAGGCAGGACTCTAATCACCCAGGTAATCAAAAGAAAGCCGCATTTCTGAGCATGATCAACAGAGCCTTCTCCCTTCCTCTAGACCAAGCAAGCCTAAACGAAGAGCTAAAAATCATTAAGCAAGTTGCTATAATAAACGGATTCGCACCACAGATAGTTAACAACATCATTAATAAAATTAAAAACAAACCGGTCACCCACCTAACGCCAGAACAAAAAGAGCAACCCAAGTACGCAGTCTTCACGTACTTTAACAACAAATCTTACAGCATTTCCAATATCTTTAAGAAACGCGGTCTAAAAATAGCCTACAAAACAACTAATACAAATAAAGATATTTTATTTAACACCAACAAACTGAACCACACGAACAAGTTTAGTAAATCTGGCATATACAAATTGAAATGCACCAAATGCGAAGCTAATTATTATGGACAAACCGGTAGGTCATTTGCTACAAGATATGGTGAACATTTTAACGCTCTAAAATACAATAAATTTTCCGCTATGGCCAACCACATGAAGGACAGTAAACATGAATTCACTGACATCAACAAAGACATGAGCATCCTGCATCTTGCTAAGAAAGGTACCACAATGAACATATTGGAAGAAATCGAAATAGATTTTGCCCAAAGAACAGACCCCCTAACCAATATCAATGAGATCAACTTTGAAAATAATAATGTACTCTTTGAGACCTTAACTAATTACAGAGTTAAATACAAACCACCTTAATTTTATCATTTAATCGAGGACTTACAAATCCGCTCTTTCCACCCCTTAACCCCATACCCCTATCCCGCCCCTCTATCCCCATCCCGCACCTGTCCTCCAAAATTGCCAGTATCCTTACCCTCCCCCCGCCCCTCTCGACTGAAGCCTCGCCCGCTTCCCCCAATGCTATTCCATATCAGTACTGCACAGTCTCCGTATGCCTCAGCACGGCCCGATTTCTCGCTGCCACAGCTACACCGTAAGTTCACCACACTCCTTTTATATATTTTTCCACTTTTTCTTTGTTTAGCTTTCCACTTTTTCGGTTTTAATATTTATCATAGTTCACACAGGGATTTTCTTTTCCAGTTATGTTTGGTCACCTCTTGCTAGATATTGGAGGTTTTTATCGGAAGCAGGACATTGGAAACCAAAACAGTGCAGCAAGCCTTTTTTAAGACTTTTTATTGAACTTTCAATATGACAGTGTTTTAAAAACTTTTTAAAGTGTTATTTTAGTCATGTGTGTGTTGTTTTAATTATTATTTTAATGTCATTGAGTGTTGCCAATAACCATAGGCTGATGATGGTGTCAATGTCACTAGACACCGAAACATGTCCCAACATACGCAAAGACAAGTGATTATGTCACGATAAAACCTCTAATAAAACAATGTATTGACTAGGCGGAACCATATAAACTTTGTTTATTATTAGGGCAGCTACTGCGACGTGATGAGAAGAATTGGAGCACCCACCGTACTCGCCCGACATTTTGCCCTGTGACATTGATCTCATTCAAAAGATTAAGGAACCACTACGTGGTAGGCGGTTTGCAACACGAGAGGACATTGCTAATGAGGTGTGCCAACAGGTG
The DNA here is from genome assembly GCA_946902985.2 of Meconema thalassinum. Classification (NCBI taxonomy): domain Eukaryota; kingdom Metazoa; phylum Arthropoda; class Insecta; order Orthoptera; family Tettigoniidae; genus Meconema; species Meconema thalassinum. The sequence goes on along the minus strand of OX336389.2, from coordinate 281,799,966 downwards.
GTCCGATTCACACATGGTGTGGCAAATCCTGAGGCAGATAGTATTCAGCGCCTCCCACATCGTTGGCAGCGTGTGGTAACAGTAGCAGGGGACTACTTTGAGGGTCTTGAGGCCCAGGTTTGTCTATGTCAACTGTATGTGTACTGTGTAGTCATTCTTTTGCACCGTGAAGGCCATATTGCCCTGTATACTACCATAATAAATTAAATTAGTGTGTTACGATACTTCAGTGCAATTCATTGTCCACACATGTAGTTAACACCTTGTCCTTTTGTCTGTATATGTCACATTTTCCAACCGGACTGGTATCTTCATGCAAAAAAATAGTTGCCATGACTCTTGCCCCAACCCTCGTATAAATCATACATTTCAACAAACTTTTGGATTAGCATAAATTTGACTACCCTGGATACATATACCGTATTTCCTCGCATATAACTCTCCATTGCATATATCTCGCACCCCATTTTAAAATTTGAAATTGCAGGAAAATCAAATCCTGGCATATATCTCGCATTAATTTCTGATGCCAACATTAAGATGATCGTAGCAATTGTACGATAGAACTCCTACCCACTGGACATTACACGTCTTGCCCACAATGTTTCTGTTCATTTTGGCGGCGGTGCTTTCCTTTCTTTCACAGTATTTGTTGCCCGTCTGTTGCATTGTCGACAAGTACCAGTATTCTGTCTTCACGTTCCATTGCCGATTCTCAGTTAGAGTGATAGTTTTCTTGTGGGGGTAAATCTCTTAAGTTATATAAAAACTCAGAAGTTATACGACTGGGTTTAAACTCAAAGTGATAAAATATGCAGAAGAAGACGATAATATTGCCTCGTACTCGTAGAGCTGCCGGTTGAGAATTCAATGTCACTGAATTTAATATTCTCTACTGGTATGTACAGAAAAACTCTTAGAAGCCACTAACCATACACTTATGGTGTTTTCAAATGTGGCAACGCAGTAAAACGACACACAGGATGTGATTGTCAGCTATTTTGTTGTTGCTCCACACACTAAATAGGTTAGAAAATGTTGAGATCTGGTATTGTTAGTTACGATAAGCTGACGACAGAAGACAAAATAACGAAGGCAGTCAGTACAACTCTTGCGTGATTGTATTATATGGGTATGGGTTATGATGTCAGACTTTGTTAGAGCTTCTTGAAGACGGGCTTCGCAAATGCGTTGGACGGAAGTCTGGATGATGCACGCGAGAGTAGCTTGGAGGTTGGCAGCATTGACGGCAAAAACAGTGCCAGTTGTCCCTCTTCAATAATGCAAATTTTATGTTTTTTCGGGTATACGGTCTTTCGCGCACACATCCCTGCATATATCACGCACCGAAAATGTTCACACTTTTTTTCCCCAGTCAAAAAGGTGTGAGTTATATGCGAGCAAATATGGTACTAACTCAGTGATATGTGGTATACAAGAAGTATGGAACAGGAAAAACATCTTCCATTCAATTGCTGCATGTACAATACATGCAATGCCTAGGACAACAGGGTATGGAATCTCGCCGATTATTATGCTTTACGAGAGTTGTATTCCAAACTTTTGCTGAAGTGTGTTACGTTGAATATGAATTATACTTTAGTCATGTGGAATTGGCCTAATTCACACTTTCCAAGTTGTGCTTTAAGAGCAGGACAGCCCTGTATAGGCTCAGTGCTCAACTCGGGCATGGCTTGCTATGATTGGTACCTGGCTAATGGTCTGTACCATCACCCCATACATTCTCTTATCACAGGGCACTGGCTCGACTCGCTCGCAGCCATTCTGCTCGGAGTTATCCAGAGGACAGTTGGAGAGCTATGACCTAATTTATAATGTTGACTTGGTATATGTCCCCTTCACCAAAATAATGAATATGGACTTCATACTACAGAATAGTATTTCTATGGTGTAGCTTACTGATATCAAAATACAGATAGTGTAATAGAAATGAAACATTTCACAAATTAAAATTTGGGTTATTGTGATCACACTCCTCTCGTATGATGACACTTTGATGTGTATTTTCAGAATCACTTTGTTATTTCTTGTATTGGAGATATTTTAGTTATTGCAATGAAAACATAATTTTTATTTTATTCCAATTTTTACTGGACGCCTCTTGGCATAGTAACTACTGTAGGATTCTCAACTAGCACAGAGGAGGTCCAGGATTGATTCCCAGCTCTGCCAAGATATTTAATTCTGGTCTGAGGGCTAGAACAGTGTTTACTTGGCCTCGTGAGGCAGAACTGAGAAGAGGTGGGCTCAGTTTCTACCTCAGCCATCCTGGTTTCCCCACTTCTACTCTAGGCGAATGCCAGAATAGTACCTAAATTGAGACCATGGATACCTCCTACCCAAGTCCTACCCTCAAACACAAATATGCATACTTATACAGCCATCACAATGACGCAGGTTATCAGACAGACTTGCTACATACTCAAGTACATGGGTCTACATGACCACAATGTCGCGAACTCCCTAACTGAATCGACAACAACAGTAGTTTCACTGAACACTGCTAAATTTCTAGCGAAATTAACTTTTAAACTTATCTCTCAATATTGCCCATATCACCATCATTGGTCTTAGCTGAATGGCTCCATGAAACTCCATGAACGGAGACAATTTCAAACCAATTTTCCCGTTTGCCTTCCCATACAGCCTTGAATTTCTTGTTAATGAGGAATTATTGTGAACCAATCCATAAGTTAGCATGCTTTTCAACTTCTTTACCTTTCCTGTTCTCATTCCCAGGCATTTCTGAAGTGGTATTAGTGCCTGGAAATGAAATCCAAGCTAGGGTAGTCTCGGTGCATATGCAGTCATCTGACAAATTAAATGATCAATACTGACCTTGTACAATTGATTTACCGTATATACCCGAATGTAAGACGACCCCGAATATAAGACGAGGCCTAGTTATCAACTGCCTCTTACAGATTTTTTTCAAAAAAAAATACTCGCTAACTCATAACTTGCACAATATATGCCCTTAAGGTCGTGCTTTCATTTTTATAACGTCTCGTGTTATCGGAAATCCCTCTGCCCACTTTTCCAAGACATACTCTAGAATTTCTTTGTTCAAGAATGGGAGACGTTATTAAATTAAGATACGTTGATCACTCGATTACTGCTCGTAAAACTGACTGGTTGTTCTTGTAAAGATTGTTTTAAGACATATTTCCGTATGCTTTCGAACATATAATTTATCCGCTTAAAATGACGTGTATGCGTAAATCCTAACCTCAAAATGTACGCTATTCGTATATGCATGGTAATTAAACATAACAAACCATATTTTAATCTTCATTAAGGCATTGATTTGTTGCTAGTTGCAAGATGCCAATACCACATACTACTTAAAAAAAATAAAAAATAAAAAAATTATATCCTGAATATAAGACGACCCCAAATTTTTATAACACAAAAAGTTGGAAAGAAACTCTTCTTACATTCGGGTATATACGGTATTATCATTTATCATTAAATGATTCATTTCCTTGATCGTTTATTTAGAGGCAAGGCGGTTTTTAGCAACCAAAGTATGACTAGCTACTTGTTTGCTCCTGTAAAGGGCATAGGTGTTGTAGCCTATGATATTGTACAACTTTCGGGTTTCATCAGACATTTGCTTCGTTGGTTAGGACACCACTGTTCTCTTCATTGAAAACTTGGCCTGATTTGTCATTTTTTACTTAGGTTTTGCCCTGAGAAAGGCATTTTCATTCTTGGCTTTCATGATGATGTAGCTTTGGTGTGCAATTTGCCATATACTATTACTGCGAGATACGTACAGCTCAAGGAATGCTGCAGAGGGTGAACAAGGTTAAACTTGACTTTTTCTGTATCCTGAGTTACTTGTAGACAAGTGCATGTTCAAAAACATTTAGTAAATGATAATTTTGTTCTGTCCAAACGAGGTACGGCATGGTTCTCTACGAAAGCTGAAAGCCATTCTCAGTGCATAAGCCTTTGTTCAAGAACGGTAACTGTGGACGAGTACATTACTATGTTATGTTTTGCTTTTTGCATGTTAATTCCTAGGTGCGAAGTGTGTCTGCTAGAGCTTTGGGTGCCATGGTACGTGGAATGGGAGAGTCTAGTTTTGAGGACCTGCTTCCTTGGCTGATGCAAACTCTGACATCAGAATCTAGTTCTGTTGATCGGTCTGGTGCTGCCCAAGGACTTAGTGAAGTGGTTGGCGGTTTGGGTGTAGAGAAACTTCACAAACTTATGCCTGGTTAGTATGCTTTTCTATATTACTTTCTTTTCTGGCTAAATCTTGGGCGAGTCGTGTATGTATAGATATTCTTTGTTTCCATCTGTATTTCCCACCTTAATGTTACTTCTTCTCACTGCTAGAAAATGTTAGGATAACACCTTATAGCAGTAGTAATGTTTATTACAATGTTGCTCTGTGGAGGATTTTGTGCAAGTGCTCTTATTCTTTGTATATGTGTGAGAATGATGTGTGTGTTTTGTGGTGTATGTAGTAGTTCAGTTCTAGCTTGGAAGGATGTCCTAACTCTCCGAATATTTAAATTCAGAAATTTTTGATGACTTACAACTTTTAACACTTCTGTGCTATTTATCTTGAGATTAATCTTGAGTTGAGAATTGTGCGAGATATTTACGTGGCTTTGGGCCGGCCACCCAACTTAGTCAGTTATTCTCTGAACTCTCCAACCCTGGCTTGTTTCAAACGGCGGACTGATATGATCCAGTCCTGGTTTTTAATTAATATCTCTGCTCCCAGCAAATAATTAGTACCTGTAAGCATGCTCACCCATTCCCCTTTCAACAAGTTGTTTTTCCTCCCTTTTACATCATTCAGGGTAGCTTAGCTTATTAGATTACTCTCGACAGTGTGTTGGAGTATCTCTTACTCACTTGCTCTAATTCATTAGCAACCGCTTGGCCATCCCTCACTGGGATTCACCCACGTATATCTCCAGGCACGTTTCTTGGTAGTGCTACATTCCTTGGGCTTTTGTTCTCTCCCCTGGTTTCCAGCTTTCAAATCCGACATCCGCATACTGGCCGCTTGTTCGAATGCTCAATACGTTCTTGAAATTATCAATATTTATTCATCTGGGTGAAAATGAAGTTTTTGATTTATCTCCTGTATTCTTATGTGACCTGAGTTCGTTCCTGGCACTTCTATAAACAAATTTCTGGCATTAATTATGTTGTTGCTATTATTATTATTTATGGGGACATCTACATCCGATCCCATATGGTAGATGGGCACAGAATTACATTACAGTCGTCATCATGAACCAAATTTCCTTTCCCAAATGACCATTGATAACAGTAAGTATCACTTCTTAAACAAGACGCACTTTAACTTTAGGAGCAGAATGGCCACAGGACTGTTTTATTCCAGGTTCACTGAATGCTAATGCCAAACACCAGATATACTGCATTTATTAGCAGTTAATACCCTCCCACATTTTTCTTGAAGAGCCAAAAAAAATTAAAAATCCTTTGCCTATTGGGCAGATTATAAATGCAGTATACTACAGAGTTCCATTTACCAGGCATTGCATGAAAGGAAAAATATGCAAGTAATTTGCAAGTTTTGATACAGTAATCCATAGTCGTTCATTAAATACAGTGAAATATCGGGGGGGGGTATCAATCACAGTAGCAGTACTCTGCAGGTGGATAGGCTAAACAATTTTGCACTATTAGTATAAGAAACTGCATTCTTTGCTACCTGTAAAGAGGTAAAGAGCTTACTGGTGTATTGATTTTTGTTATCTCCCACCCCTAAGTTGCGTTCGTAGTAGTGAATCTCACTCAACCATCCCTTTCACTGATGCCTCTATTAATATGCTTTTCAGGTAGTAATTATGTACAGTATCTAGTTAACAGAAACAGTCTGTTGGAAAGTGACCAGAGCATTTAAACAAGTTATTCACTATCATGAGTGCTACCGGCAATAGACTTAAAAATTGAATTTATTAATTAGATAGGTGTGCAGTCCGCTGATCGTAAATTCGCTGTTCAAGCAAATATGATACAATCTTGGGGGAAAACATTTAGAGAAACTAATGGTCTGGAAGAAAAATGTCAGATCTTTCCACGGGCTGGAAACTGGTAAATGTTTAGAAGTGTATGAGGAACTGTTGATATTAATGCAAGAAATTAGGAATAATGGCGACAGTGTGCCCCATGCATTCCTACACATGAAGGCACATGAAATCGCAAAGAATAATGGAATCTGTGTAAACTAGTTTAAAGCAGGGCAAGATTGGGCTGTTCGTTTCATGGCAAGAAACCACCAGAGTTTCTGGATGCATACATCATTGACTCATTGTGTTAGCTGCTGCTGGAGGAATACACGGATAAAGAACTAGAATTTGATTGATTCGTGTCTGGACAGCAGCAAGAAAAACTCTTATCACAGATAGAAAAAGCAGATCAGACTGTATTTTATTTTGATATGCTGCGAAGTTCATGTAATAGGAGCTTCAATCGTACTAGTGAAAACCATGGAAGCTGAAAAATTACGGTGTACATTAGTGTTCACAATTATGGCAGAGGGTAGGAAAACAAAGAAAGTGCTGCAGAAGCACTAGTCATAAGCGCTCTTTAGTGGGCTTAAATCACTAATAATAATTTTCGAATAATAATAGTAATAATAATTATGTTATTGGTTTTACCGTATTTCCTCGCATAATCGTCCCACACCACTTTTCAAACACTAAAAGAGGTTTATAAAATTTCATCGCATAGTATATTCTTCTTTGTGCACCAGTCAGTTGCACATGCTGCCGCGACTTTATAACCTGGTGTGACTTTGTCAGAAGAAAAATATCTCTTCTTTATGCCTGCGGGCTCTGTGACGCGAGCGGCCAGCTTCGTCACTTAGCACATTCAGCGAGCGTATAATCTGGCGTGATCTTGTCAGGAGAAAGTAATCTAGTCTTTATGCCTGCGGGCCATGAACCGCGACGCGGGTGGCCACCTTAGTCAGCACATTCCGCGAACTTGAACCTGTCGTGGCCTTGTTAGAAGAAAGAAGCCTGTGTCTCTGACTGCAGTCTATGACACGCTACGCGAACGAGTGGCCCACGGCACGCTAACCAACCATCGCGCTCAACGCAACTCCAGGGCCTGGGAAGTGAATCTTATGTGGACCTATCGCTTCCGTGACTTGGCCTCGGAATGACGAGATTCAAATAGCTGCCGTACGAAGCGCTGCTAGTCCCAGTTCGCCGACGTTAAAACAGGTCCGACTGCAATTGGCGGAATCTTACGCAAGGGACACCTCGTGCCAGTCTAGCAAAGTCAAGCATCGGCCACTTCCATGAAAACATCGCAAAAGTGACCCTTGCGTGATGATACGCATTTGTGTCCAAAATGGGAAAATACAAGAATTGATGAAAGTGCATACTTGCCAAGTTTCCCGGGTGTTTGGGGTGTTTTCCGGTTGTCCGGATTAACAGTTTTTTCCGGATTTTCAACTCCATGGCATGTTTCCGTTCTCTGCATCCAAATCGCATTTTAGTTTTGATTTCGATAATAGCTGCTATTCTAAGATGCGAGTGTTTGAAATTCGACTGAAAGTCGACCGATAAGTTTATTGTTAATCCCATCTCACAGATTATCGCTGCGCTTTCGTCATTAATTGCATGCGTTTGACATTACCCTGAAAGTCGATCGAGCTGTCTTTTCGATAATCACATCTCGCAGATTATCGCGGCATTTATAACTATTTGTGCTTCAACTGTTTGTTAGCAGGAATGCTTTGTTTATGCTTGGTTTTAAGCGGTGTTTGCTGTAGTTCTGGTATTCGTGCAATTGTGTGACGAATTTCTGTGCGATTTAGTGTTTTCGTGATGAATTCAAGTAAGAAGGGAGGCATATTCTGTATTAAGCGAACACGTAATTAGATAGTCTCGCATCTCCAAGAGTATTATGCCACAATTCAAGGAAAAACTCCATCAATCGAATTGTGGCATAACATTTCTTGTCAATACGGACCTAATGGATTCCATTATGGAGTCGAATAAAGCTGAGATCTCCAAGAGTATGTAATCTATTTCCTTGTAGTCTATTCTCGCTATGTTTTAAGAACTTGCGACGCATGTACGTGCTTTTTAGGTAGATTTCATTAGAAAGCTAACTATTGCAATGGGTACCATGTTTCGACTTCCGGAAAATTTCGCCATATCTTCGCGTTTCACATCCCCCAGACCCCAAAACCACCGTCAGTTCAAAAGTTTATATATAATTTATGTATATATGTATCTATATATATATCAGTTTCTTGTGGACACGTTAACTGCCGTAATTTTGCACCAATCCCTTTCAATTTTTTACATAATATGTATCTCTATAAAATCTCGGTCGAGTTCGTTAATGGGCAAAATCGGTCGAAGGGGGTAAAGATGGGGGTGCTTTTTTCGAAAAAGTGAAATATCACTATAACTCTCTTAATATGTGAAATATCGAATCCCTTCAAAGTTCATATTATGTGTCGGATAAGTGCCAAAAAATTATGTTTAAAAAGTTTTTTGATATCACCAACCATTGACCAATGGGGTGGAGAAAAGTGGGTTTGTCGGGAAACATTAATCATATCTCTCTTAATAGGCACAATATCAAAACCGTACAAAATGGACGATATTCCCCTGATAATTACCTAAAACTTTTGTCTGAAAGAATTTTTGATACAACCCACCATTACGCCAAGGGAAGAGAAAAATGATTTCGGAATTAGAAGAAAATGCCAAGAGCCATCAGAGGTTGCCATGACAACGCTTCTAAATTGATGAGGGTTGAACTATCAGAGGTTGCCATGACAACGAGATCACATTCAGTTTTCCATCTGACTATGTGGGAAGCGGCTTCGGTGACGTAGCCTAGCTGATAGCATGCTGAACTTCTATGCCCAAGGTCACGGGTTCAAAGCCGGCCGAAGTCGTCGGATTTTCAAAGAGCGCTGAAAATCCCTCATTCCCTCAATATGCTTTCCTTCAGAGGGGAATCCAACGTTCGTTGCAAGTTACTGGTTGTGGTGGCATCTAGTACCCAAGTTCACAGCTAGGTGTCGTTGACGGTATATTTGGTACCAACATTAGGAACTACTACTTGAAATTGATCGTCTGCAGTCCTTACCTGAATTACAGACTAATAGAGCCATCACAATTAACACCGTTTATCAGACTGATTCTACACACACCCAAAGTACACGGGGTTACATGACCGCGTTGTCGCAGCCCTAAACTGAGGAATCAACCAACATCTCTGCGGGAGATAAAATTTGACGTGAAGAAGTAACAGACTGTTAGATAGTTACACATCAGTTCCAAACCATGCTTAAGGACGGTGTGACCACAAGTATAAAAATGGACCCCAAATGACAAGAAGGTTACCGTCCCCCTAAGACAATAAAATGTTAAAAATATGCATAGTATGATGAAAGAAAAGTTAATTGAGCTCCAATTACATTGTAAAATACTTTCTCACAATAAATGAGGTCTGATCCTTCTACGAAAACCTGCATATTTTGCCTATTATAGCCTATCCCCTAGTTTGCCTGGTGAAATCTACCTCCGCCTTCCGGCGTGCCGAGAGGATTTTTTATTTTTTTGCTTTGGGATCTTCTGGATTTCTATTTTTGAAAGTTGGTAGGTATGAAAGTGAAATACCTGTGGTTACATAAAAAGCAAATAATAATAAGAGAGCGTGCGGCAAATAATGATACAGTATATATTTAAAACTTGTGGTTTTCTTCTTTGAACTTAAATACTCTTCGCATAATCGTCGCACCCTGCTTTTTCCACGAATTTTAGGCTATAAATGTACGATGATTATGCGAGGAAATACGGCACTTCCCTTTTAACTACTCCGGCTTTTAGTGACTCCTAAATTTTTGAGGATTATTCTTGTTTAATGAATAATTTTATACCCAATTCATTTATTGAAATGTGCACATAAAAGGACCCTCCTGAAATTTCAAGTGTTAAAATGTAGAATTACAAGGGGGTCTTATATGTGAGTAAATATGGTACAAAAGTTTTCAGTTATATTCAACACTGCATTTTAGTTTGTAATTGTCTTTTTAGAAATCATAACTACTGCTGAGCGGACAGATATAGCACCCCACGTGAAGGACGGCTACATAATGATGTTCATCTACATGCCTGTTGCTTTTACTTCTGAATTCACCCCTTATATCGGGCAGATCATCAATCCAATCCTGAAGGTGTGTATATTATTATGAGAAATCTAGCTTGATTCTTGCCAAGTAATGGTTACTCAAAAAGAAATGAGTAAAGTATTACAATATACCATTATTGTTTGTGATCCTCAGGGTATGTCGAACACAGCTTTTTTAAGTTATGTACCCATCAGGGTTGATGAACTCATAAGTACGGACCTGAAAAAATCGCATTTGCGATAAATGCGAATTTTTAAATTTCATACAGAATCCAAGCCTACGTTAATTTTAATGTGAAATAAAACCATTTTTACGGGTAAATCAAAGTGTGACCCAAAATGCGAAAATACCAAATAAGTGCGATTTTATAGCGAAATTACTTTAAATCTGCTAGTTTGTTTATTAAACAAAAGAAAATGTTTAGTAGGTGGCCTAATCGCTCGCTAGCGATACCTCATCTCTGACTCGCAGTGTGCTACGCATATTGGTCGATATAACAATCGATTTCTGTAACGATAGGAACTTTCCACTATCTACAAGTTATTCAGACAGCTGACAAACGAAACTCGTTTATGTACTTGGCACATCGTGTCGACTGGTGGTTTGTCGAACAAATGGACTTCGCTAAACGGAAAATTTTGCGGCTTGCCGCTTGAATAGTAACCAAACTTGAGAACTTAGATGCTAATTTTGGTGCAATAATTCAAGGCCATTATTCTGAAGCGACAGATAATGCCTCAGCTAAACTCACAGCCTTAGAATGTGCTACAAGGAAAGATTTGTTTGTAAAAGTAGCTCAGTCTGCTAGAAGCAAGCTTGCTAGACTAAAGGCAAGTGATCCCAATCGCAAAAACTTTGAAGCCATAGCACAGATATTTTATCCTAGACGCGTTGTATTGAACAATGACAAAGAAACCGATATTCAAAAACTTCCGGGCTTTACAAACATTCCCTGTCATGAAATAAAGAAGGGCTATGATTCTTTCAAGAATATTATTGAATCGCAGTTAAAACAAAATGAGGAGTGTGAAGTAGTACGTGCCTTGACTGCTGTTCAATATGAACATGAAAATTTTGCCAAGAGTTCTTTTGATCTTTTGTGGACACCAACAAACAATGTGTACAGTGAGCGTGTTTTGTCACACTACAATACAGTTGTTACAGACAGAAGGTGTAACTTGAAAGAGTGCAACACAGAGTTATTTACAATGCTTTCATTTGAATATTAAATTGTATCTCAAGTGTCGCCAATAAAGTCATATAGTCCGTAAGAATCCGGAAAAAATTAGATGCTAAATAGGGAAAAAATAAATGCTAATTTAAAAGAAAATAGATGCTAAATTTTCAGGTCTCTACTCATAAGTATGCCTACTAGCTGGTTGGTAAATAGAGGAGTGACGGTCACAAGTGGAAGGAGTGTAGTATACTATATTTATGAACTTGTTTCATTAATTACACAACCAATATAAATCTGACTTCTTACTTTAATGTATTCCTGCAGGTCAATCATGACCATTCTCGTGGCAAATTTCACACACATTTTCCAGGATTTTGTGCTACCCAAATCAGAAAGTGAAATTTTGCAGTTAAAATTTTAGAATTGTTTTTTATAGGATGGGATGAGGTTTTCCTAGAATAGGAGACTGGGTAGGAATAGGGTATATGAACTCTGGTTCTGTGTGCTGTAATGGAGGTGTCCTGCAGGGTAGCCTTTGGTGGTGAACTTTTCTTCTGTTACAATGCAGAAGGCATGGTCAATAATGTATCATTGAGAATGAGGTGATTTGAGGGTGATGTAATGTAGTGAAATACTACATCAAAATAAGAGGTAGCTGTGAAGAGTTACAGTCACTTGGTGATATACTGTAGTTTTGAAAATCTAGAAGTGAAACCTGTGTATTGAACTTGTATAAAATTCCATGTAAAATTATAGTTCCCATAACCCATTTCCCCATAACTTGGCCATTTGTCACTTGCTCATCACTAGATGCTGATATGTTCATTGCTGTTCAATATGGTTTTTGATAGTGAATGACAGGATTCTGTTTGTGCTGTGGTATTTTCCCTCGCAGAATAAATATGATGCAATTAGTTTACTATATTAATTAGATGATGGGGCATGGCGCAGCGGTTAAGCTGTTGGCCTCTCACCAAGGTGGACCGGGTTCAATTCCTGGTCAATGCATGTGAGATTTTCTAAGTGAAATATCATCTCCTGTGGTTCGGTTTCCATGTAAAAAGGAAGTCCCGTGGCTCGTGATCACAAGATTAACGGTCTCTTAAAACTACAAGCTTTCTTTTTTATTACGGTTATTAAAACCAAAAATGTTAAATAATACTTTAGTTATTTATACTTCTACAGTAACTCTTAGTGCGATTACCATAACACAGAAGACGTTAATGGTGCTCATTATCAATATCTGAATGAAGAGAGAACATTGGGGAGCTGCAGAAAGTCCAAGAGATTGGTGGGTGCTGACAGTGGCCAATCTGTGAGTAGTTTTTACCTGGGGTTTTTCACAATCCCTCCTCTGGATAAGTGCTGGGATGGTAACTTATTTCAAGTCTTGGGCCACCTGCCCACACACTACTACAGTCACCACAGAAACACAGGTTACCGGACAAATCCAACACACATGAAAGGTCATAGGGCTGATGACCAAGATGTCCCTAGCCTAAAATAATTCATTAAAACAACAAAGAAATGTGAAATCCAACCAAAATCACAAAACATAATTTGTGAATATAATTTTAATGTATTTAGTTTTCCATATTTAAAATAAATAATGCAAATAAGAAGCCTCAATTTATTAATCATGTATCAATTAGTTAAAAACATTGTAGAAGTTGTAAAACATTCAGATTTCACATATTTTAAATGGACTGTACATACGTCATTCGTGAATAATTAATTCATAGGAATGACTTCAAGGGATGATGAGCACTTGTAAAGTCATCACACAAGTGTAAGAGTATAAGACGAGACCACCCTTGCTACTCTATCCCAAATCTGCCATGTTCAAAGTGCTGCTTACATCAACCGACAGGATCGCATATGGTGACGATTGTTGTTTTAAGGACAACATCAAGGTTATCTTCATTGCTTCATCCTTAGCCACTGTACCTGAAGACCCAGAAGTGAGCTTCCTTATGGTATGGGTCATTTTGGTGCAGATGAGAGCGATTTGATTTAGTCCCTTGGATGGTATTTTTTTTGTTCTTGCACTTCAGATAGCAAATTAATGCATGTTCTGACATGTTTTCTTAACTGTTTTCCAATGTGTTTTCAGGCTCTAGCAGATGAAAATGAGTATGTTCGTGATACAGCTTTGAAGGCTGGTCAGCGGATAGTAAACCTCTATGCTGATACAGCTATTATGTTACTCCTGCCAGAGTTAGAGAAAGGATTATTTGATGACAACTGGAGAATTCGATACAGGTGAGCATTTCATTATGGCATCTGTTCATTTTTTTCTCAGTGTACACAGCACAACTGAATCGTTGAAGGCATCTTTGATCAGGTGGATTACTCTTATAGTCAGCTGTTCTTAGGAGAGTAAATTATGCTCAGTTTGTAGACTACCATTTAATATCAACAAAGGTAGTTGGAATGAACAACAGTGTGTACAGGTATTCATACTATTTTAAACATTCATCTCATTTACTGTTGTTGTTTCCTATGGCTAGCCCGGATTCCAATCCATCAGCTTTCTTGCGTTCCAATAGAGTTGTGTGAGGTTTCCAGAAGTTCTAGCAGTCACATCAAGTTTGTTGCAATGTAGCAGGTGCCCCTTATCCATTTTACTTCCAGGTTCGTGACAAAGTGTGCATTCTTCAGATCTCAGGATGTTGATTCGTTTCAGATGAGCTGCAAGGCAGTCGTGGCCAGTGTTAAGTCTGAAGAAGGCTACAGCTTCTCTTCTTGGTGTTAATTTATATTGATCCCATTTAGCATCAATGTCTTTCCATAATTTGGTTTCTGCTGTTTTCTTTGCCATTTCTTCATACCTGTTTTTGATAGTATTTTTCAAGATCCTTTTTGCTGACATAAAATCAGTCTGACTGACAGGTTGTTGTAGTGTGGTACCTTTTTTTTCTAATCTGTCTGCCTCTTCATTTCCTGCTATTCCAACATGAGAAGGGATCCACTGAAATGAGATCTGTTTGTGGAGTCTTTGAAGGGTTTTTATCATACAAAAAATTTCTTTCAGTTCTTAATTTTGGGGCTTATAATTTGACGAGATGGCTTGGATGGCTGCTTTTGAATCTGTAATGATAACGCATTTTTGATAATCAATGTTTCTGCCTAATAACTGATGGAGTGCATGTGAAATTGCTCTTATCTCAGCATCAAAGTTTGTTTTGTTTTGGCCTACTGGGAAGTAGAGTGAGAAGAGAGATGAATGTATTCCTGCTCCAGTTCTATTTTCTTTATCTTGTGAGCCATCTGTAAATATTTTTAGCCATTGATTAGATGGATATCTTTCTTCTATTGTACAGATGGCCAGTTGTTTTAGATCTTGTGGTGAAGAGTCTTTCTTGCAGACCTCTTCTAACAAAGTAAGATCTGTAGTCACTTGTATATATTCAATGGGGTTGACTGGCATACAGAGTGGTTCAAGTTTTATTTGCAGATTGCTCTTATTGATGTATTCTTTGGCGAGACTTAAGGGATCTTTTTGTGTTTTGAGATTGGGGCTAGAAACTGGTTTTTTGATCAATGTCATTTGAGGTAGTCTTTGTATACTGAGATATGCATTGGCTGTTTGATGCTTCATCTCTTCTTCTATTGGTAAGTTGTGGGTATATAATTGCAAGGCGGTTATAGGTGTGTTTTTTATTGCACCTGTTATGATTCGTAGGGCATTATTCTGACACCTCTCGAGGCGATCAATGTTTGACTGGGGTGCTGTATAGAGTACTTCACTGCCATATTTTATGATAGGTTTGATGTAAGTATTGTAGGTTTTGTTGAGTGTGTCTCGAGTGCTCCTCCAAGTAGCTCCTGCTAGTCTCTTCATTAATTTCATCCGTTTGCTTACCTTATCCTCCACATGTTTTATGTGTTTGGTCCAGTTCAGCTTCTTGTCCATGATGATACCTAGGTACTTTGTACTTTCACTTTTTGGAAGTTCTTGATTACTAAATTTGAGACTAAAAGTTGGATTGTGGTGTCTCAGGGAGAAAAACTGGTATAATGTTTTGGAAGTATTGATTTCCATATTATTGTTTTCAGTCCAGTTTTTGAGTTTTATAAGTGCCTGGTTCATTCTGTGTTCAAGAAGCATTTGCTGATTTGGGCTGTTACGTGCTGTGGTCCAAATGATAACATCGTCTGTAAACATGCTGATATTCACATTACCTACTTTCTTTATTGTTTTTGGAAGATCATTGATGTACACATTGAATAAAGTATTAGCTCAATTAATTTCCACCTTTTAATTCTGGCCTGAGGGCTGGAACGAAACTGAGATGAGGAGGGTTCGATTCCCACCTCAGCCATTCTGGATGTGGTTTTCCGTGATTTCCCCACTTCTACTCCAGGCAAATGCCTGGCCACAGCCGCCTCTTTCCCAATCCTATCCCCCAATATACAAATCCCCACACTAATGCTATGACTAGGTTTCACAGCTTCTTCGGTAGTGTAACGCGTATTTGCGTGAATACAGTACTCGCTCACATAAACATTCGGGTGCGGATAGCTCGATACGTAATGCTAGTTCCTACTGACACCTAGCCTTCTCTGAACATTAAACTTGCTGAGTACACAAATCCATTAATAGGCACAATGAGCGGACGGGCTCACATTCCTCCAGGGGTGAACAAAGAATGCTTTCAGGACTGATGAAAATGCGATCGTACCAAGCAACGAGTGGCAAAATATGCAACGTGATAAATGAGGTACTTTTACATTATTTTCATTAGATAAGAATTGGGACTTGGAAACTATGACTTGATATGCGATAAAACCTACTAATGAGGGGCGTGTTAACGAGGTTCTACTGTACATGAATTATTGATACATTTAATAAAACACTTCTCACAATATGGGGGGGGGGGATAATATTTGAATATGTGAGTATCATTTCATTTTTATCATCATACAGTGGAACTTCGTTAGTACGTTTTTGAAGGGACTGAAACAATTGGACCTCAAAAGTGGGAAAACGTACTACCGAAAACGCTAGACTGTATTTACAACATGCAAAAATCATTTTAAAAAGGCGCGTCATAGATGTGCGCGTGAAATTGCCGACCTTAAGAATTAGTTAATGCGCTACTAGTCACAACCTAACCATAGGTTTGTCAGCAACTAACTGGGAAATAAATAACAACGTAAAAATGAATTACAGTACAATATATGAACTTAAATCCTAATAATACATCTCACCTTACAGTCGAACACTTAATATTTACATTCCCTCCAGGGGCTGACATCTAGTGGGGCATGGGTTGGCGACCACAGGACCCCAGCTGAGTCCGGCATTGCTTCCACTTACTTGTGCCGAGCTCCTCTCCGTCTTCTTTCCTGTCGACCTCCCTTGGTCAACTCTTGTTCTCTTCCGACCCCGACGGTATTAGGTTATCCGAGGCCTAGGGAGTCTTTCACTTTTCCGCCTTGATTGGCCCTTGTCTCATCTTTCCTGATACCCTCCTTCTGTGAGGGGTCAGTTTTCTTTTTCTTTTCCTTTTACCTCCTGCCTTGTGCTCAAGGCCCTTAAGAAGCCAGGGTGTATGTAGCCCCACCACTTCTGGTGCACCGTAGATAATGCTACACCCTCAGGGACTCACGGCTGGTGAGTTCGGGAGTTGGCGACCCCGAGGGATTCCTGAGCTGGGTCCGTTTTCCCCTTTTGTCCCTTACCTTTGGGGCGGACCCTCTCCCCTCTCCTCTCCGCCTTTCATTATATTTCCTTTTCTCCTTAAGTTTCCCGCACCTTTTTGTAGGTATTCTTGATCTACGTTGCATTTTGTACGTTTTTTTCTATCTCAATTGCATTTTGTGAGTGTTTTCCAACTTCACTTGCATTTTGTAAGGATTGCCAATCAAAATTGCTTTTTAGTAAGTCTTTCAATATAGGGGGGTCTTCTTGTGAGTATTTTGTATTTTCAACCTACCCCGCTTTGTTCAAGTAGTTAAGTCTCAATTGCAATTTTGTGGGTATTTTGAATCTAAATTCCTTTTTGTAATTATTTTCAATCTAAATTGCATTTTGTAAGTATTGTCCATCCAAATGAGAAGTTTGAATCTACCACACCTTTTGTAAGCAATTTCAATTGCATTTTGTATGTTCAACCTACTCCGCTTTGTTCAAGTAGTTAATTCTCAATTGCATTTTGTGGGTATTTTGAATCTACATTACATTTTGTGCGTATTTTCAATCTCACTTGCATTTTGTAAGTATTTCGACCGTACGTTGCATTTTGTACGTATTTTGGACTTGACCTACATTTTGTGCGTATTTTTCAATCTATTCCTTTTGTGAGTATTTTCGTTCGAAATTCCCTTATGTACGTATTACCGCTCTCCATTTGGTGAGTAGTTTCAATCTGAGTTCCTTTTTGTAAGTATTTTTCCTGCTGTGTTGTTTGAGTCTTCAGTCTTTTGACTGGTTTGATGCAGACCTCCATGCCTCCCTGTCCTGAGCTAATCGTTTCATCTCTACATAGCTACCACACCCTACATCCGAAGCAATCTGTTTAACATATTCTAACCTTGGTCTGCCCCTACAGTTCCTGTCCTCAACCCTTCCTTCCATAACTAAGCTTGCTATTCCTGGGTGTCTTAGTATGTGTCCTACTAACCTATCTCTTCTCTTCATTAGCAGTCACCAGTAACATATCTCCTCTCCCACTCGTCTTAATACCTCTTCGTTTGTCACCCTATCTACCCATCTGATCTTCATCATTCTCCTGTAACACCACATTTCAAATGCTTCAATTCTATTCTTTTCTGCTGCACCAATAGTCCAAGTTTCACTTCCATAGAGCGCCACGCTCCAAACAAAGGCTTTCAAAAATGACTTCCTAATACCTAAATCTATGTTCGATGTCAACAGATTCCTTTTTTGTAGAAAGGCTTTCCTTGCCTGAGCCAACCTACTTTTTATATCCTCTTTGCTTCGTCCATCACTGGTTATTTTGCTTCCTAAGTAACAGAAGTCTCCTACTTCCTTCAGCTTTTCACCTGCCAATTTGATGTCCATAGATGTTTCTGATTTATTTCGGCTGCATTCCAGTATTTTTGTTTTACATTTATTAATTTTCATCATGTATTCATTCCGTAAGACGGAGTCCATACCATTCAAAAACTCATTCAAATCCTCAGGCGTTTCGGCCAAGATGACGATGTCATCAGCAAATCTGAGTTGAAATTATTTCTCCTTGAATCTTCACTCCCACTTTAAATTTTTCACCAATTTCCTTCATTGCTTGTTCTATGTAAAGATTGAAAAGTATGGGTGATAAGTTGCAGCCTTGCCTTACACCTTTCTGAATACCAGCTTCTCTCTCATGTCCTTCAGCTCGAATGACTGCTGTCTGGTTTCTGTATATATTGTATATCGCCCTCCTATCCCTGTACTTTAATCCAATAGATTTCAAAATGTCAAACAATTTAGTCCAATCAACGTTATCAAAAGCCTTTTCTAAGTCTACAAATGCCATGAACTTTCTCTTATTATTCCTTATTCTACCTTCCAAAATCAGCCTAAGACTTAGTACAGCTTCCCTTGTTCCTACATTTCTCCTGAAACCAAACTGGTCTTCACCCAACTCCGTTTCTACCTGGCTTTCCATCCTCTTGTAAATTATTCTAGACAGGATCTTTGAAGCGTGAGTAATCAGGCTGATTGTACGGTAATCTTCACATCTGTCAGCTCCCACTTTCTTTGGTATAGGGATAATAACATTCTTCTTGAAATCAGGGGGTACCTCACCTGTCTCATAAATCCTACACACCAAGTGAAATAACCTGATCAGACCTTCATCTCCTATGCAGCGTAGCAACTCAATCGGTATATCGTCTATTCCTGGTGCTTTGTTCCTGCTTAAGTCCTCCAATGCTCTGTCAAATTCTGATCTCAATATTAAATCTCCTTTTGCATCCTCATCAGTTTCCTCCTCCCATTCCATTACATGATTCTCAATCTCCTTTCCCTTATACAAACACTCCATGTAAGCTTTCCATCTCTCAACCTTTTCTTCCCTATCTGTTAGAGGCTTTCCATTTGTGTCCTTAATATTACAGCACTTAGTCCTCTTTTCCCCAAAAGTGTTCTTAATCCTTCGATAAGCTGTGTCTACTTTTCCTAATTTCAAACAATTTTCTATACCTGCACATTTCTCTTTCAACCATTCTTCTTTCGCTTCCTTGCACTTGTTAACCTCATTTCTCAGATGTCTGTATTCTGCTTTCCCCTTTTCATCTCTTACATTCTTGTGTTTCCACCTTTCATCCATCAATTCTAGTATATCCGGAGTGATCCACGGTTTTTTACCTATTCTTTCTTTCCTACCAATTTTTTCTTCTGCGGATTTTGTTATTTCATTCTTCAAAAGTGCCCATTCGTCTGCAATTGAAGTTGGTTTAGGGTTTTTCATTAGTCCTTCCTTTATACTCTTCTTGAATCTTTCGTTTACATCCTTCACTTTGTTTGTCTATTGCCCACCTTTTTGGCTTTTGACTTTTCTTCAGTTTCTTCAACTTTAATCTGCATTTCATAACAACCAGATTGTGGTCAGAGTTTATGTCAGCACCAGGATATGTTTTGCAATCCAAAATCTGGTTTCGAAACCTCTGCTTGACCATAATGAAGTCGATTTGGTAACGCCCTGTATCTCCTGGTCTCATCCATGTGTATATTCTTCTATTGTGGTTATTGAATAAGGTGTTAGCTATGACCAACTCATGCTCGGTGCAGAATTCCAACAGCCTGCTTCCTCGATCATTCCTTTCACCTAATCCGAAATCTCCTACTATCTTCCCTTCTCTGCCTTTTCCTACCACAGCATTCCAATCTCCCATTACTATAACATTTTCATCACCCTTGATATACCTCAGAATTTCATCTATTTCTTCGTAGACCATTTCAACATCTTCATCATCAGCTTGACTGGTAGGCATATAGACTTGTACCACTGTGGTGCACGTAGGTTTAGTATTGATTTTTGCTACATAAGGTATAATTGTTGGGGCTCACTGTCTATTTTATCTAAACCATTTTCGTTTCATCCATAGCAGTGAGCTGTTTTTTATCTTCATCCTTTCATTTCACGCCATTTCATTTCGTCAGGGGCCGATAACCTCTATGTTAGGCCCCTTAAAACAACAACTATCATCATCATCATAATATTTACACTGGTTTGAAATACATTTGTCTGGTTGATTTCTTTCTTGGTTTTAATTTTAAAGTTGTACTATCCATCCTGTTTAATAAAGTCATTACTTCGTCATCAACTTCGAAACTACACACGTATCGCTTCACTATGTCCATTGCCTCCATCACTTTTGACACCGTGGGAACTGGCTCCGGATCTGGCTCGTCATCACTTGCACTGACGCTTTTTCCATCTTCTGTTCTTCAAGAATTTCATCTGTTGTCATAGTTTCACACACTGGACCATCGTCATCATCGTTCACATATGTTTCGAAAGTGACCTATCCTGCTACTCGGCACCATTCTTCACTCTCAGGAAAATCATCCAGCATGACGTCATCAGCGCGAACACGATATGCCGGCTGCATTGAAGCAGTTCCAAATGGTGTTTTGCTCCACAGAATTCCAGGCAAGCTTAATGAAATGCATGGCGTCTAAGACGGTGATCTTTCTCGTCGTCGATTCCACTGCAGCCAATCTTCTCTGTACTAGCCTCTTGCGATACTTCTGCTTCGTGCACCGTATTATGCCTTGGTCTAACAGCTCTAGCTTACTCGTGCCGTTTGCTGGGAGGAAAGTGATCTGTATGTTTCTCAAATTAGAAACATTTGAGGGATAAGCGGGGCACCGATCAATGAAGAGTGCAATTTTCCTATTTCTTACACCAAGCCTTGCATCCCATGTGCGTAAGAAATTCTTAAATACTGCAGAAGTTATCAACTCTTTTGTATTAGAAGTGTACTTGCATGGAAAAGATCGCACGTTATTGAAAAATCGTGGATTGCGTGCTTTTCCAATAACCAGCGGTACCAACTTCTCGGTTCCCCTTTCATTACAGCACAGGAAAACGGTAAGCCTCTCCTTGTTAAGTTTGCCACCGTGACACTTCACGCCCTTAAAATCCAGGGTTTTATCTGAAAGAAGATGAAAAAACACCCCGTTTCATCTGCATTAAAAATATCGTCAGGAGTATAGTCTTTCAAAATTGCAGGAAGCGTTGTATTTTTCCATGTTTCAATAGTTTCGCACAGTGTAGCGTTATTATCCAGGGCAGCAGCTTCGCCTCGCACACATCTATAAACTAGGTCATACCGATTCTTGAATCTGTCAATCCAGCCATTAGATACTTTAAAATCATCAAGTCCCATCTTCTGTGCAATAAGTGTTGCCTGAGCTCGAACCACAGTACCGTCTATCAGCACATTTGAAGCTCTCGCTTGTACAAACCTCTTTAGAATAGCTTCTTCTAATTCTGGAAACTGATCCTGGCGATTATGTTTTCTTTGAGCACGTTTCCCTTCTTCAAAAGCAGTCTTAATCAGTTTACGTTTGCTAACAATTGTATTTAAAGTTGACGGAGGAATGTTTAACTTCAGCGCTACATCTACACGCCTCATATTTGGATTCCTATCCGCTTCTTGAAGGATTTTTTGTTTTTCACTGTTTGTTATTTGCCTCACTTTCTTCTTCTCCATTGCAAACACTTAAGAAAGGCCCGATAAAAATAGCCAAGAACTCTATATCACCATACGGCAAGCTATCGTCACTGAATGAGGAGATGACACGACAGGAAACACACTCGCTGCTAAAATGAGCTATATCCTCTATTGCTGCCGCGCCAAGCCGAGCTCTCGATCGCTACGTTGCCAAGCTTATGCAGGAGGCACACGCGCTGCTTAACCATGGCCGAAGTCCAAGTGTACTGACAAATACGCAAGGACTGACCAAAATATTGAGCAGAAGAACTTCAACATTTGAACGCAGTAAGCGGGTGCGCTAAAACTTGCTAAAACATAATCCAGCAATATTTTACATACAATTTAGTGGTTTGGGACCGGGACTTTTATAATTCGACATAATATGCGGGAAAGCGTGTTAGTGAGGAACGTACTAACTGGATTCCACTGTATATATAAAACACTTGGATGTACTGTATGTTTCACAAAACTCAAGCTCTTAAACAAGGGACAGTTAGAAGGTGCAGTTTGTACTGTGCTCGCATTATATCTCTGCCGGTGATGTACGTAATCACTTCCAGGAAAGGTCTATCGACTGTACTAGCCTCAGCAAAAACATTCCTCAAATCACTATTGTATTTATAATTATTATTATTATTTACATCGCCATGAACAGTCCTCCTTAATACGTACTGGTCGAAGTCTTCGATATTAGTAACAGTATTACTTCTCGCACAAGTTTTATCAGGAGTTGCGAACGAGTTCGATTTTTCTTCCTCAGTATCACCCAACTCTCTCTTTAAAACATGCACTGTTCTTTTAGATACACTTGTGGCCACCACGGTCCTAGCCTGTGCTTGGCTAACAGGAATATTGAAATCACCGCAAGCCGCTTCATTTTCCATGAATTTTAGCACATAAGCCACCATCTCCCTACTTTGGCTGTTAAGTTTCTTGGTTTTAACTTTCGAGATGACAGGTGGCATCTTATAACTTTACTTAAAAATGTAACTTAAAAAAATAACACTAGCTTAACACATTAAATACTGAAAAAAATAATTCAACAGTACTGCAGAACTACATACACTGACAATAGTCTGGCAAGTACTAATGAAATGTGCTGACTGCATCAGGCTAAGTCGGCCGAGTACACCGTATCGTCAAAACTCCCGAGCCCCAACATGAGGGGTAATGTCACGTAAATAGGAGTAGAGTAATTGACAAGTCGATGACACTTCATATTCTTACAAATACAATGGTCGTCAGAGGCAGAGATATAATGCGCGGACAGTACCTGAATCTTCCAAATCGTCTACATAGTACAGGTGAAATCTTCATTTCTTCAGAAGTAATGAAAATATATTTGCTTATAAATTGCCTTAAAACAAATAAGATGATAGCCCTTGCCAGAACTGTCATGTCGAGCCCGCGTAACAGTAAAGCCGGGCGTGTGGTTTATACACATGGGGCGCTTGCAAGTAACCGATCGCAACAAATGAGCATTCAAAAGAAAGAGAATTGCCTGTAGGAGTGACTTTCCCAATCCTCATCTGAATTACAAATGCACATACTAATACATCCATCACAATTATGCAGGTCATCTGACAAATTCCCCACCCAAGTACATTGGACTACATGACCACAATGTCGCAAAGCCCTTAATCAACAGCAACAATGAATTGCACTCTGATTTCATAAAAATTAACAATTTGTAGACAATAGTCCCTGCCAGATCTGTTGCGTGGAACCAGCATTCCATATAGCAAGGCGGGTGGTTAATACACAAGCAAGAGTTCTCGCCTGGGTCCGCTAGTTTAAATTACTTGATTTATGTTTCCATTCGATCTATGGCTACAAGGCAAATTACCTGCTATGCTGTGCTCTGCTCTGCTCTGCTCCACTTGCTAATCTTCCATTTGTTATGTCTTGGGACACTTTGTACTGTATTATGCAACGATTACAAGACTTAACAATACCTTAAGCACTTCCTCTTACTAGCTCATGACTACTGTACGGCTGGTCATGTGATCATCTGGATTCCATTAAGGATCTTTACCTTGTAGATGGTTCATAGTTTGGCCACTCATGTTAAGGCTGGTTCACAATTGGCCCGGGAAACTTGCTGGGGCTCAGATTCACAATTGGAGTGGGAACAAAGTTTGATGTTTACGTTATTTGATGCTGTATCTAGTGCCCTTAAATAAGTATCAATTGCTCTTGTGTTCATTAGCGATGGAAATATTTATGTTCAATACTATATTTAATCACCCAGGAAATGTTTTTGTAACAGTTTTCTAATTCTGCCGTATTGTATCGAGCAGGTTAGGTACTGTAAAATTATTTTAGACCGATGTTAGCGTGTCCTAACTCATTAAAACAGCATTTATAATGACTTTTTTCATTAAAATGCATTTATAAATTACTACCGTAAATTAATCATTAACTTCCAAGTGCATCTGTCACGATAGGGTGGACCTGGTAGTCAATTAGACGAGATCAATAAGTACACTGGGCCGATTTCACCACGAGGCCACTGAAACCCTCCTTTGCTAAGGGTGGTTTACGGTTAAGCGATCTTAAATACGATGGCTTAAGGTTGGGTGTTGCACCAGCCCGTCTCGTAGTTCGCTTAGCTAAGCCTTGGGTGAGCCAACATGGCAGCGAGAGTCAAAGATCATCGCTTGGTGAGTGATGCTCCCTTTAGCAAAGAACACGTGGTCTTACCGTTATGCCAACATAATCCCAGCCGTGCAGAATTACTTGCATGACGATCATATGCAAAAGGAAAGAATGACAACTTAAGTATCTAGGGAGCTATTTGAACGCTATTATTGTATTCGCATCATACATATAATATGAAATAATTTCGGCAGTATTGATCCTCAGAGATTGATTTTGTTTGTCATGTTGGTCATGGTTATCATTTGTTTCTAGCCGTCGCAATAATTTTCCACGACTACAGCTGTTCTACTTTTGGGTTGGCGACCATAAAATACATTACTAGTTGTAGAAAGAATTGCCTACTGTGTTAGCGAGACGTGAGCATCAGCTGTAGTAGACGCTGGGAAAACCGTTGTTGAAATATAATGCAGTGAATTTTTCCTTATCATTACGGTACTTCCTAAACATGTTATTGACTTCACCCCACATTGAGATGGTCGCATCTTGCAAAGGTTATGCTTTCTTACTTGGTTTTCATTATATCTCTTGTTTTATAAATACGCATACATTATAGCATTAAGCACATATAGTGCGTATTTTCTAATGATATATATACAGTATGTATACGAATGACACAGCATGTTGTATTACAAGCATCCACAATAGGCTAGTTCGTCATTGGCTAAGGATTTCTACATCCGTCCCTGGGCTAATATTTAGTTTAACAACTAAAAATGTACATTGCGGTACTGACAATATAAAGAAGAGTGTTTCATTTTACGTTGTCAAAAGCTATGATGTCTGTAGTACAAGCTACCGCGATTTTAGGAACGTGAAGGAAATCCCTATGGCAGCGCGTTGAAAGAATGATATACGTATATATTTAATTTGCATCGCAAAATGCACACTATGTATGCTTTATATTATAACGACTGAGTAATTATACAACAATAAAAGTCGAGCAAAAATATTCCTCCCCGCTGGTAATCGAACCCCGGCACTCTGGGCAGGAGTCAGTAATGGTATCCACTCATCCAAAGATGATGATATACGTTACAGCTTTATCAACAGGTATAGATACTACTACTTTGCAAATGATCACACGGAAGAAAATACCTCTTCAGTGTATTGTGCCGTCATTATAAACCATTTAATAACCTACTGAGATATGGATCAGACACAATGGGGCCGGCCGCCATTTTGGCGTATGAGTGAATGGCTTAAACCATCCTTATGTCTTAAACCACCGAGCACGGCCGCTTAATCTAAGCCTACTTTAAGCCATTGCTTATGGTCTGGTGCAACGGGCCACATCCTTGAGGATAGTTTAAAGCACCCTTAGTTCGTTAAGTGGAACTGGTGAAACCGGCCCTTAATAATACACTTGCTAATCTCATGTAGATTTTTTTTTTTTTTTTTTTTTTTTTTTTTTTTCAGGATTAGGGAAACGCCTGTTACAATTGGGTACAATCGTGTTGACCGACTAGAAATTAAATTTCGATTCCTAAGGCAACACTGAAAAATGACTTCCAACATGATAATGAAATATTGTAAACTTGATATCACATCTGTTTCCCTCATTATCACACATTGATCGTCGTCATAGTGGTTCCAGTAAGTTACGAGAATAGAAAAAATAAAACTATCATCTTGTTTGTTTTTCCGGGTGAATTCTGGCTTCTTGTTCTCAGAGAGTAATTGTGAACCAGCCTTTAAGGTAGTGTGCATTTCAACGTTCTTCCCATTTTCAGGCGACTGTAAACCAGTCTTTGCTCAGGGTATTCTCACATTTATCATGGAAATATCGGAATTCTTTTAAGATGAGTTTGGAGACAAAATTAGTGGTCACGTAAAACCACAGGCTTTTTTTCTTTAGCTGTTCAGTGTGTTTGTTAAATTTAAGTATCCCAGTTTGAGTCAAAAAAATAACCCTATTGTTGTGTACTTCATTGTTGCAGCTCTGTGCAGTTACTTGGGGATTTGCTGTATAGAATATCAGGAGTATCTGGCAAGATGAGCACAGAAACTGCCGATGAAGATGACAACTTTGGTACTGAGCAGTCGCATCGTGTGAGTTCTCCATATGTACTATTCAGCTGTTGTAGACTAGAACCACATTGGGATTCTGTTAAGTTCTCCTTTAATTCTCCTGCGCTTAGCCCAAGGGTAAGGGAAGTAAATATTTCTTATCTTGGTGGAAATTATTCATTGTAGCCTTGACGGTTTCTTTTATTTCTTCAGGCTATCATTGAAGTGCTGGGTGCAACACGAAGAAATCGTGTTCTTGCTGGGTTGTACATGGGGAGATCAGATGTAGCATTGATGGTCCGACAAGCAGCTCTTCATGTGTGGAAAGTCGTGGTGACAAACACTCCAAGAACCTTGCGTGAGATCCTTCCAACGTTGTTCAGCCTGTTGCTGGGTTGCCTTGCCAGTACAAGCTATGATAAAAGACAGGTTAGTACTTATATTGTGGTCACTCTAGAGACAGAAACTTTTCTTACCAAGACCTAAAAATTTTCCAGATGTGATATCAGTTTTCTGTAATCATAAGATGCAGTGAAACAATTCTTTACTCCCAATTAAAAGTTTGATATGATGTTTGTTTTGCTCGAAAGATGAAATTAGTGAATTCATGTGACTTACAAGGAACATTAACAAAGTACCTGACTGATCATGGTATAAAAGCTACCGTATATACCCGAATGTAAGACGAGGTTTTTTCCCACTTTTTGTGTAAAAAATGTGGGGTCTTCTTATATTCAGGGTATTAATATTTTTTTTTTTTTTTTTTTTTTTTAATGTTGTTATTATTTGCAAAGTAGTATGTGGTGTTGGCATCTTGTAACTCGCAACAAATCGATGTGTTAATGAAGATTAAAATCTGGTTTGTTATGTTTAATTACCATGCATATATGAATAGCGTACATTTTGAGGTTAGGATTTACGCATACACGTCATTTTAAGTGGATAAATTATATGTTCGAAAGCATGCGGAAGTATGTTTTAAAACAATCTTTACAAGAACAACCAGTCAGTTTTACGAGCAGTAATTGAGTGATCAACGTATCTTAATTTAACAACGTCTCCCATTCTTGGAACAAAGAAATTATAGAGTATGTCTTGGAAAAGCGGGCAGAGTGATTTCCGATAACACTAGACGTTATAAAAATGAAAGCACGACCTTGAGGGCATATATTGTGCAAGTTATGAGTTAGCGAGTATTTTTTTGAAAAAATCTGTAAGAGGCAGTTGATAACTAGGCCTCGTCTTATATTCGGGGTCGTCTTACATTCGGGTATATACGGTACTATGATGGACAGTCTTACAGTAAGTCATGTGTATTGTACCAATTTTAACTACCCAAAGTGGTAATTATATGTTTTATGTGCCTAGATACCGTGGTTAAAAGTGTAAGAATGAATGTGACAGGGAACACAGCTAAACATACTGATAACTTTACTATAGTGCGCTACAAACCATTGGAAGCCTGAAGGTCAAGGGGCCCTCCGCTCCGCTCTCCTCCCCGCGCCTGGCGGTGTTACCATGCTGTTGCACGGTACCTTCAGTCGAGTGCTGGATGCGAGAACGTACATGACAACACCGCACCGACTACGCGTGACCTTCAGGCTTCCAATGGTTTGTCCTGCACTATAATTGTAGTTGTCCTTATATACACCTAATCATGTTTGTGGCTCAAGATACATCAATCTGGCACGCACAAATGCCAGGAAGCATATTGGATGAAACGCATTTGTGTAGTTCGGGGTTGAGCACCTCGCATTGTCCATGTCTCAAATAACATTGTCAGGCACTTAAAGGCATCACTTTCAGCTGGACATGTAACTTTCTTCCAGGAACGCCTAATCTCGTTGTTGCATATGGGGGCATTGAACCGATTTTGACTCCAAGAACAAAATCTGTTAGTCATTCTGGATAAACACATTCAAGTACCTTACTTACTCGCATATAAGACCAGATTTTTATCCTATTTTTAATGCTGAATGTGGACCAGAATAGACCTCTAAAGTCTTACTGAATATAAATTTCATACATTTTCTTTTGACGGAAATGAATGTATCAAGTAATGGATTAAGTGCATTTACTACAATTCTGTGGTTATTTTTCAAAGTTGATGTTCACCTTACGTGTTTGGTTAGTGGTTTCTAGCGCGTCTTTCTGTTGACACCAGTAGCGATTATCAAATTCCGTCACATTGAATTCTCGACCAGTAGCTCTATTACCATCGCCGCCATAAGTCCTGCGTTTTTACTTAACTAAAAGATCGAGTTCCACAAGAAAACAATCACAACTGAGATACAACAATGGAACGTGAAGACAGAATACTGGTACTTGTCGAAAATGCCACAGACTGACAAATACCATTCAAAGTACCGCCGCCAAAACTAACAAATACATCGCGGGCAAGACATGTGATGTCGTGTGGGCGGCGATCACCATCCTCATGACTGCGTCAGAAATTAATGCGAGAATTCTATTCCCCTGGAATTTTTAAATTTAACAAGTAATTCCGTGAACTATATAGCCTATTTTCATATATCCTACTTATTATAGCCTCTATCAACATACAATATTTCAGTTTGATTGCTGTCATAGATTACAGTAGAGTCTCGCAAACTCGGCACTCGGTAACCTGACACTCCGGATTTCTCGGCCACCCTGACAGGAGAAAAAAAAAAGATTTTTGTTTGTTTTTGTGTTTCCGCACCGAGCGTTATTATGTTTTCTTTCGTCTTCTCCGTCAATGGAATTATCGACAGTTAAATACGACTTGAAACAAGTTGACCTACAGCACATAGTAAGAAGAGTAACGACGACCTGATGAATACCAGTAGTTGTACAGTACAGTACTGTAAATGCACAATCTGTTGACAGTAGGAAGTAAACAAACGGTTATCGCCAGAGCGTTGTATTTATTTGATGGAGCATTCTCCGTGACACGCAGCAAGACATTCGGTTGGATGCAGATATTGTAGTGGCTGTCACAAGAAATGATGAAATCGACGATCATGATGAAGTTGAAGATTGCGGAGTAATGGAACCAAAAATCACTCATACCAAGGGACTTAATGCCACTGAAACTACACTTCGGTACTTTGAACAACAAGGTGCATCCGCTATGGACATTCTGTTTCTTCGCTGCTTTCGTGACGAGGCTTCAAGAAACAGGTTTCAAAGCGAAAAGCAAAAGAACATTACTTATTTTTTTTTGCAAAAAAGTAAATGGTAATTTTCATTAAGTGAAAAAAACTATTGTTTTGTACATATACTGTACAGTGTACATATTATAAAAATAATTCATACGCCTAATTTTTCTAAGTTTTCTTCTACAGGGTCTTATTATTTGCTCACGCGCTCTGCCAGTGACGGCTCAGTTGCCAGCGACCGCACGCGCATTTATACAGCAGAATGCTGCACTTAAAATCAGTCTCGTGCATTATTACTCACCGTGTTTACTGTAGATGCTGAAAATGTTCCCCATCCACTGCCAAACATAATCGGCATCTCCTTATGGAGTTTCCGGTTACTCCGGTTAATTTAGCTTCAGTATTAAAATGTCTATTTTTATTTGTTACTGAACCTGTATGTTCGAATCTCTTAACAAGTTGTTTTATTGTCCGATTTATAGGAATGGGTCTCCGTGGAAATTTCACTCGAAACTTTTGACTTGTTCTAATGGACGATTTCCTGTACTTTGTGTACATATTGTGCAGATATACACGTTCACGTAACGAATATTTGACATAAGGCATTACAGCACTATACACAATCACAATAAAACACAAGTCCAACCCCTCCTCCACGTGGTGGGAGACGGGCAACGGCATGAAGTAGGGGATTGCCTGTAGGGGTGAAGTACAGTGGGGACTTTGTGTGCCCTGGGACCGCTACGGTAGCTGTGAAGGCTCTATGAGAACCCTGAAAAGTGACGGCTGACGGGGCTCTGGTGAAGCTACGATAGGCCTAGCAAGCCAGTAGTGGATATCATATTTGCTTTCAAACCAGGAACAGGCCTCGGAAAGGACGGATGCAAACGACGACGACCCGGATATGCTAATGGACTAAGAGTTGGGACATTAAACATACAGACACTGACAGGAAAAGTGGAGGAGATTGTAGATGTGATGGAGAGAAGAAAACTGGATGTACTGGGCTTGGCAGGAACAAGATGAAAAGGAGAAGGTCGCAGAGAACTGAGGAAAGGGTACCGGTTGTACTGGAGTGGGAACAGTGAAGGAAGGAGCAGCGGAGTAGGAGTAGTTGTGAGAGATGGAATGAAGGAAGAGGTAAAGGGAATAAGTGACAGGATCATGAAGATCAGAGTAACTGTAAAGGGAAGAAGCCTGGAGATAGCCCAGGTATATGCCCCTCAAGTTGGATGTACAGCTCAAGAGAAGGAAGACTTTGAGGAGGAGCTACAACAGCAGTTGAATGGTCAGAGCATCATTGTCATGGGAGATTTGAATGCACATGTAGGAAGTGAAAGGCAAGGATATGAAAATGTATTGGGAGCAGAAGGATGGGGTAGCAGGAATGAAGAAGGGAGAAAGTTGCTGGATTTTTGCAAGAGAAACGGTTTAGTGGTAGGTAACTCCTGGTTCCGAAAGAAAGAAAGCCACAAGGTAACGTGGTACAGCAGTGATTTAACAAAGAAATCTTTGGTAGATTACATGCTGTACGACTGGGAAATGAAGAGAAGTGTCAGAGATATAAAGGTAATACCATCAGAGGCCTTAGATAGCGACCACAGAATACTTGTAATGAACCTGGGAGTTGTTAAGGATAGCAAGAGGACAGAGTACCAGGAAAGGAGAATCAAAGTATGGAAACTCAAGGAAAAGGAAGTCGAGGAAGAATTCCAGAAGATAATAAGGGAAAGGATGCCAACAGACAATCCTAAAGCAGGGGAAGAGGAATGGAAGCAATTCAAAAACAATGGTGGAAGCTGCAGTGGCAGTATGTGGAAGAACAAGCAACAGAAAGCGGTGTAAAGAGACACCATGGTGGAATGAGCGAGTAAAAGAAGCTGTGGGAAGGAAGAACAAGGCTTTCGGAGTGTGGTTCCAGGAAAGAACTGATCTGACAAGGGAAGATTATAAGATAAACAAGAAAGAAGCAAACAAGATTGTCGCAGAGGAGAGGAAGAAGTGGATGGTAAAGTGGACAGAGATGATGGAGGAAGACAGCAGAGGAAATAAGAAAGTACTTTATGGGATGGTCAAAAGTAAGAGAAGAGGTCTGCGAGAGGATGTGGTAATGATGGACAAAAACGGAAATGAGGTACACAACAAAGACACACTCAAGACAGTGTGGAAAGAGTACTTTGAGGATTGGCTGAATCCAAATGGTCATAGGGAGGAAGACAATGTATTGGAAGATGGAGAAGACAACATAGGAATGGAAAAGGACCTGACTTGGAGAGAACTGGAAATGGCTATAGACAAGATGAAAGGAGGAAGGGCACCAGGTGTGGATGAAGTGAGTGTTGAAATGGTGAAGGCAGCAGGGGAGGTTGTGAAGCAGTGGCTGTACCGTGTGATGAGGGTGATATGGCAGGAGAAAAAGACCCCAGAAGATTGGAAGAAAGGATTAATGGTCCCAATATTTAAGAAAGGAGTGCAGAAATTACAGGGGAGTCACACTCATACCTCACTGTGCTAAGATATATGAAAAGATATTAGAAAGTAGAATACGAGCCAAAGTGGAGAGAAAATTGAGAGAGGAGCAGTATGGATTCAGACCTGGGAGATCAACAGTGGATCTCATATTTTCAGTGAGACAGCTCCAGGAACACCACTACGAATTTGGAGAGGATCTGTTGATGGCCTTCCTGGACATCGAAAAGGCCTATGATAGTGTGTGTAGGGAGAAGGTTTGGAAAGCAATGGAAAACATGGGAATGGGAAAAGGGACTGTAGGCATAGTGAAGGAGATGTATTGTGGAAGTGTGAGTTGTGTGAAAGTTGGAGGGGAAAGAACAGACTGGTTCAGACAAATGAGTGGCCTGAAACAGGGTAGTGCGCTGTCACCCCTTCTCTTTATTGTGGTTATGGACGAGGTAATGACACGGATAGCAGGAAAGATAGGAGAAGATAAGATGAAAGCAATGGTGTTTGCAGATGATCTCATGGTCTGGGGAAACAAGGAGGAAGAAATTCAGGAGCAACTGAAGGCTTGGTAAGAAACAGTGGGAGAGTACGGATGGAAGTTCAACTTCAGTAAATGTGAGATCCTGTTAACAACCAGGAAAAAGGACAGACCAATGAGTGGGATAACACTTGGAGGTGGACAGCTGAAGAAGGTGGAAAGTCTCAAGTACTTGGGAAGTATAGTGGAGGAAAATGGGAGAAATGACAAAGAGATTACGGAACGTGGCAGACAGGCAGAAGCATTTCTGAGAAGCATTAGGAGCTTAGTGTGGAATAAAGATGTCCCACAAAAAAGCAAGGAAGTGTTATACAGAAGCTACTATATCCCGATACTGACCTATGCTTCAGAAACGTGGACAATGAAGAAAAGAGACATAAGCAGAATACAGGCAGGTGAAATGAAGTTCCTGCGAAGTAGGATCGGAGTAACAAGAAGAGACAGGGTGAGGAATGAAAAGGTCAGGGAAATGGTGAAAGAGGAGCCCTTGCAAGGTAGGATTGAGACATCAAGACTGAGGTGGTATGGACACTTAAAGAGAATGGATGAGAAGAAGATTCCCAAGAGGATAATGGGATGCAGATGCAGAAGAAACGACCAAGGGGAAGACCAAGAGATCGATGGCTGAAAGGAGTGGAGGAATGTGTCAAGAAGAGAGGCGAGGACTGGACCAGAGTGACAGCGGAGAGATGGTGGGAAGAAAGAAATAAGTGGCGAGGCTTATGTTCCAAACAGACCCAGCCTGGGGCTGGAAACTGTACAAGATGATGATGATGATGATAGGGACATAGTACATCCAATATATGACCTTTCTGCTGTTCTGAGGAACATCTTGCTCCTTATCATGCTTCTCACACTCCTCCGGAATGCTTCTGCTTGTCTCCCCCGCTCATTTATTTCTCTATCGTTTCTTCCATTATCTTGTATCAGGCTTCCCAGATACTTGAAACCCTCCACTTTCTTCAGCTGTTCCCCACCAACTGTTATTCCCATTGTGGTTCTTTCCTTCTTCCTTGTTGTGATCACCATCTCACTCATATTTACGCTAAATTTCATCCCATATCCTTATATTATTCCTTCCCACACGACCAACTGCTCCTGTACTTCCTCCTCCTTGTTTCCCCAAATCATCAAATCATCTGAAAACACCATTGCTCTCATCTTTCCTTCCCAAATTACTTGTACCACTGGGGTCATTGTGTCATCCATCACCACAATGAAAAGTAATGGTGACAGTGCATTTCCTTCTTTCATGCCGTTTCTCTGTTCCAACCAGTCCTATCTTTCCGTCTCCCACTTTCATACAGCTCACGCTTCCCTTGTACATCTCCTTTATCCTCCGTATAGTCCATTTTTCTACTCCTCTGTCCTCCAGGGACTTCCATACTTTGTTTCTGCATACACTGTCATATGCCTTTTCAATGTCCAGAAAGGCCATCAGTAGATCTCTTCCATAGAGCTAACTGGACCAATTTTTCAAAATATTTGATATTTGATGATGTGTTATTACAGTATTTTGGAGTAAAGAAAACATATCCTGGATCCTTTGCGAAGGTTATTCCAATATTTCTGGATTGTGTACACCGAGGTATAAGTAGAAAGTACAGTAGTGGTTTTCAGTGTTTGTTATAATTTGGGAAACTGTACTTTCAAACCAATAGCTGGGAAAGATAAAATTAAATACGATACTATATTTTTGTATTCTATTGCTTGCATATGAAATTCATACATGATCTTTGTTTAAAGCAAGAGGAATGCAAATTAAAAATATTCAATGGTGTCATTTTTCAGCTTAAACTATTTTTTTTTTTGTGTTGTTGTTTGGGTTTTTTTTTTTTTTGCCGGAATTTTTCCCCGAAGGGGGTCTGTAACGTGTCAGTAGATTTACTGCCACGTTAAAGATCCCCTTCGGGACAAAATTCCGGCACCCCGGCATCTCTAAAAGCCAGAGTAGTTAAAAGGGACGTAAAACCAATAACATTATTATTATTATTTATTGTTTTTTTGGGGAATCTTCTTACGATGCATGTAGCCTTTCAGTAATAAGAGTGGAACTCCTTATTTAGGGAATAGCCTCGAACAGTGATATGAAAGTTCAAATTTGTTCCTCATACCACTGATTATAATCATTGTTGTAGGTGGCTGCAAGAACACTGGGTGATTTGGTAAGAAAACTGGGAGAACGTGTACTGCCAGAAATCATTCCTATTCTCGAGAAAGGTCTCGAGTCAAATCAAGCAGACCAGCGACAAGGTGTTTGTATCGGACTGTCTGAAATAATGGCATCTACAAACAAGGATATGGTCTTGACATTCGTCAATAGCTTAGTTCCTACCGTCAGGAAAGCATTGTGTGACCCGTTGCCAGAAGTACGACATGCTGCTGCCAAGACGTTCGACAGTCTCCACTCTACTGTTGGAGTCAGAGCACTAGATGACATTTTGCCCGCAATGTTAACACAGTTGGTATGTATTCATTTTCCTTTCTGTAATTGAGGGAGATACAGGGAAGTATGAGAGTTGATCAATGGAAAATATAATTTTATTAAACAGCAAATGGCCATTTATTTTCTTTCCAGGATGGGTCAGGGAAGAGATTTCGGAAGGAAATCGGCCGTGGTCCTATTGAAAGGAATTGTCCTGGCATTTGCCAGGTGACGAAAATGGGAAACCATGAAAACCCTTATCAGGACGGCCGAGGAGGGATTCAAACCCACTCTCTCCCGATGCCAGTAAGGCATGAGATAGCGCGTTAAGACAATTAGGTTACAGCTTTCTAGCTTGAATATTCTGAACAGTTAAAGGGGTTGTTAGTAGTAAGGCTTGACAAATCAACAGCCAATTCCTCTCGGTATCATAAGTTTGCCTATTTCTGGTGCAGTGAGAGGATCAGTGCCGCTCTCATTGCAAGGATAAAATACTTTGATAATACTTCACTGCTTATTCTCAGCATTATCAGTCCCTGTTAAATCATTGTACAAGACAGTCGGAACATGATCTACTTAATTCTTATGTCAAGACAGGGATCAGTATTCATACTGTTTATTAGAAATGTTCATGCGATTTAAAAATTAATTTGCTTACTAATGATATGGTATAAGTAGGGATAGGAATTTTTCGGTGATTTCAGAGTGAAGAAAGCAGTATTTTAAAGTGGCAAATTCGGTGTTTTCAAGTGCACTTTTCGGTACTTTCAAAATGTTAAATTTTAGGCGGTATTTTTTAAATATCATGGATAACATAACGCATTTCAGTCATCCTTCAAAGTATACTTCAGTGAAGAGATCCAAATTCTCTTGTGACAAACGGTAACATGTATCACTTAACGTGCTAGTGTAAGCTGAAAAACAAGTTCACAGTTAGCGTTTGAACAGGGGATCCAAATGGTTTTCAGCACAGATTCTGAGAACTTTGGAAATACAAATGTCATTCCTTGCAAAACTCGAACAATATCTGTCTTGGTCCTGTCGTGCATCTGCCTCTTGATTAAAGTTTGCAGTTCGTTCTATCCTCTAATGACCTCACTTTTTTCCAGTGTTCCACAGAATGACAACTTCTTTATTTTCTTTGCAAGGTCCTCATTGATGTTCATTGGCACTATTTCTGCTGGATCAAACGCACACATTTGTAAATCTTGTTGCCAGGGTCAACGTATCTCAGGCTGATTAATATTCTAAGAGCATGGGACCCAGCGTTTACTAAAACTGGATGTATTTTCTCTCCTTTTAACTCATTTCCACAACCCTCCAACAGCTCCTTAATGTTGGTACCGTAATTTCCAGAAACAGCAAGTTTAAGGGCTTGCTGAATTCTCCGTAGATGTCCATCTAGAAGGTGAACAGTCTGATAAGACTGGGATGAGTTTAGTGATGTCTGTGCCAAATTCTTTGAATCTCAAGTATTTCGTCATGTGAAACATTGTTCAGGAAATCAACACCAGAGTTATCAGTCCCTACTACTTCATTCATAAATTGCACGATATCTTTCAAGTAAAGCCTCCGTGGCTTAGGCGGCAGCACGCCGGCCTCTCACCGCTGGGTCCGTGGTTCAAATCCCGGTCACACCATGTGAGATCTGTGCTGGACAAAACAGAGGCAGACAGGTTTTTCTCCGGGTACTCCGGTTTTCCCTGTCAAAATTTCATTCCAGCAACACTCTCCACTATCATTTCATTTCATCTGTCATGCATTTAATCATTGCCCCAGAGGAGTGCGTCAGGCCTCGGCAGCCGGCACAGTTCATATCCTCGCCGCTAGATGGGGGCTTCATTCATTCCATTCCTGACCCGGTCGGAGACTGGAAGCAGGCTGTGGATTTTCATTTTCATCTTTCAAGTACTCTGACAGGTACACTACAGAATGAAACCAAGAAGACCACCTGGTTAAGACTGGTTCAGGAAACAGTGGCACGTTTGGATATGGATACTTGCCATCTAGATATTCATGTCTGAAAGGCGCACTATATGACGCCACGCGTCGAGTAGTTACTAGGATGAAGGGGGAGGTGACCTTGCTGTTCTGGTCCATAAAACCTCAATAAGTTAGTAACTTACCAGGATGAGATTGATAAAGATCGCTGTATGCAGAAAGCGAGGTCCGCTATCTACCATTAAGTTTCCGATCATTCCGTGTTTGTTGGATGCTCTCCACGCAGTCAAGTCATGAGAGAAAATTACCGCTACTACACTCGCACAAAAACAAGCCTTTGTCAGCTTCTGTGACGACGATATTTTAAATCGGCAAGGTGGTTTCACTACGATGACATTAGGGCAAAACCTGGATGAATGCCAAGATGCAGAAGAAAGTGACATTCAGTAGTTAGACTTCGATAAAGACGATCATGGTTTCAGACATGAAAGGGATGAGGATATTGTACGGAATTTGACTGTCGGTGAGGTAAACTGAGATCCAGTGCATGTCAAGTGAAGGAGTGATGCAACGGAAATCCCGAAAGTTCCCACAGTCAAGCTAGTGTGTCTATAGTCACACTTATCTCTTATATAGAAAATCGAGATGAATTTTCGTTCTCATATATTGTTTTCTTCAGAATTGTACAACCTAAAACTAGAAAAAATAAACTATCTAAGAAACAAAAAGTGATTACAGTCAATTCTCTTAGTTTTTAATATTGGTGTAGGCCTAAGAAAAAATAAACTATCTAAGAAACAAAAAGTGATTACAGTCATTTCTCTTAGTTTTTAATATTGGTGTAGGCCTAATCTTCGTAGTGTGTCTTACAATACTATGTTGTAATAGTACATTATGCAACGAGCCTATAATGGCGATAATTAAGACACGAGTAAGTTTATAAACCGAGCGTATGCGAGTCTTATAATTTCCATACGAATGTCTTAATTACCATTATAGGCGAGTTGCATACGACTGTTTATGTTCGACGATAATTATTATAACTATTTCATGTTCGAACATAAATATTCATAAATATCTGTAGAGATTTCACCAGTTTTATGTACTGAACAGAGCGCATAAGACGCAGAGAATGCCTTGTATTTGACCATGGCCTCCTCGATTACCCTACTATGACACTAGGCCAGGCAGTGACATTTAAATTAGAAGGCCGTGGAACTCGGTGCATCTAATTATCTAATTGGTCAAACAACTGTTTCTTGAGCTCTGATTGGTGGGAGAAACTGTTTCATAATGCAAAATAGTGTTATAATGAGCCTCATTATAGTACCGTTTTCTGACACATAATAGTCAGGGTCGAACATAAAGTATTATAATTATTTTTTTCTGCGTGTTCTTAAAATACATTTCAATATTTTAACCTATAGATTTCTTTTTGCCTGGCTTAAAAACATTATTGCAGATAATTCGTGGCTTTCAAAAAATCGCGGAAATTTGTGCATTAATTGCCGCGAATTATCGGAAGAGCACTATAAAGGAAAAAAGCGAAAAAAGCTAAAATTCGCGTTTTCATGCGAAATTCACGAAAATTCGCGTTTTATGCGAAATTCGCGAAAATTCGCGAGCTCAAAAACATTTATTTTTGCCATTTTTAGGGTTATTATAACACATTATCACCTGTGTATGACTTCTTTTAAAAATTCGCGAAATTCGCGATCGCGAATTTTTCCTATCCCTAGGTATAAGGTATAAGATAAATTAGCAGATCGGAATCTAAAAATGAAAGGGTGAAAAAAAATTCAGGTAGGATTCTTTTAAACATAAAAAGAGAGAAGTGTACTATTCTTATTTGTAGAATTTATTTCTAAACCTTTCTACTTTCTTCAAAACTACTTATGCCGCAAATTTGTTACGATTTTTGTCTCATTTTTTGTATAAATTTCTTGCGATAGAGCCCACAGGTGGAAATTTTGGGCTACACTATATTTTCACTCACAAGGGGAGGATACGATGTATGGGTCACCGATTCGAACCATCTTTAGTACACGAGTAGGGCATGACAAGGCGTATGCCAGGTGCAAGTAGTAAGGTGCGCTTCTCAGCCGATTCCGAGAAATTAATTAAACATTATTCGTAATTGCTGTACGGCGTTCATGTGCGCTGTACATTAACATGAAGCCAAGGAGCGCGTAGTACAGCGGTAAGAGCCCTGCTTCGTAAGCGTGGCATCACTGGATCGAATCCCACCGGAGACTTTTTTTTTTTTGTAAACATAGACAATTCGTACAACATTATGTGTCGTGAATAATGTTCATTTTGCAGTCAATTGTAATAACGTGTTTTGTGAGCAGGAAAAGGGATTCTGAAATCATCGTATGGGGGTGAACGTTTGTGACATTACATAATGTGCAGTCGGGGCATTGCAAATACATTGGTATTATACATGGTCAGGTGTATTCTATTATATGTATACGTTTATACACTGAAGGCCCAGTCTGTTCCGTTCATTGCACGTCAGAGAACCATGAGACCACCCCTTACCCCGCAAGTAGTGTCTCGTGCTATGGGTATTGGTTGGAAAGTGTTCTGACCTGCCGAGGTCACCTGCACACAAACTAACGATAACGGTGGGCAGTTGTACTAACAGCAAATACTGTGAATAAAGGTATTCTATCATCAATCTCCTGTACGATATATTCCGACTCCCTTTTCCCGCTCACATAACACGTTATTACAATTGACTGCAAAATGAACATTATTCACGACACCTACAGTTGTACGAATTGCCTATGTTTACTATATAGGTATATACACAAAGGCTCACCGGTGGGATTCGATCCAGTGATCCCGCGCTTACGAAGCAGGGCTCTTACTGCTGCGCCATGCGCTCCTTGGCTTCATGTTAACGTACAAAGCACATGAACGCCGTACAGCAATTACGAATAATTAATAATTAATTTCTCGGAATCGGCTGGGAAGCGCACCTTACTACTTGCACCTGGTATACGCCTGGTCATGCCCTACACGTGTACTCAAGATGGTTCGAATCGGTGACCCATGCACGTATCCTCCCCTTGTCAGGTAATCTGGTTTCAACTCTTAGCTGAATTAATTATTAACAACATATTCATAAAATTACTGCATTAGTATTGGAAATGCAACTAGTTAATTTTATTTCATCATTTTTCTTGAATTACAGTAATATGGCATCTCACATTATTATTATTATTATTATTATTATTATTATTATTATTATTATTATTTATTCTACCAAATTATAATCTTGTGCCATGAAATTTCCTTAATCTCCCATTTGTTCATGAAAATATTATGACAACCCCAGGGGCATATATAAGAGGGGAGGGATGAGGGGGCTGCACACACCCCACCCCCACCCCCACCCCTCGCCGCATTAAAAGCCAACTTGGGTACAAAATACAATGTATGTCACAGTACTTTTAAGAAATGCTTATCAATTTGTAAAAGAAAATTATTGTTTACCTTTCTAATTAATAAATTAACAAGTAGCCCATTTAGATACTTGCTATTCATACTCCATAGGCTATAATAGAAAATTCATTAAGTACTCCCAATTTTTCAGGATAGTCCCCCCCCCCCCCCCCAAAGAAAATTGTATATATGCCCCTGGCACATCCCTACAGTATGGAATATTCATGCATTCAGGATCAAATATAGGTGTTGCAGAGAACATAGAAATGAAAGTCTTACATGCTTCGAATTTTTTATCATGAATTTATTACCCAATCATCTTGGGCTTTACTTTACAGGAAATGAAGGTTCTTCTTCACATTGCAACTAATTGTTCTCTGAGGCAACTATGGTCTGTTATTGACTACCGGTATGATTGTGAAAATACCTTTGTGAAAATTTTTAGTGGAAGTTTCCCAGCCAATTTTAGCTACATGGTAATTGGACTGTGCTCGAAGGCAATACCAGAACTGGCATAGCAGTATATTAAACACATCCGTGCAAAAACTCGCTGATTCATTTATAGGGGCAGATGACCTCATAGTTCTGCCCCTTAAAACAACAATAAGTAACTAACATCTATAAATGCCTATGAAGTGACAGTTTGAGTGTTCTTGTGGCGACAGTTGGACTGAGAATCGCTCATAACCGCAAAAATGTAACAGATGTCCGATACTCCTCAGTCTCATTAAAATCTGCCACCAACTACCCAAGATGCAATAACTTAAACATGTGGCCAAGGGCTGCAATCGAGCTGGCAGTGTTAAGTCAAACCCCTGCATATATTTCAGTAGTCAAAACTGAATAAAAAAAACAATTCTTTCTCTTTATCTTGGCAATGTTTTCTACACTAATCTAGCTGTGTGAATCACTGTCGCTGAACTGGTAAGGTGTTAGCCTCATAACCAAAAGGGCTGGGGTTCAATACGCGATAGCGGGAGTGTATTAGAAATTGACTTGGAAAATGTTCTATCGTTTTTTGAACCACTTTACTAATATCTTATTACAGAAATGAAACCAGGAGGATCCAGCTGATTATTGATGAGTAAGAGAATTACTAATAGAGGATTCTATGAAGGTTATGTAGTGGTATTATATGAATTAAAATGTAAATGTATTCACACATCAACTACAGTTGTTTTATTTTGTTGGAAATTAGTAAAAATAATACAGTAATTCCATTAAAAAATCCTACGTGCACCACTGTAGTACAAGTCTATATGCCTACCAGTCAAGCTGATGAAGTTGTTGAAAAGGTCTATGAAGAAATAGATGAAATTCTGAGGTATGTCAAGGGTGATGAATAAAGATACGAGAAAATAGCATTTTGAAATTGATTTTGTAGCACTTTCATTTTCAAAAATAGCATTTTGGAGCATTTTGAAATTTAAAAATTAGCATTTTGTAGCATTTAAAAGTTCGTCACCAGGTACAATAAACAGGTTCAAAATAATATGCGCGGAAACTAATTCAAACATGTGCAGGATTGGAAATATGGGCGTTTCTGATAAACGGCATAAGCATTTAATATAAGTCTCCTGTTGTGTGTGTGGTTTTTATTTTTACTAAGGGAGTGTTAGAAGTATTAAAATCCTAATATCAGTATTACAGAAATGTAGAGACTTGACATCATACATTTTTCAGAAATGTGAGATCTCTGAAAATAAAGGCATCAGCCTGGCTAATTGGCAAGATTGAGTTCAAGTGCTGTCGGTTGGTTGTATGACGTGAGACGAGGGTACCTAAGCTATGCTCAAAAGATCCAAAGGTCATGTTCTCATTATGCAATCAACAATATCAGGTGTTGTGCAGCAACTCAAATATTGAGGGCCGGCGGAGAGTTGTATTAGTTCACTGGTGCCAAGGTGCCAATTGTTAGAATAAAGCGAGCTGTGGTCAGGCAACAATGCTTGTCTTACGAAGTTTACTGTGTGGCAGGTGGAATGACGACAATACCAGGCTGTCCTGGACTCGATGGATGAATTGGTTCAAATTCTGAGGATGGCTATGAAATCCTTTTGTGTGGTTTTCCTACTAACTCCTTGCCAAGTTCCATTCATTTCTTTTAATAACTTATCTTATGAGGTAGGATTCAAGAAGTGCCATTTGACCATTAAACCACCGGCAAATAGAAATTCAATGCCCCTCATCCATGGCCCTCATTGAAAAGGAAGTAATAATGTGAATCATACATTTACTTAACTTTGTGTAAATATCACACAATGGATAATTAACTAAATAATAAAATGTATGTTTACTCCCTCATTATTTCCTGACCACACTGCGACTCTTGACTGACAATCTGTAAAACAGTATCCGAATTCACGGAGAAATCGCCGGACGATATGTAACTCACACATGGTAGAGAATACTTTCATCATATTATACTAAATTTCCCATAGCAAAGAAAACGCCTAACAAAAATTGTCTATTCATATCACGATACTTACTTGAGAGTTTTGATTTTCATTTCAAATACAAGAAATGAGGGCCGGTGTGATATAAACCTATATAAGCATAACCTTATTGCTCTAATTTTTAAAAAGAATCTGCACAAACGATTACAATATTCCTTTTATTAGCACAACCAACTGAAACTACGAAATAATTTCTCCAAAATCATCGTTTTACTGGCGATAAACAGTGGATATTATGCGGCAATAATAACAGCACCATTTTCAAATTAATTTTTACCGTAATCGATTGTTTTCACGACAATAATCGAGTTCGTACATATCGATTATTACTCGTAAATATCGATTATATAGCCGATATTTTAATTGCTGGGAACTCGCAAATTTCAAAGTTGCGGCGCGAAAATGTAATAAAACATAATATTCAACATTAATCGGTAAATTCGGCACTTTTCGCATTTATCGCATTTGTGGGAATAATTCGCAAGAACCCTTAGTTATCGCACTTTATCGCACATTCAGTTTCGCAAATTTTGGGTATACATAGTTATATTAGTTACCAGGTAGTTGAAAAAAAGGAGAAAAAAGTAAAATTCTCATTTATCGCAATTGCGATTTTCCCGTATCTCTAGTGATGAAAATTTTAGAGTAATGGGAGATTGGAATCCTGTGGTAGATAAAGGAAGAGAAGGGAAGTTAGGAGATTTCGGATTAGGTGAAAGGAATGATTGAGGAAGCAGGCTGATGGAATTCTGCACCGAGCAAGAGTTGGCCATAGGTAAAGCCCCGTGCGGATGCGGATATAGTCTATATGCCTACCAGTCAAGCTGATGCGAATAACATTTTGTTTATCCGCGCATGGCTCTAGTCATAGGTAATGCCTTATTCAATAACCACAATAGAAGGCTGTGGGGATAGCGGATAATGTAGGAGAAAATTTGGGAATAGTTTTTAGAATACAATCCGAACTTGTTTAATACCATTATTAAGACACTGATGTTTATGACATATCACATTTTTCCATTATGTTTTTTTCACGACAAATGTAAGATCATGATTTAAGCTAGTCTTATTCGAATTATGTCATTAAGCATAATTAACCCTCCGAATAGGAAGGGTTGCAATTCTGGCTGGATAACATTCATTTTCAACATAGCACATGACATACAAAGCCAAAGAGAAAGACTTTTTCCTCAAATGTCTAAATATGTTGCTTTAATAATTTATGCTTGATCTAATATTAAGAATATTATTGTAATGCCAGTAGATTCGGATAGCAAACGTGGGAATGCAGAAATAAGTAATGCGGATGTGGGGTGGATGCAGATAACAGTTGTGCGTATGCGGATAACGTTTTATTTATCCGCGCAAGGTTCTAGTCATAAGTAATAACCACAATGGAAGAGTATACACATGGATGAGACCAGAAGATACAGGAAATTACCAAATAAGACTTCATTATGGTCAAGCAGATATTCCGAAATCAGATTTTGGATTGCAAACCATATCCTGGAGCTGACATAAAATCTGACCGCAGTCTGGTGGTTATGAAATGCAGATTAAAGTTGAAGAAATGGAAGAAAAGTCAAAAGCCAAAAAGGGGGGCAATGGACAACCTAGAAGGACGTGAATGAAATATTCAAGACTAATATAAAGGAAGGATTAAAGAAGAACCCTGAACAATCTTCAATTGAAGAGGAAAGGGCTTTTTTCAAGAATGAAATAACAAAATCGCAGAAGAAAACATTGGTAGAAAAGAAAGAATAGGTAGGAAATCGTGGATTACTGTACTTGTAATATACTACAGAGAGGATAGTTTTTCTGTCTCGGAGA
Organism: Meconema thalassinum; assembly: GCA_946902985.2. Taxonomy (NCBI): domain Eukaryota; kingdom Metazoa; phylum Arthropoda; class Insecta; order Orthoptera; family Tettigoniidae; genus Meconema; species Meconema thalassinum. Next base: position 281,755,018 of record OX336389.2, on the reverse strand, counting down.
CCCTCGCTAGCCCGCTCTCCCGCCGGGCGGGCGCCGCATAACAGCAAAGTGCGTGGCGGGAGACAGGCTCGCGCCGCTGGAGAGTGGGCTAGCGAGGGTCTCCGAGACAGATAAACTATCCTCTCTGTAGTATTACTAGACGAAAGGTGGAAGCTCAAGAATGCAAGAGACTAAAGGGAGGAAAGCAGAATACACACGTCTGAGAAATGAGGTAAACAAGTAGTGCAAGGAAGCTTAAGAGAAATGTGCATATTATATATAGAAAATTATCTGCAAGTAGGAAAAGTAGATACTGCTTATCGAAGGATTAAGCGTACTTTTGGGGAAAGGAAGAGTAAGTGCTGTAATATTAAGGACTCAGATGGAAAACCTTTAACAGCTAGAATGGAAATGGTTAAGAGATGGAAAGCTTACATACAGCGTTTTTTTAGGGGTATGGAGATCGAGAATCGTGTAATGGAAAGGGAAGAGGAAATTTATGAGGAAGGAGATTTAATATTGAGATCAGAGTTCGATAGAGCACTAGAAGACTTAATCAGGAACAAAGCATCGGTCACAGACGATATATCGACTTGAGTTGCTAGATTGCATAGATGATGGTCTGATCTGGTTATTTCACTTGGTATGTACATACCTGCCAACTTTTACGGTTTATCCGTAAAATTTACGGAAATTGCAGCATTTTACGGTTTTACGGATGAACGGTGTCATTTTACGATTTCGCGGACAAAAATTTGAAACGATAATTTACATTCGATAATACCGCCCACTTCCGTACAATCGATTGTTTGCGTGGGTCGAAGGAAAGTCCACGATAGTCGATAACTCGTTCTTTGATATGATTCGTACTTTTAACCGTGTGATGTTTGTGTCGTCATTGTAATTGAATTTGAAGCCGGGATAACCGTTCTTCCATGTGAATCTTAGGTGTCACGTCTTCCACGAAATCTTGTTTTATTGGTAGCACTGTACGAAACATCGCATATTCTTTGTTCCGCTCCGTTTGCTCGTTGCGATTTAAACCATATTCTTTGACCACGTTAGTTGTTCATTGTTCGCGAAGTTGGCGTTCCTTGAATGTTTTCGTCTTTTAAGGTTATATTTTAATGAAGCGTTCGAGTTTTTGTGCTATAACTTAGTGCTTCGCAGTTTCCTGTATTCCTTGGACTAATTACATTCGTTCCACGTGTGTGTGTGTGTTTGTTTTTCTACCATGTGCATATTCTTTCTTCACGAGGTTGGCATCGTGTTCATTTAATGGTTTAAGACTTTGTGTGTTTTGACATGTTTTAATGAAGTGTTGGCTGTCTTAAGTGTTTTATGTTATAATTTTATGTGACGTTCAGTGATCCAGGTTCCTTTCGATTTTTAGTAGATATCGAGAATGAACAAATCCAACAAGAAACAGTACTTCCAGACATTTAAAGAATCATACTCGGTTGATTTTCCGTGCATACTAAAATCAAGAAAGGGAGAAAAATTTGTCTTTTGCACGGTATGTGGGTGTGATAGTAATATTGCACATGGTGGAAAAAACGATTTAAGTAATCATGTGAAGTGCGGTAAGCACATAAGTTATGTTAAATCGAAGGAAGATAGCAAGAAAATCAACACCTTTTTTGCTAAGTCTGGAAACGTTGACAGTGACGTAATTAGGGCCGAGTGTCTGTTTACTTCCTTTTTGGTGGAACACAATGTGCCCTTAAGTGCGGCTGATCATGCTGGTGCTTTATTTAAGAAGATGTTTCCCACACCGGAAGTTGCAAAGAAATATAGTTGTGGTCGCACGAAAACGACATGCATTGTAAATAAAATGGCAAAAAATGCATCATCTGAAGTTGTTAAGTGCCTTCAGAATGGACCGGATACAGATAAATCCCTTTTCTTTTCATCAGTGAGAAACTACTTTTGTACTGCCTGTGACTACATCATCAACAAGTTTCCACTCAAGGATGACGTGTTAAAGAATGCTCAAGTTGCTAGGTTAGACAAAATTGAAGATGCACAGTTTTCTTCCATTCGTTTTTTCTTGGAAAAGTTTCCTATCATGTTATGAAAGGAAGAGAATGAAACTACAGGTGAGGTGGTGAATGAGCTTCAGGGGTAGTTCACAGCTCTTCAGGTAGATGACACTTTGGCTGCACATCAAGATGCTGCAAGTGATTCCAGTTGGGCACAAATATCAAGAATTCGTGGAGCCGATGGACTTCTTAAGTGTAACCGAATTTCTTGAGTATTGCTCTCTATTCTCACCATACCCCATAGCAATGCAGAATGTGAACGTGTTTTTAGCCTTGTGAAGAAAAATAGAACACGGTTCAGGTCATCCATGTCCTATGAATCTCTGGAGTCTATTTCTATTTTGAAGACTAGGAGTTCTGGTCCCAGTTATGACAAAACAAAAGCTAAAAAGGCCACAACCGCGACTTAAAAGTCGAACTAGCATGTGATTTGCAGTGTGTATTATATTATTTCTTGCCTGTGTTACGTTAAACAAGTTTTATTGTTTAAAGCCTTTTTCAATGATCGTATATCAGCTTAATCTACCAAGGAAGTCATGTTATGTCTGCTCCAAACCAATATTCACCTCGCCTGCTGCTGATTAACATGGATTTCTTCTTGATTGTTATGTTCATCTATAAATCATGTAAGTAGATATGATTTCATTGAAGTATCCTGTTTAAAGCATGAATTATTGTATTTTGTAGCCCAGAAGTATTATTATTTTCGTCAAGCCGGGGTATGTCGAAAATCGTTAGATTTTTTTGTCGCGCGTGAGTTTTACTGATAGCACTTTTCAAAAGTTGGCAGGTATGTATGTAGGATTTATGAGACAGGTGAGGTATCCTCTGATTTCTAGAATGTTATCATACTTATACCGAAGAAAGCAGTAGCTGACAGATGTGAAGATTACCATATAATCAGCTTGATCACTCATACTTCAAAGATCCTGACTAGAATAATTTAGAAGAGGGTGGGAAGGCAGATAGAAACAGCGTTGGGTGAAAACCAATTTGGTTTCAGGAGAAACTTAGGAACAAAGGAAGCTGTACTATTGAAGTTACAGAAGCTGGTAAGGATCGGTCGATTTAAGACCTCCCGTATCGGAGAGAACTCAAAAGAATATTTTGAGTTAAGGTTTAGTTGAGCATTACATGGGACCAGTTGGAATATTTAAGGGAAAACAAAGCAATTGCAAAGAGAGAACAAGTTGCTTAAACAGTTCAAATTTATTTAACAAATAACCAGCGCAATAACAAGTTTTATCAAGAGGGGATAAACCCATAAAGATTTATAAACTGTAACAAGTTTGTAATAAATAACAATAGAAATGATTTGCAATCAGCATATCACTTAGCTTCTGCAAATGACATTGATAGGTTAGGTGTAGCACTTGGGGGGGCTCAGCCCAAGATGCCAGAAAACTATGAAATTCAACTTCAAGCACTTGGGGATTCAGCCCAAGATGCTTGAAAGAAAAGGGTAGAGGGTTCAGCATACAATACAAGAAAAGTGAGTGATCCACTTTCAAAGACTTGCGGGCTCAGCCCAAGATGTTTGAAAGAAAACTTCAAGGGTTGAAAACCCCAAAACATTGAGAAAAAACTTAGCACTGAAAGATAGAATTGAAGAGTGTGTGAGGGCCAAATCTTAAGCCACTTGCCCACACTACAAATGATTGTAACCTGAAAATAGGTTGTGAAGTATTTATTGTGTTTATTGCACTCAGGAACCAAATCCTGAAACAGCAATAACCACAACGAAAGCCAGAAGGGCAACTTTGCTTATAAGAATGAAGATTGCAGAAACAAGTCGATATGTGAAAAGCAATCGGAAAAAGTGCATTACAACGCAAGTGGAATGCAAACAAATGAAAGAAGTAAAGTGAAACACTTAGTTGACAAACTCTGTTGTCTATAAGAAAGGCGATACTGAAGCCTTTGAATAATGTAGGTAAAGCAAGTTGACACTGAATTACGGAGCTGTAAAGCTCGGGAAACGAAGTTGTGCGGCCTGAATACAGAGCCCTGTAGAAAAGTTTTGTAAGTTAGATTTACTTTTAGGTGAGACACAGTTTTACAGTTTAACATATCCATTTCCTGAAGAGAAGATCCGTTGGTTGATTTAACCATAAGTGAAGAACCAGTAGAGAAATTCAAAGATCAAGTGGTCTTTTAAAACTGTATACCTCACCAGGAGATTTGATGTTTGAAGTAAAAGACAACCAGCATGGGTCGTCGCCATTTGCGGAGCACTTTCACATAGGTGAACACTTGCAAGATTAAAAACAGCTGTCGACTTGCAAACAATGAATTTTGTAGTTTTAGAGTTCCATGAAAAAGGAACTTGAGCTATAAAGAATAGGTGCAACACCTATATTGCTCTGAGTACTTTCAAAGCATTTTGGATATTCTTGAAGTATCTTCATGTCGAGAGTTTCGACAAAGTCTCAAAGCCTCCAGGGCTGAGATGCGGCGACAGCTGGCTGAAGAGTTGACTGAAGTCTGAATCGTAGCAAAGAAGGAGATCACAGTCGCTTATATAGCAGCAGATCGATGTGTTCGAGAAACGTCGATAGGCGGAGAACTGTGATTGGTCAGCAGAACAGTTGACCAATCAGAGCGAAGGAGGATAAAATGATGGCTGTCACTTGAATCAAATCTTTGGCCGCGATCAGTGATGTGAATAACACTGTAACAGTTCTAAAGGAAGTGTCTTACAACCTTGTATTTCTAAATACAGAACAAGTATGTGTAAAATATAATAAATAACTTAAGAAAGAAGCATATATAAATTTAAACACAATTACATAAACCACGTGTAAGCACGTGTCACATTTATAGGTTAAGAAAGAAAAAATGACTTCTCGCATTCTTGCTTTTTCTCTCGAAAAACATGAAAAAATGAAATTAAATATTTAAAGGCTTTTGTAGCCTTCGCAAATGCGAACAGAAGCCATTTTTTAGTGTTGCCTAAATCTATTAAAGAACGGTGTTGACCGACTGGAAAGCTTTCTTTAATAAGCTGTACTATATCTTAGGCTGATCTTGGAAGGTAGAGTAAGGTAAGATAAGAAAACATGCATGGCATTTGTAGACTGAGAAAAGGCTTTTGCTAACGTTGATTGGAATGAGTTGTTTGATGCTTTGAAAAGGATTGGAATATGGTACAGGGATAAGAGAGTGATCTTAATTAAATCCATACGGAAACCAGATGGCAGTTATTCGAGCCAAAAGAACTGAGAGAGAAGCTGGTATTCAGAAAGGTGTAATGCAAGGCTGCAGTAAAAGTAAATCCACAGCCTGCTTCCAGTCTCCGACCGGGTCAGGAATGGAATGAATGAAGCCCCCATCTAGCGGCGAGGATATGAACTGTGCCGGCTGCCGAGGCCTGACGCACAATGCAAGGCTGCAACTTATCACAAATACTTTTCAATCTGTACATTGAACAAGCAATGAAGGAAATTCAAAAGATTCAAGGAGAAATAATGCCAACAGTGAGATTTGCTGATGCCATTGTCATCTTAGCCGATTCACCCGAGGATTTGAATGAGTTTCTAAATGACGTGGACTCCATCTTGAGGAAAGAATTCATGAGGAAAGCTAATAAATGTAAAACAAAAATAATGGAATGCAGCCGAAAGAAATCAGAAACCCCTATTGACATCAAATTAGCAGGTGGAAAGCTAAAGGAAGCAAGTTGCTTCTGCTACTTAGGAAGCAAAATAACCAGTGATGGATGAAGCAAAGAAGATATAAAAAGTAGGTTGGCTCAGGCAAGGAAAGCATTTCTACAGAAAATAAATTGTTGACATCAAGTATAGATTGAGCTATTAGAAAGTCATTTTTGAAAGCCTCTTGTCTGGAGCGTGGCACTCTATGAAAGTGAAACTTGGACTGTTGGCGCAGCAGAAAAGGGGAGGGGAGAAGCATTTGAAATGTGGTGTAACAGGAGGATGATGAAGTTGAGATGGGTAAATAGGGTAACAAATGAAGATGTATTAAGACGAGTGGGTGAAGAGAGATGTTTCAGGTGACTGCTAATGAAGAGAAGAGATAGGTTGGTGGGACACATACTAAGACTCCAATGATTAGCTAACTTACTTTAGGAAGGAAGGGTCGAGGTCAAGAACTGTAGGGGTAGGCCAAGGTTATAATATGTTAAACAGATAGCCTTGGATGTAAGGTGTGGTAGCTATGTAGAGATGAAACAATTAGCTCAAAATATATTGGTTTAACAATCACTATTATAATGATTATATTCTAATAAGGCATGGAAGCTGCATCAAGCCAGTCAAAAGACTGAAGACTCAAACAACATCACATTGCTGATTCATTATGAGGAATGCAAGTGTGTGTAACATGTATGTATTTATATCAGTGTCACTAAAATAATTGTTTGTGCATTTATAGGTTCCATGTTTAACTGCACGTAACTGCCTTAACATTCAGTGGATTTCTATCAAATTTTGTATATACAGTGCATGCTACAAGAGACATAATTTTGCACATTTTCAGAGGTAGCAATCCTACAAGCTACTCAATAACTGTCTGGGCAACTGAGCCATAGAATCTAAATATCTGAGAATCCATGAAAGGAAACAGTTTCACACACACTGTAGTGCTTTCTTAGGTCTCAACAGTTCAGTTATATCTTGAGCAAATTCTGTAATGCTAGTGCTACCAATTCAGTTTCATAGATATAATTATTATTCTACATAGGTCTAAATAGATTACTAATTAGCTTGAATTTTAAATTTTAAGAAAAGTAGCCTCTTAAGTTCTTCATAGAACTACTTGTTTCTTTTGCAGAATGATCCGGATCCTACCATAGCTGAATCGACTCTTGATGGCCTTCGTCAAGTAATGGCCATAAAGTCCCGTGTTGTGCTACCATACCTAGTGCCTCAACTAATAGCTCCCCCTAGGGTCAACACCAAAGCTTTGTCTATCTTGGCATCAGTGGCTGGTGAAGCTCTTACAAAATATTTGCACAAAATTCTTCCGGCACTTCTTGCTGCTTTGTCTGCTGCTCAAGGTACTCCTCAAGAAGCACAGGTAACTTCATTCTTCATCTGTCAACATCTATGGATTGTATGTATTATCTTAAGATTTTTTAACACTCATTAAGGATGGGTCAAATTGCTGTGATATTTATTAGATTAGTGTTGGTTTCAACTATCAGTGTGTGCACTTTAAGAATAAGGATTGGATGTTTTTAATTTTTAACTGTTATTCATCATCGGCAGCAGTATAAGGGACTAGAGACTTTAGCTATTAAGTCATAATGTGCTCATTGAGTGAAGCTTCTGGTCATCAATGTGGTTGTGAGAAATCCAATTCTTGGAATAAATGCTTATCTTAGACTGTGATACCAACAATAACTAAACACTCTCTATTCTTGCCAGTATCAAAATTCTTGATCTTGACACTTTGTTGTGAGGTTTCAAGATTACTCAAATTTGCAGGAACGAAAACATGCCACACCATTCTTGGGATTAGCAAGAATCTCTGTCTCCCTACAATCTCAAGTCAACAGAAACTACTTGCAGCCCACGTTGCACCTGTGCCAATTGACAAGAATCTCATTTCAGGCTGTAATTCGTTTAAATAAACTAAGTGATGGCTAACGGGGCAATGGTGAAGCCATGTTAGGCGTAGGTGGCCAATGGTGGATAGTATCGTGCTTTCAAAACTAAAACAAGCCTCAGATGTAAAAACGGATTAAATACTGGACAGGACAAATCTCCTTGTAACTCACGATTGTATGACGGCACACAGTCCGAAGCTCTTCGGGGATACAGGACGAGACATACATCGACTAAGAAGAAACGACTAAAAATTGGAACTCTTAATATCCTTACCCTTACTAATAAATGTGAAGAACTTGTGGACCTTATGGAAAGGTGAAAAATAAAGATGTTAGGATTGAGTGAGACCAAGTGGAAAGGTTCTGGGAAGAGACCCTTGAGAAATGGTTATGTGCTTTACTGGAGTGGGAACATGGCAGAAGCTAAAAATGGAGTGGCATTCCTTCTCCACAAAGACATAGATATACAGGCAGATATCAGTTATATAAATGACAGGATCGTCAAAATGAGGTTACGTGTAGACCAAGTGTATGCACCGCAAACGGGATTTAATACAGAGGAAAAAGAACCGTTCCTTACAGATCTAGAGGACCAAATATCTGAGGACAATATCACCATCATTGGTGACCTAAATGCCCAAGTTGGCAATGAGAGGCAGGGCTATGAAAAAAATAATTGGACCCCAGGGCTATGGGAGAAGAAACGTTGAAGGAGAACATCTGTTAGACTTCTGTGTATGGAACAACTTGAGCATACAAAACACATGGTTTCAAAAAAGGGCAAGCCATGAAATAACATGCTACAGCTGGGATGGGAAGCTCAAAACAATGATAGACTACATAATAACTGACAGACGAGCTGGTCAGTTCATTTCAGATGTTCAAGTGATTCCTAGTGAATGCCTAGGTAGTGACCATCGACTCCTAGTCACAGACCTCAAGAATATTAAAGTACAAGAGATCAAACGCAAGAAAATGCCCAAGATCAGGACTTGGCTTCTAAATGATGATGAAAAGAAAATGGAGTACCAAAGGAGGATAACAGCAAAACTACCAAAACATGAAAAAGGAGGGGTGGAGGAAGAATGGATGTTTTTCAAAGAAACTCTCGTTTCAGAAGCTGAAGAAATTTGTGGAAAAACAAATGCTATACAGAGAGAAAAGGAAACACCTTGGTGGAACGACAGGGTGAAGAAAGTGAAAGAAAGAAATATGCTGAAAAGGAAATTAGACTGTGAAAAACAGAAAACAGACAGTAGTCGCAATGAAGCAGAAATTGAACGTCTTGCACAGAATTACAGGGACAAGAAGCTTGCTGACAAACGACTGGTCCAGGAGGAAAAGGATAAGTGTTGGGACGATTTCACTATTAAGATATGGAAGACAGCCAAGGAAATAAGATATTGTACAAAGTTATAAGGAACAGAAGGAGTGGTCCATGAAACATCACGGCATTGGAGACAGATGATGTGGAAATTTGTTTAGGATGTATGAAGAAATTAGAAATGAAATGAAGCATGCATTACTAAACCGAGATGTAAACAGCAATAACAGTGACAATTATTGCAGAGTAGATGCAGGATGTGAAAATCCACACCCACTGACATGGTTAGAAGTTGAGTCAGAACTAAAGAACATGAGGGGGGGAAAGTCATCAGGGTTTGATGAACTCAGCTCTGACATGTTGAGAGCAGCTGGAACACTAGGATTAAATTGGCTGTATCGAGTACTGTCGATCACTCAGAAAGAGAACAGGATCCCAGAGGACTGGAGGAAAGGAGTGATCATCCCCCTTTTCAAAATGGGAAATATGAGAAAATGTGGAAATTACAGAGGCCTCACCCTTCTATCACATTCACTGAAGATCCTATGTCCTCGGACACTCCCGGCACTAAAAGCCATACGCTAAAAAAACAAAAAAAAACTGAAGATCCTTGAAAAAATAACAGAAAAGAGAATAAGAAAGATAGTAGAGCCACTTCTAGAAGAACAACATGGATTCAGGAAGCATCGAAGTACAACAGACCTCGTCTTCGATGTGAGAATGTTAGCCGAGAAGTTTTGGGGGCGTAGAAAAAACCTGGTGATGGTATTTTTGGACATTGAAAAGGCTTATGATAGTGTCCCAAGAAAAAAGATCTGGGAATGTCTGGAAGATATGCATGTGCCAAATTACTTGATTGATAAAGGGAAGATGCTATAGTTGTGTCCAGATAGGAAATGGAAGATCAGAGTGGTTTGAAACACAGAGAGGAGTCCAACAAGGAAGTGCCATATCACCACCTTTATTCATCACATTAATGGATCGGATCCTTAAATCTATTAAGGAAGCTGACAGTGAACCAAACGCCTTTGTATTTGCAGATGACGTTCTGATATGGGGAGAAACGGAAGCTAAAGTACAAAAGAAGCTAAATTCCTGGAACAAGTTTGAGTTCCAGCTAAACATCAGCAAAACCAAGACTGTAGAAATGACTATCAACAGAGACGGTACCAATTCTAACATCTTTTCGGAAGGAACTACTTCAAATATCTCTGAAGCACCATCTCAAAGGATAACACTGTTCAGCAGGAAGTACTCAAGTTCAGCAAGAAGTACTCAACAGGACACAGGAAGCATCACATTTTTACAGTAAAGTGAGAAGCCTACTATGGGACAGCAACATACCTCTGAAAGCAAAATTAACAATGTTCAATACTTACTTTGTACCAATTCTGGTGTATGGACTGGAGACATGTACTTGACTGGATAAAGACCTTAACAAAATCCAAGTAACAGAAATGAAATTCATTAGAACCATGAATCAAAAGACCAGAAAAGACAAGATCAAAAACGTAACAAATAGGAAAGAAGCTGGGATACAGGAAACTGTTGCAAATGTTATAGGGAAGCATAGACTCCAGTAGTATAGACATATGATGCGAATGAATAACACTAGAACAGCAAGGGACTACTTCAATAGAGAACTGAAAGGGAAAAGACCGAGGGGAAGACCCAGAAAATGCTGGATTGAGACTGTGAAATCAGAAGTAGAGAAAAAAGAAAGAAAGTTGTACAGTGACAGAAAGTGGTGGCCAGCGCTTGTCTTCCGCACCCGGGAAACTGGAGACGGAAAAGTATGATGATGATGAATCTAAATGTGGTTGGTGCCACACACTCATGCCATTAGATATAAATTTCTTTCCCAATGCCTTTTTGAAAATTTATTATTATTTGCATTATTTGTCATCCAGTATGTTTCAACTTGCATTATCACTTCACTTGAAGTTTGCCATATAATTATTATTTTTATCATTGTGAATAACACATGACGAACACCACCACCACCACACGTGCGCGCACACACCGTTTTCATCATGATTTGCTGCTATCTAAACTATTCCATATAAGGTTTTCCGAGAGTATCATCCACTAGTTTCATTCTTACTTGGATAACATATATCAAAGTACCGTAATTAAAGATGGCAGTTGTTCTGAATGGGCATTGGTCAAAAATGGTGTGCCGCAAGGGTAAGTCCTTGGCCCACCTTTGCTTTTACTAAATACCTTCAACATATTTAGCATCTCTCAACATGTCAAATAACTTACCACATGTTTGCTGATCTTAAAGTGTATGTTCATTTTTCTACTACACAAATTCCCTAATGTGCTGAAGAATGTTCATGATGACATTGAAAGGCTAGTATATTGTGCATCTGACCACAATCTAATTCTTAATGCTTCAAAGATGACTTATTCTTCTTTGAAATTCATATTCATTGATATGTCAATTTTATGTCTGTCTCAATCGGTGATACCATTGTTCCATACAAACAATCTGTTATCAATTTGGGACTTACAATGAACAGTACTTCATCTTGGACTGAACATAGAAATAGAGTTGTTAAATAAAGGTGTAATGATTATTCACCAGCTTCGATGTAATAAGTGGTGCCTGCCGATTATTATACGCAAATTATTTTTCAGTCCCTGGTAGATCCTATGTTGGAGTATTGTTCAGTGGTTTATAATGTTATTTCAGAAAAACATCAGGCATATATAATTTGTACAAGTTGTATATCTATGAGAATTCCCATCGTTCAGTACTCGCGATACATCTTACCAATGCATTAATTGCGGGCTATAATAATGACAATTAAAGAGGATTACGAGATCGTGGCAAGTGCATCATGGGTTTACATTGATAATTTTAGAGTAGTTCTAATGTAGATTCATCATCTTCTTCTTCTTCTACAGTTTCCAGCCCCTGGCTGGGTCTGCTTGGAACATAAGCCTCTCCATCATTTTCTATCTTCCCACCACTTTTCACTCCTCACTCTTTTCCGCTCCTCGCCTCCTTCACACCCACAATCCACCTATCTCTTGTACTTCCTCTTGGTCTCTCGCCCTCCATTTCCATCTCGTGTATCCTCCTTGGTATCCTGTCCTCCTGCATTCTCCTAACATGTCCATACCAACTCATCTCGACCTCTCTATGATCTGTTGTAAGGGATTCTCTTCCACTATCTCTCTCATTTTGTCATTTCTTACTCTATCCCTTCTTGTTATTCCTAATGTAGATTATATAGGGTGATTACAAATGATTCATCGGGTTTTGACGTCTTATAGCTTCAAATATATAATGCCCACCCATCTGTACTAATAACCAATCGAAAGAGCATACTTTAAAGTTTTGTTTATGTCACTGCAAGTTTCATTGTGACTCACCAGGTGGTAGGGATAACAGTTTGCAAAATGGCAACTAATCAACAGAAAGCATTTTGTGTGCTGCAAAATGAGAAGAAGAATCCGTCACTACCGTGCAGCGTGCGTTCCGAAGACAGTACCCTAACAAACGTTCACCAACCCACTAAAGCATTCTGCGATGGTATCCACAGTTCAAGGACACAGGCTGCCTCTGTAAAGAAAAGAGATTGAAGGGGATTCTCCAAAGGTGAATGTCTTCTGTGCTGAGTCACATATCAACGTTTACGGGGCCTACTTCTTTCCTGGGAAAACTGTGACGGGTATGACGTACCTACACATGTTACAAGACTTGGCTATATCCGAGACTGTTAGCTGATAACCCACACTTCATATTCCAACAAAACTGAGCTCCACCTCATTGGTATCAATAAGTGCGCCGACTTCTGAACGAGTAACTTCCAAACAGGTGGATTGGGTGACGTGCTAAGGATGAGTTGGCACTCTTCAGGTGGCCCCCAAGGTCTCCTGACCTTACATTTTTTTGATTATTTTCTTTGGGGAAACGTGAAAGACAATTCGTACATATCACCTTTGCCAACAACATTCGCTGAACTCCAGGATCACATCACTGCTGCGCTGGTGGACATTGACAGGACATGCTCAAATGTGTATGGGCTGAGCTTGACTACTGCATAGATGTGTATTGTGTAACACGAGGAGAGCACATAGAACATTTGTAATCATGTGTAAGAAACTTGAAAATGTGCTTTTTCACACAATGTAATACTTGAAATACATTCATACAAAACTCGATGAATCATTTTTAATCTCCCTGTAGTTCGTTAAATTTAATGATTGTTGATCATGTTGCATTATTATGTAAGAGAGTGGATTATGTACATCCAATGGGACTTTTGAGTCCTATGTATGTAATCCTGAAATAATCAATCAATCAATCCCTCTGTAGCAATGTTTACTTTTGTGTGGCTGACTCTAGACTAGTACAGGCGCAGGCTGACGTGCTGCATGCCAGCTGCTTGCAGTGTGCACTAACACTCCTATCTTCTGACTATGTCACACTAGGTTAGCAACAGAATTCGTGGCAGTGTGTGTGACTATCATACAATGAAATTTTATAAACCCATTTTCGATTTGAAAGTAGGGTTCGATGATTGTGCCATCACTACGAATATGCTAGACAATTCCGTATTAGAGAGTCCACTAAAGAGCCCTCTCCATGAATCAGCAGTTCCACAAGCAACTCGTGGCATGTGTTACTCTGTCCTTGGAATCAAAGATAACTGATGTACAATGACAGTCCCATGTGGGCCAATATTATGATCTCATTCACAACATTTTTGCAAAAACATAAAGAAAATGAGAATTTAAGTGGTTATTTTGAGTTACCTAAATGTATATATATTTTAGGGGCTGGTGCTACCACATCTGTGTAAAAGTTGCAGGTATGGACCCTAATTACCTTAATTGCATGCACACTACTACTTAAAGCAAATTCTGCACTAAAGCGGGATAAACATAAGGGTTAAGATTACACAGGTTATCACACATACCATTCTCTCAAAAGTACATGGGGCTGATGACAAAATATGTCCAAAGCCTATAATATTAAGCATCAACAACATTAATATATAACCCTGACTTTATTTGTTCTTCCTATTTGTCCCAGGATATTTTTTTTCTTGCACTGTTTTTCTTCAGAGTTTTAAAATGTTATATTTCTAGGAATTGGAATATTGTCAAGCTGTAGTGCTGTCAGTGACAGATGAGGTTGGCATTCGGACAGTGATGGACCAGCTGATGGAATCCACTCGATCTGACAGTTTGGAAGTACGACGTGCTTCTGTGACCTTGCTCTGTGCCTTCTGTCGACATACACATGCAGACTACTCGCAATATGTGCCGCAGTTATTACGAGGGTTGATTCATCTTTTCATGGATTGTAATAAGGAAGTTCTACAAATGGCATGGGAGGCACTAAATGCTGTAACCAAGGTTTGTCTCTTAACCTTCTCCACTAGCTAAGTTGTAATAATTATTTTCTGTCTTGGACATTGTAGTTCTGTCACTCTGATTGATCTTTCCCAGTAAATATGCTGTCTGTCTTATTACAGTAAAACTTCAATAATTCGAAGTCATCAGGATAGGAAAAATAAGGACTTAAAATTACGGATTTTCAAATTAACCGAACCAACCCCCCTTCGCAAAAAAAAAAACCAAAAGCCCCAACCTTGTGACCAATGGAAGCATGCCATTACTGATACGTCTTTTAGCAGCTCTTGTGCAAGTGTAAGTAGAAATTAGTGGCCGACACGATGTAAACCAATATAAACTGCACTTACTATAAAGAGTATAAATAAAACTATGCACGGTATAGCATTCCTCTTATTAGACCAACCAAATGAAACTATGAAATAATTTCCCCAAAGACATCATAGTCATTTTAAATTGATCACAACTAATCGATCGTTCCACGGACATTACAAATAGTGATTATTCATTAGTAAAACGTCAATATTTTCATCACTCAAGAGCTGCACATTTGAGGATATGCATCTCAATCACCAACCAACCTACCTCATCACAGTGATTAGGCAATACGAATAATAACCTAAAACACAATACAACACACAACAAACTGAGAAAAGTAAACAGTCTAGGCTTTCGCTTGAAGTGATGGTGTTACAGGGTCTCGAGATAGATTTGACCGAGCCGGCCTCAGAATGGAATGTGTCAGTGATGCGATAATGTAACAGCTACTACTACTACTGAAGAGAATAAGAATGGGTATTCCACAAGGTAGTAACCTGGGACCTTTGCTGTACTTGATATCGACTGCTCAGGTCATTACTATCGTAAGTAGCATTTCTCTAATTTTACAGGAGAGCAAATTTAAAGTTCCTATGTATACCAGAAATCACCATGGAGACTAATGGCTGTAGGTAATGCCTAAAACTGCCTATTATTTCATCATCCTTCAGTACTGTATAGATTGTGTCTTTGTGAGATTTCCTCAAAGTGGAAATTGTTGATATAGTTACTAATTGAATTATTGTTACTTACGATCATATTACCCTGAAAATCACGCAAAATATTTAACCGGCATTCTATATCTCTGCAACAGTTAAAGATAACGCCCTGAAATTTCGTATGGTGATCAAGGGCACTGCTAGAATTTCACATATGTGACTTTCCAAAGTCTGCTAAGTACAAAACCAACATGACCGGCCAAGCGAAGTTGAAACATTTAAATGGACTTTTCTCGCGATTTAACCATTCGAGCGCAGTGAAGCTTGTTTGTAAAATTCTAATCCACCGGCATCTAATGTAGTTCAATTGCTTTCATAACGTCAAGATGGTGGCTGTGCGAAATTATAAAATGAATTTTTATTTCTTGTGTCCTAATTATGCGATCGAAGTGAATGTCTGAATAAGAAGCCTACACAATAATCTTCATCTAATGGTACTGCCCCCGTAATTGAATTATGTAGAGACCACAGTGGCTATATTTGAAATTATAAGGAGAGTTATGGTTGTCATAGTTATGACGTGGGTAGTCATGACGTAAGCACGGATGACGTAAATGTTATGCCAGCAAGCTACTTGAGCTGAGATTCTCAGTGATGTCAGCATTTAGTCGAGAATGTTCCAAGATTTACGACGCAGTCGCAGGAAACGAGGAATTCTGCTGAGGAAGAAACTATGCTATTGGAGGGGAGGCTTGAACCAATCAACGATAGTTTCAAGGAAGACGGAGATTGCTGAAACTATGGTATTTTTATTACTTTTGTAATGCAGAATTGTGGAAATCCATTTGCAGTAAAAGCATCGATTTGGAATTTTGGTGAAATTTATTTTCAGTTTTTGAATTTTGAAAATCCGTCATGTATTAACGAAGTTGGAACTTCTAGCGATGACGTAGTATCACGCTTTGGAAGGGATGGTAACGCCCCTCGTGAAGTTAATAAAAGGGCTTGCGCAGAAGAGAGGAGTCTCTTGCGTTCTCTGATCATTCTGAGATCTCATTCTCAGAGCATCGAAGTATATTTGTGAAAGTTCTTTTCTTATACATTCATTATAGTGAGACGTCGAAGTGAACAGCAGTGAAAAGAATCGTCTTTATAACGCGTGGCGAGGCCACTATATTAACGAGATCCAAGTCAAACTAGGTGAAGTTGAAACGGACCTTGGAAAGCTTCTACAAGTTTAGCTTCGAACAGTTAGCGGTCTACGATAAGCTAATTGTATTGTGCAGTGCTACATGCAGTTATAGAGAAAAGCTGAACAATTTCGACCGATTAGTTCGAAAGATATTAGCAGTTTTATACGACTGAGAAAAGTGATTATCTCGCCACAAGAGAAGCACTTTTGTGAAGCCAGAATCAACGCAACGGCTGACGCTGCGAGTGGAATAGAAAGACTTCAGATTGCTTGGTTACACAACGATACAGTATAATGGAGCAATTGAATACGGCAGTTGGTTCTTCTAACACTACAACCGAAGAGCAGATGGAGGGCTAAAAGGCTTATTGCAATTGGGACATACTTCACCGGAGTAAGATAGCGACATGGAACTTCGCTAATTGCTATTCCACACAAGCGAACATGCGGTGAATACCATCTACACCCATGTTTCGTAATTAACGGCTGAATACCATCGAACAGCCATAGAAACAATTTCATACTCTGAATATGAATAATTTCTTCGGAAATTTCTACAAAACTTCATGGCGATTGTCTACTGGAACTTCAGGGAATTTTTCAAGAGAGGTCAGGGATATCCCGACTCACAAAGAAGATTATTGCCGGAAGGATGTCTATTCGTCTTCGAGGAGCAGAGCGATTCACGGAGAAGGAAGCAGTTCGATTCTCCGAGGGTGCTATTTTCTATTTCGAGGATGGAGCTCAACTTTAACGTGGTGAAATGGATCCATCAGCAGTCTTCTTTGGGGAATTTTCCTCTGGAACGTCAATCGGCAGATAAGGTAGTCGTGAACGTTTATTGTATTTGAGTATATTAATGATGTTTGAGCAACCATTTTTCCCATATTTTTATCCTCATGTATTTTTGCCCTATTTTCTTGTTGAGATTCTTATTCTCAGTACACCTTGATGAGTTTTGCATTTTTCGACGATTTATTAAGACATTGTTATGTCATGGGCATAGTTAATGATTTTGGATCAGTTGAGACTGATATTTAGATTTTTCAGTAATTAATATTTTTGTAGTCACGATTTGACTGTAAGTTAATGATTTTTATGGCAGATATAAATTCAGACAGCGTGTCATTTTATTAAAGTAATTCTACCCCTGTTTAATTACTTTGACCAATTTTCTGTCATCATCAAGAAGGAAGAACATTTAAATGATTTTAGAGCGTTAAAATCTCTTACGTTGTCGACGATCTTGGAAATACTAGTCGTTATTTGAATTGATTGCAACACAGACATTTATCGTCAGTTATGAATGAACATTGCATTATAGACACTTTTGTGAAAGAGTAACTTTAATAATGAATTATTGAATGCATTAAAGTCGAGAACTTTTGTTAGGAGTTTTTCTCAATTAGAGATTTATATAACGATGTTTGCATTCCCCAGTCTAATTGGATTCTATTCGACTACTTTGCATTTTAGTCGCACTTTATTTGAAGATAGTATTTTTATACTACAATTTCTTTTAAGATGTTAATCTTAAATTTTGATAGACCAGACAGGCGTATATAAGCGTATTCACTATTAAATTTGTTTGTGATTGGCAAGTTTTGACTTCATTTCGGTTCATGAATGAAATTCACGAAGGTTAAATAGAAAAACAGTTTTGAAACAATTAATGATTATAAAAAATTTTAAGTGGAACTATGAATGTATAATCGCTAGTGCAGCGCGTGTTGAAAGTCGCTGAGATATAATGCCCTTGAATATGAAGGAAGTTCCCACAGGAATAAATGTTAAAGAATTATTTGTGGAAGTTTTGTAAGTTATGTGGAAGTTGAATGCCATATAGATTAATATATGATGATTTTGGGCATATTTTTTTTAATGCAGTTTGTGCATTAACTTGTTAGCGAAGGATTTTCCGCTGGAGTAAGATTGTCATAGTTCGTTGAAAATAGATCAAGTGAATTACTGTTAGAATTAACACGAGTTTTGAAAGAATTTGAGATAAGATTTTGAATGAAGGTTGCCGTCACAAATCATTATTAAAACCTTTATTAAACCAGATTGTGACATTAACATGTATAACTAACCTTCATTGGTCGATTATATTAAACACGATTATGAAAATTATCAACCGAATGAACATGTGGTCAATGTATTTATTAAATCAATAATTTAATCAATTTAAATGTTAATATTGTAAATAATTGCTGTAAATATTTTTGAAAATAATATGGAACGAGAGTGATGTTAAAGGCGTGCTTATAATATTTTTATTGTCTTTGACAAATATTATAAACAATTTCTAATTGTTATAAATAATTTATATGATTTTGTTATAAACATTTAAGAGCTAATTAAATATTTGGATTGAACTTAACAAGTTTAGGGAATTAACATAATGATCCAATAGGATGTGAGCAAAGTACTTGAAAGATTTGCGTAAATATAATGTGAGTTGTCTTGTAGACATTTAAAAGCTTGAGAGAGCTAGCTGTTCTCTTACGTAACTCAGCATGTGAGAAGGGAGTGCATTTGACCAGGATGCAACAGGTTCGAGGGTAGCTCGCAGCTGGGCCAACATCTGGTTCACAGAGAGTGAGGTCGTACACACTCCGGCCTTGCGACTATAAATACCATTCTCATGTTTATTAAAAGGAAACCAAATGCTCTATATATGTCACACCCTGACGTCCTTTTCCAATCCAATAGTGTTATGAATATTACGTTATTTGGAGCTCTTGGGAGCTAAAATGTTTTATATCATGTTGTATGATAAAATTTGCAAGTCCTACTGAGGACGTAGTCAGATTGACTTGGGCTACTGATAGCCACGTTTATTTTGTTGTGTTAGTAAAATCATTCCCTTTATTAGAAATAAAGCATTTTGTACAGTTCAAAGTTCTCGTCTTCGTTCTGGCTCATTTTTAAATGTCATGGTGGAGGTTATTGTGTGAACAGACTTTTAGTGATCCTGTTGTCAACTCAAACCCCGTGATAATTAAGAGGTAAGTAACGGTAAGTATGAACCCCCGTCTATTTTGGTGTGTTCCACAATGATTTCCTGTGAACTTCTGTGCTCTTATCTCGATAGTATCTGTCAGTGCCATTTTCATTGATGTAACTGTGCCGGTGCAATTGATAATTGGCAATCCGATTGAGGGGGCGGATATCTGACAGCCTACTATCCAGGTAAACGGGGACAGTACTTAACTCTTTATATTGAACTCTGAGAGTCATACATGGTTCCGTATTGACAATTGTGAAATTACATATGTATAAAAAATTGTTACCGCCCAGTCAATACTATTTATTAGTTAAACAAGTTATTTACTTGTCATCCTTTGTACATGTTTCGACACCTTTAATATTATTGGTGTCTTCATCAGCCAAATAACATCGGGCAGCACTAAAACATTTGTTAACAAGAAGAAATTAACGTGGAAAAGAATGAAGATGGTATTGTGATGATGAAAGACATACATAAAAGGAACATATCATGCAGTTAAAAGTACAGATGAAACATATAAAAATATAAAGAAACAATTGGTTATGGAAACCAAGTGAAATAAGGCCTCGAACGTGGCTAATTCAGTTTGTGATCGCTCCAATTTTATATTCTTGAAGATTGTTCTGTTCTATTGCACATATCACTTGTTTTAGTTATGATTGAAGCACATTATAATCGTAGTTCAAAAAAGCAGATCTGTTTGAACACTTTTGTTGTAAACTTTTAACTGGAGCGAGAATGAAACTTGGAAACTTGTCTATACTTCGCCAGGTTTGAGGTAGTCATCACATCAATGGCAAGGTGTCATCAGAAAAGGTCCCATTTATGACTGAAAAAGGAAACTAAGTTTAGAACACGGGGGGACCGAGAATTAAAGCATATTAAAGGAAACCCAAATTAAAGACATACGTGTGTAGGAAAACTTACTTGTATTCAAAGTGGATGATATCAACAGAGCTGTGCTGTTGAGATGTGGAGCGAGGCACTACCGAGTTGCCTTGCGTGAGATAGCAAGCCAGCTTACTGGGGGAGCAATGAAGGAGTGGAGGGGGCAGGAGTGATGCAATGGCGTACATAATAATATATAAAAATCCAACATGGCGGCTGCGCGAAATATTTCTCTAGCATTCTATATCTCCGGAACTATTACTGATATCACCCTGAAATTTCATATGGTGATAGAGAATATTACTATTAGTTTACCTATATGACATTAGAAATCTTGTTATTCACAAAACCAACATGGCGGCCAAGCGAAATTAAAATATTTAAATGGCATTTTCTCGCGATTTAATATTCCGAACACAAAGAAACTTGGTACTGCACATAATTATACATGAATGAAGCTACTGGCATCTAATTTTATCGAATTGCTTTTAAAACCTCAAGATGGCGGGTGTGCAAAATTAAAAATTACTTTTAATATTTTGTGATCGAAGTGGACGTTTTAATAAATAACCTAAGCAATAATCTTCATCTAATGATACATAACTCTACGAGCTACACATAGAACAATCTAACTTGGCGGCAAAGTGATTTTCAGATATTCAATATAATATTTCTAGAGATCTAATCACCCAAGTGCAATGAAACTTGGAACAACAAATCTTTATTCAGAGCTTACTAGAGACATTTAATGATGTTTACTTGTTGAAAACTTCAAGATGACGTCTGTTCGAAAACCTTTTTTATTTCTCGTATCGTATTCAGGCGATTGAAAAGATGATTCATATGATGAGCTATGATAATAATCATTATATAAGGGCACTAAATTCTGTAGCTTACTTTTTGATATTCATAGGAGCAGAGTATTTGGGTTTGCTAAAGATCAATACCATTGGTTCGTCACGGAAAAATTCCACCTAGCAGGAGCTGTCTAATCACCGAAATTGAAAACTAGCCTATATATTCTAGCACATAACTGTTCATTGTAATGGTGTTGAAGACATACAGTAGGTTGTAAACCAAACTCTATTTAGTATAGGCCTATCACATGGAAAATCGCTTTAATAGGCAGGAGAATTTTAATGGAAAAGTTCAGTGACATATATGAAAATAGGCTATTTAGTTCTTCACAGAACTACTTTTTTTAAATTTACAAATCATTTCGTACATGGATGTGATATGACAGAATCTCAACCTGAACAAACTTGTCAATACAGCACCTGTGACTATCAACATTTCTGGCGCGTATTTTAGCCATGAAGAGTACAATGATACCAACGTAACTTTGCCACAACAAAAATGCGTTTGTTTGGCAGATCGTTGAAACATAATCGTAAAAGCAGTTACGATGTTAGGTCACGCAACTCTTGGACAATACCGCCAATACTAGTGACACAATATCGTAACCACTTTCGTTGTTTCACTGACAGCTGGCTGATTTTGTAGTTACGATGTTAGGTCATCCGTTTTTTGTTTTTTCTTTTCATTCTGTTTCAGTAATAGGAGCAGATACGATCTTATTGCATTGGATGGACATGATGTTGGGCAGGCAAAATGATATCTTAACATCATTTTCCCCGAAAATGTTAGTTACGATGGTATTGCTCTGAGCCATCGATATACAGTGCACTCTCGGTAATTTGCGGTAATTAATGCACGAAATTCCGCGAATTATTGAAAACCGCGAATTATCCGCAGTTATTTTTTTTAAGCCTAGTAAAAACAAAACTATTGATTAAAATATTGAAATATGCTTGAAACGCAAAATAATAATTAAAACACTTGATTGTAGGGTCTTATAAGACATGCTAGTGTAGAGGCAGGCCTATGTGGATTATGCCTACAATATATATATATATTTTTTTTAAGTCATCCTGTTTTGTTTCTTAGATCGTTTATTCTAATTTTCCAGTGCACATTTCCGAAGAAAACGTTATAAGAGTACGAAAATTCATTTCGTTTTTCTATATAAGAGATAAGTGTGACTAGATTCTGTGGGAAACATTTGGGATTTCCGTTGCATCACTCCCACACTCGATATCAACTGGATCTCAGTTTTCCTCACCAACAGTCGAACTCCGTGCTATTTCATCTTTGCTTTCATGTCTTAAATCATAATCGTCTTTATCGGCGTCTAACTTGCCCGTTCGAAATATCGTCGTTACAGATGTCGGCAAGAGCTTGCTTTTGTAGCGGTATTTTTCTCTCATGACTGGTTGACTGCATGAAGAGCATCCAACAAACACGCTATCGGTCTCGCGAAAGTTTACGTCATTACGCAATAATCGCTGTTTACAATACGCTGTCCGCGCATCCACCCTTCACAACTCACAGGTCAGCGACCTTTGACTGTGGCTGTTGAGAAAGGGAGGGTAGGTTCCCAGTGAATGCGCATTCCTCTTGTATTGTTTGGGCTTCGAAGATAAAGGAAATCTATGCTATGGTACCACTCGCGGCAACCTGCTCGTATGTTTCGAACATTGCGCAAGTAGGCCTACTGTTCCATCACAGAGAAACGCAGTTCAGTCTTCTCGAATGTCAATGATTTCGTCTTTACGCATTGCGTCGCACGAAAATTCTTTTAAATGACTGAGAGATTGCTTTACTTAGCATGATGATTAGTTGCCGTGAGAATTTCTATTTAAAATATATTTGGAGACCCGCGAATTAACTGCAAAGCGAATTATCCGCACGCGAATTATCGGGAGTGCACTGTATGTAAATAATCTTGCTCAGCATCTGAAGAACACACAAATACTACAATATGCTGATGATAGGATATTGGTATCAGTTCATAAGGTTTTTAACAAGGCAGAAAATTTCTTGCAAGCAGACTTCAATGTTCTACAGAGATGGGCACATGATCATGGCTTAGTAATTAACAGTGCAAAAACAACAACAA
This sequence comes from Meconema thalassinum, assembly GCA_946902985.2. NCBI lineage: Eukaryota > Metazoa > Arthropoda > Insecta > Orthoptera > Tettigoniidae > Meconema > Meconema thalassinum. The sequence goes on along the minus strand of OX336389.2, from coordinate 281,731,705 downwards.
CAATGCACATTCGGTCTCAATCAAACCCCTATCCTACTATCGGAGGGTTTAAATCGGCTAATCCACAAGCTAATATTAAAAAAAACAACTCCTGCCTGTAAATTACCCCTCTCGAAAAGCAATAACAAAGCTTGGAATGTGGTACTGTACCCGTTCGTCCTGGGGATGCGATGACCCATCTGCTATTACATCGCATTCCTGGAGTTCCAGGACAGAGCGGAGTTAAATGAACCTCTAGTCAAATAAGGAATGTGTCGGAAATTCAGCTGAGTTATCGAAAAAGCAGTGGGTAACACGAGACAAAGTATCTCTAGGGTCGTTACGGGCTTAAGTTTAATAAAAAATAATGCAAATATAAATGGGCGCCATCAACTGAACTCCTAGCAAACCACATCCTTTCCGGTTAAGCCTTAATCAAGACAAGGAAAGAAAAAGGAAAATCACATCATCATCAGATCACAACTAAGATAAAAACAAATTTATTTCACTTTGATAGTCAGACAGACATTTTAAATATTCATCCTACCTGAGAGTATGGTCGAATGCCAACGTTAAATTGTCATTGTCCAAAAATCGAACCATCTCTTTTCTAATCAAAAGTATTTCATCCACATAAAACAGGAAAATTCTCTAAAGTTCTCTTGGGTTCTCAGTATCACTGTAGCACTATGTCTTTCGTCACTGACATTTGTGATACCTGAGACCTAATTTCTCTTTAATTTAACATCATAAATGTGGATTTGAAAAAATTACCGTATTAATCTGTCTAAACATACACATTATAATCACATATTTGAAATATCACGTAATTTATAGCTTGCATGGCATAATTTAAATGTTGAACATGTTAGTAAAAGGCTCCTAAACATCGAATAATTAATTTACACTATTTACATTGTCACTAATAATTACTTGTTCGTGAATTACAGAAAATCCACGGCTCATTGGTCATGATCATCATCATCCTCAAAATTAAATATTTCTCACATTAATTCTCATTTAAAAATTCAACATATTCCTGTCAGAATCATTAACTCATCACCATTAAATCATTTAAATGAAAATTGTTATCATCACTTCATTATACTTTCTAATTATTCACACAATCTTATTTTATCATCTACTTCAGATTAAATCATCTTAAATCATCAATACAAATTGTTTAATTCCTCAACTCAAGTTGCAATTTCTTCAAATTATATCTCAATTAAATTTATTTAATTACATATATAAATTCATTAATCATCAGCTTCTTTAATTAATTATCACCTTCTAATTCAGTTATTCATCATCTATCCAATCATCTATTAATTTATTTAAATCAGTTTATTTATCCAATCTTTAATTCATCCATTTATTTAATTCATTGATTTATTCCAAAATTTAATTTATCAATTTATTTAAATTTCATTCTCCTGGTTATTTAGATTTTTATTATTTCATCTAGTCATTCTGATTTTTATTTCATTAGGTCAGATCGTTAATATGCTTAAATTTCAGATTATTATTTCATTAATTCTTATTCTCAGAAAATCTTATATTATCAACTTTATTTATTTGTTTAATTTCCTAACAAATTGTTTAATATGGGTTATAGAACGTTGTCTTACAGTTTTATCACTTCCAAGTTATATCTCGTATTTAATTTTCATGCCAAAAAATATTATTGCCTTCACAACATCACGTTGGATCTGACTATCCACAACTACATTATATATCTTCAATTCTTCAAATATCACATTTGAATACCACAATTATTCCACAAAACTCCATAAATATTCAGCACATACAGCATGAATCTCAACAATTACGCTAGACTGGGTTCGACAACCTCATGTCTGCCTCAAAATACATTAGCAACGTTGCAACTATCACTTGGCAACTTCCACAAAATGCCTATCACAAACTTCACTTAACCATGTTGCATGATCTACAAAAAATATATAACTGGCTTCAAATTATCAACGCACACAATCTCCAATAACTGTAATTAATCTGATCACATCTAGACAACTTCTTAAACAATTGAAAAAAATATTACCTTAGTAATTCAAGATCTGCTTTCAAATAGCATAAATTCTCTTACAATTCTCATAATTCACATCACAGAAAAACACCAATGTGCTATAATCTCTCATATCAAAATCTGCAATACTGATCTGCCTTAAAATAAATCTGACCATTAATGATTCATCTTACAAGATTCAATTACTTTAAATCCTCCTCAAAGGTATCAAACACAATTATAAAAATCATCAAAAGCATCAGCTGTACCAGCTGTTAAACTGAAAGTACTCTCAAAAGAGTAAAGCAACAAAATATTGGATTGGCAAACAAGAATTACTAAATGTAACCCTGCTGACATTTATCTGTACTTTATTTAACAAAATTTCGACTGATATGTGACTAGTAGTTCCTTGTTTGATCCTCTTACAATCTCATGTACACTCGGATGATAAAAATGAGTCCCTCAATGGCAAGTAAGATGAGTAACCACCGTACAATCGTATAAATACGAAAGACCTCGCCCCGTCGACTAACATGATAGTGCCCTGAACGATGGGTAAGATGAGTAACCACCATACAATCGTATAAATACGAAAGACCCCATCTCGAAGACTGAATGAGTGAATGTACCAGATAGGAATCAACAAGTCTCTAGTTGTCATATAAAAGCGATATTCATTCACTAAAGTGAATAACATCTTAATATCTCCAAACAATCCAATGGAAAAAATCCCTACTGATGAATAATACACACTCGCTAGTATGCAATGAACTGACGAAGTAATTTAGATAATCAATTGCAGATCACGAGTTCGAAATACTCGTCACACAAAAAAAACTATTCATGAAAACTATCCTTGCTGGAAAAATGTCTAAAAGACCAAACATCTGCTTAATAAAGCCAACCAATGGTGAGAATTTCGTATAATGATGCCTGCCATATCATATGGTCACGCCATATTCTAGCAAAATTCGAAGCATATAAAGTCAAAGCATGTCTAAATAATCGTATCACTCCTATTAGAAAAATATACATGTGTGCCCAGTATTCATGAAAATAATCGTATCAGGAAGTTATAACTCTTACAGTACCTTCTCATAATCAGCTGTTATTAAATTTCAAAGATCGTCGATTTTCCTTATGTAATGAATTTCTCGAAAGATCGGCGTGAATATCATTCCACCCACGCAATGACGATTGCCTTCAAATCCCAAGTGAATCAGCTGGTGGACATCCTTCTCGTCAGGAATCGAATCCATCGCTCTGTGGTGCCATCGCGTCTCTGTCTGCGTTTACTCCGACATGATGAACTTCTGGTTATCCATAGCGGATATTGTCCAAATCTTCACGAAAAAGTTCATAGAAACAGCGGACCCCCTATTCCTCTTCTACGTTACGCCACTGTTCCATACAATGTTCGGTTTGTGTTTTGAAAGTTCAATCTCCAATAACTGCTAAGTCTCACTTTCATAAAATAAAAGTTTATATGAGAGTGTCTAAGTTTATGAAACACCCTGTAGCTGTGTTCGTACTCGGTAATTTATAACACTGCATAAGAAATAATTGCATTAATGCACGTGCTAATGTTCAGAAGTGCATATGCTTACAACATTCCGTTTGCTTAAAATTGTTAATGTTACTTGGAATGCGTTATGAAATGCATAGTCGTAATGTCAGTGAAAAACTATGTTCATTCGAAGTTCACAGTTGCAGTATCTCGTAACTATTTGCTTGTATAATTCAAATGCTGAATAAACGTTCCAACTCAATGTTGTAATGAAGTTCAGCTTCTGTCATAATGCTTGCGTATATAATTGGAAATAACCCGCTCGGTCCTACTGCAATGCTATAATCATCTCCGCCTAAAGCTGGCCTCGCCATGTCGCTCTACTATGCTGTTCTGCGTTGAAATGCAGCTTGGAATAAAGTTCTCCAACTACTCGCAATGCTGTTCTAAAACCCCGGCCTCCTATGCCTGCTTGGGCCCGTACAGCTGGTTCGGTAACCGGTCTTTACGCTACCTACTGCGGATGTCCGCCCAGCTCACTGACCTACTTTGCGTTCGCTGCTCGGTGAAGTTAAAACTGTCGCTTTCACTTGCCGTGACAAAACTGTTCGCTGCGCGACCTGTGCCATGCGCTTGGCGTGTGCTACTCAGCTCGCTGTCTGACCTCGACTGCGTTGCTCGTTGTACTGGACTCTCTTGCTAACAGATCTCGACTGCTTGGCTCACTGAGCTAGACTGACTGTCTCTGGACTGCAATGACCCTTACCTGCCTGGCGCGGTCACGTGACGTTCTCCCCACCTCTGTGCTCTTGCGTCACAAATATAATCTCGAACCCCGATCCTCTCGGCTATTAAGTTATAAAATAACTTAAGGGTTATCTGACTTCCTTTAAATAATTACCACATATAATGCTTGTTATATCTCCTCTTCTGAGATGTTTAAATACCATGTTCCATATAGATCTTAATAAAGCTTCATAATTCCATCCATAATTCCATCTGCTTACAGCTGTCAGTGCCTTATTAATTCTAGACCTTCTACGTCATCCTGACATTCCTCTTGACTCGATCTGAGCGCTATCTTTTATTAACTCTTCCCAAAACCTCGACTACGGCTTAATGTCTGCTGGCGTAGCCGATAGCCTCAACTAGGTATCGGGTACAGTACGAAAAGAAACCCTGATGGAAGATGCAAGCACAAATGATGATTCCGGACGAGAACATAATGAAAAAGAAAGTCGCAACATGACTGCAAAGCTAAATTATCCTGGTACCACACCCGTATTTACATTTAACATTACCTGTTCTAGTTAATCCTGTCTGAAACGAAACTACGGCGATAAGCGTCCGCAAGAAAAATAAACTAAGCAAATCTAATATGACAATCCGGTCTAACATTACAATATAATTGTACAATCTGGTAATAACGTGACAATAAAATACATGGCACTGGGATTATAGGGTATCACTTATGAAATAAATATAGGAAACATAGTATTAGTCTTATTTACCAATCCTGCATACACAGACTAGAACGCTATTTGCTTCTAATCGTTATCTAAAGGTGTACGGTTAGGTTGGTGAATGCACAGTGGAGACTGTGTCTGCCATCTCATGTGATCACTGTGGCCCCCTGATCACAAATACCTGGGTTGCCAGTGATCTTCGTCGTTCAAGTATGTGTCAGCCCACTACAATTTCCATGAGGAAATTCAAATTAGCACAATGCCTCGGTCAGCTACAAGCAAACCAGGTCCATAATTTAGTTAAACATCATTTAATAAGTATATTAGCCTCGTATATTTACGGTAAATGTCGTTTCATGATAAGAGTAAGTTAATTCATAGGTTTAGTTTTGTTATTTATGACGAATGACCATATGACACAAGGCTCAGAAGGGAAAGCTACCAGAATGGTACTTAACAAAGCACGTGACAATAATTGTCAACACAATATCACAAGCTACTACTTGCTGACAACAACAACAATTGCAGCTCGCGGCTTGCAATAAACACCTCCTCGGTCAGTCTGGCATAACGCTTGGTACTGCCGGAATCAAAATATGAGAGTACAACATTACTCTACACCGTGTCACCAACGGACATGACCATAACTCTCCACGTGCTTATGCCCGGACTCAATAAAAACGATAACGTGCTAGCCTGATACAAATGTCTGGTTCATCAAAAAGAAACTCTTATTATACAGTATGTGCATCATGAAATTAAGAAACATTATTCGCTTGTAAGAACAGCGATCAATCAAAAAATGGGACTTAATAATCACCCTGTAAAGCACAATCAGCTGTACTGACCTTGTGTGCATTAGCGTCCTTCAGACTTGGCTCACAAAGAATTCCATACAAAAAATGTAGCATTGAAAAATGTCAAAAGGCAGGTCTCATTTTAAGAATCAGCTAGCATTGTGGGTAGTGTTGCAAATAGCAGGTGCTGTCTGGCCTTGAGTCGCATGCGTGTCAACGATGCGGCTCACTGAATGTGTATCACAAAATGCGAATGCATTGCTCTGAAGCAAAGTCTATAATGTTTCATTACATTGGGTTCACTTAATCACTGTCCACTTGTGACCCTTATAAAATATACATGAATAGAAAGAAAGTAATGTCTTTAGCGTGATACTGTTGGCCATCAATAAATATGTACAATAATATAAAATGTCCCTGTTTTTCAAAGAGTGATGACACATAGATATTCTACCCATCCTGACTTCTTTGGAAGATATTCCACCACTGCGGTAAAGCTTATTATAATTGGAATGTGCTCACATCTGGCACAAAATAAAAAGAAAATACAACATACTATCCTCCTAGCATTGTTTTAAAACTATACAATTAGAGTATTCGGGATACTGAGTCAGGCTACAACTGCACTGCTCATAAACTGTTATGAGATTCAACTAGAATCACGTGGTATTCTAAACCACACAAAATGTTTAACAGAATTCATAATACAGTAGAACCTCGTTAGCACGTTCCTCATTAGTACGTTTTATCGCATATCACGTCGTAATTTTCAAGTCCCGATTCTTATCTGATGACGATAATGTAAAAGTACCTCATTTATCACGTCGCACATTTTGCCACGCATCGGCTTAGTACGATCGCATTTTCGTCAGCCCTGAAAGCATTCTTTGTCCACCCTTAGTGGAATGTGAGACCGACCGCACTGAGATAACATTCCTTGCCAACCAACAAGCGGGCGAGGGTTGCGACTTAACAGGTATAGGCGACTCTTAAAAGGAAGACGGTAGCACGCGCCGCACCACAGCACTTCTGATTAACACGTTTTTTACATTTCCCTTACTGATACAAATTAATGAGGTTTAATTATTATTTTCCATTAGTACGTTTTCCCACTTTTGACGTTCAAATTTTTCAGTCCCTTGAAAAATGTACTAACGAGGTTTCACTGTAGAATGAGTAACATTTTCTCACTGAAATGATATGCCCGTCAGTGGCGTAGAAATAATTTATCTGAATTGGGTGTCTGTTAGTTAACACGTGGGCTTGCATTCCCACAAATACAGCATTTCTATGCTGTAAAAATAGCTCACTGAGCTTGGACAAAAATCCTAATAACACCTAAAATACAAAACACATATTTACTCGTGCACCGACGTCCAAGTCCGCCATTTGGTGACTCACAAATCAGCTGTTAAGCTGTCAGCCATAGCGAATAAGCTATAAGCAATGGTGCAGAAGCTTATGTCACTACAAATGTGTGGAAAAAATCTACAGAAAAATCCCTACCTTCTGATTGTCATAAAGTTACGGTTGATAAAACTAATCCGACCCACAATCTATTTGCCTTTACAACCAGAGAAATTACGGTCAGAACTCACGGTGGTTTGTCGTTCACCTCATCCTTCCTCGGAATTGAGGGGTTAGTCAACTCCATGGTTGGAGGGATATATTTCAACATTCCTGAGGCTAAGGAGCCTACCATAATTCCTTTTTCCTCTTCCTCCACTCCATAATGCAGGTTATATTGTCAGCATCTCTTCCATAGCATATGCTTAGCCCATGATCACCATCATGCAAGCGTGATGACGGATTACGTCCTCGTGGTAGGAGCGATGCATAGTGTAGTGGTAAAAATATGCGGATTTCACTGAATTTACAGGTCGCAGTTTCAATGTAAGCAACACTGCTTTTACACTTTGCAGGCTATTACCAAAATGACTCTGGGCCTGCCACTGAATTTACGATATCATATGGATCATTTTCACACTGTCAAAGTGTCATATTTCACTACCCTCACCCTGTTGGTAGTCCCAAGTTCCATCACTACATAAGGCAGTCTATACTTAGATCCACAGTTCCCCCATGAAATTATTTTCAGGGAATGCCTCTCATGCTTATATGTATACTTGGATACTGAATTATGTTAGCACCTTGATGAAGTGCAGTGTTATTTATACAGTGTGTTAGTGTGTTCTATACCGGCAAACTGATTGGGTAAACTTTACCCAGCTTGAGCGCATCCTTACTGGTTTCTGTTTGTTTGTTTCTTATTCTTCAAATTTGGATTTTGTACCACTCACATTCTATGCTCCATCTGTTGTTACAGATGAGAGTCCATCCCATCCTCAATCTAGATCATTCAATGTTTTACTTGGTTTTAAACAAAAAGTCCTTGCCTGTTCTAGTTTCAGGGATACTTCTTAAAGATGCTAGCTCCTCACTAATTTCACACACTTTGTCAATGCCATGGTTACAAATTAAAAGTTGGGTTGTAACACGGACGTTATTACTTTCATCCTAAGCTGACAAAGATCGCTTAAATAGTTTTTATTTCCCGCTCAGTTGTGAGCAGAAAGTAGCTCTGCGTAGCTCTGTTCTTTTGGTCACTGTGCTGGGCAATAAGCTGCCCAAATTCATGAGTTGTTTCTTTCCAAGATAGGGTTGATGTCCCAACCCCCTAAAATAAATTAACAACAACAAGAATCTTTTCAAGACACATTTATTCCATCAAAGAAAGCTAATGGTACTTCACAAACTTGCAGCATAAAATGGGTTTCCCTGTCGTGGCTAATAAATGTGCAGCTCTATAACCAGCTCCAACTTCTGCTGTATTTTCTTCGATAAGTTTCGTGAACATTTGTTGTGAGTGGTAAGACTTTCATTAAATTTGAAATATTTTCCTTCGATAAGACTGTATGTACAGTGCTTAAAGTTTACGGACAGGTCTAAATTTCGTTTCATGCACATTTGTCCCTAAAGTAACAGCATTTCAGTCATTGTTTTATGTGATATTAGACATCTATATGAGGGGTTTTCATTTAAAATTTTTATGCACTAGCTCTTAACACTTTTGTAGATGGAATGTTTTACCTTTCTTAAACAGGGCTTAATAAACCGTTTTTTCCTACTAAAACGTTTCTTTTCTCAAAAACTGCTAGTCCTACAGCTATGAAATTTTTAGTGCAGTTTTAATACAACATATCAATTATAAAAATAAGAATACAACCTGGGAAAAATAAATTACTACTCATTTGGTCGCCTCTCAAACAAACTTTCTTCCTCGGTTCTTTTGGCGGAACAATTGGTCAATTTCGTTCCGCGATAACTTCCGATTCGCAACACTTCAAGTTATTCTGACTGAACAGTTGTTTACTCCAAGTCGTGTTTGTGATGGATCCGCTGTGGGCGCTTTCTCGAAGTGTTGCCAATCGGAAGTTATCGCGGAACGAAATTAGCCAATTTTTCCGCCAAAATCACCAGGGAAGAAAGTTTTTTTGAGAGGCGACCAAATGAGTAGTGATTTTTTTTCCCAGGTTGTATTTTTATATTTATGATTGATATGTTGTGCTAAAACTGCAGTCAAAATTTCACAGCTCTAGAACTTGTAGTATTTGAGAAGAATCATTCCATCTCCAAAAGTATTAGAGCTAGTGCAGCGAAATTTTAAATGAAAACCCCTCATATAGATCTCTAATAACATCATGTAAAAAAATAACTGAAATGCTGTTACTTTCGGGACCGATATGCATCAAACTAAATTTAGATCTGTCCCTAAACTTTCTGCAAGCACTGTACAGATTTGGAGTTAGTGCTGATGTTGCCAGATGTATTCTTTAAAAACTGAAACAGTTTCTTCATAGATCAGACTCTTCACTTTTCCACTGATCTCTATACAAAAATAATCATCGGTCCATTTATACTGTAACGCACAGCACTCGTGGTCCACTTTTTTACATTTCTAAAGGCTCACTTTCACAAACAAAATATTAAAATGCCTTGAAATATCAGTAGTTTGAAAGAATGTTAATTCACTATAGATTATCCCAAAACACTTATGGCTGTAAACTGGCCATTTCCTATGGATGTCTCAAGATGGCTGGATCTAATCGCCAGTGGAATGAGGCAAGCCTTCACTATCCGTTCTGACAAAACATTCCTCACCCAGCCTTATAAATCAGCAATAGCAGTGCATTCGTCGGACTGCAGACACTCCATCCTCTTCGATGAAAAACAACTCCTAGAACCCCAACAGCCACTTCCACTGCAGAGAAATCCTCGATCCAAGCATTCCAACAATTTAAACTGTGACCAGGGCATACATCTCTTCAGTATCTGGAAATTGGCATTCCATCACCTTCCAGAATCACAGAATCGGCTCCAGCTCCAGTCGGCCACAGGCAGCTTGAGGTTATCTACACGATCTGACACTATTGAATAAATAGCCATTCTTCCATGACTAAGCCTACTGAAACAAGGCAAAACGTCTGCAACGAAGCAACTCTGGATGCTAAAAAACAACTCAACACACTACATCTAGCAGCAATATGGCTTGTATAAGGTCTATTCAAACTGATTGATGTCCAGAAGTGAACACAATATGTGTTGGACAATATACATTATTATATCACGACAGCTTACAGATGACAGTTCAAGGACGTCTACAGATTTAATACAGAATATTTTTCTTCGTTGCTGTATTAAATCACCCTGGCTGTGAAAACCAAAACAGTCAACAGATATCCCCCTCCATTGTTTAGGCACCTGTATCAATGCCAAGCAAGTTTCCCTATACCCTCTGCGAAGAAAGATGCTGGTTGCTGATGAAACCACTCTTCCATAGCATCACGAACCACTTGATCAGTGGTGGAACGCTTACTTTCAGGAACTTCAGGATAGTCGCAGGAGGGTTCCTGATGCTGTCGAAGAGTGGTTTCAATTGTAAACAGCGTCCTCCTTCACGTAGTGTACTGTATAAGGAAATTTATTCAGCATTGGGACAGGAGCCTGAATAGTGTAGGTAAATATCTCTCTACTCCATCAAACGGTCATCTGTATGCTGTCGTTCTGTATTGTGAAGTAGCTATGAAGAGGTGAAACGATTAGCTCAGGATGTGGAGCAGGAGATTTGCATCAAACCAGTCTATGGCTTGTAATTTTCACTGTAATAGTGTTGCACTTTATGTATGAATTTATTAGGTCTATTTTTACCTAAATTTCATGTATTTCAGTTAGGCAGGCTCTTTGTAACAATTTTATAAGCATCTTAACTTACTGTCGACTCTGCAAGGAACAGAAATAGTTATCTTCTGCACTTGGGTAATTGTGGTTAAACATTTTGTTAATATTACAATGGGTATGTTTCAGACGTTGGATCCATCTCAGCAATCTTCACATGTTGGAGATATACGTCAGGCTGTACGTTTTGCTGTCAGTGATTTGAAAGGTCAACAGTTGCTTCCTGGATTCTGCTTGCCTAAGGTAAAGATACCATGTTTAGTTGCATATAATTTCAGGTAACAAGATGTTGACTTCTACTGAAAATACAGGCATTTTTGCTGGAATTTTTAATCACAAATTGGAAAACTGTATGTTAAGTCGGCATGAAACATTGTACTTTATTTCAGGTGATACTTTTTCTTTAGTATATTGTAATCCATATTTATACCTTACTTGACTAAGGTCAATTGGTTGTTTTTGTAATTTCTGTATCTCTCTCTCCCACCACCAGAAAATACCGTATTTACTCGAATACGACCCGCCCCCGAATAAGACCCGCACCCTGATTTTGAAGAACAAAATTTAAAAAAAAGAATTTTTACTCAAAATTATTTACTATCTTAACTAAATAAACAGAATAGCATTTATCCAAAATAGTTTCCAACAGTTTTGAAGTCGTCCTAAAATAACACACATCTAACGATTAAAAATACAAATAAAAGTACACAAACACTTCATTCATCGTCATCAGAAGTACCAACTTCGGAACTTTTATCACCATCACTTTCCCACTAAATGTCGTCATCACAGCCATCCATAGCATTCGAAATACTACATTTCTTGAAGCTCTTCCATATGAGATCTCCAGAGATGCGATTCCATGCCGTCAAAATCCACGAACACAGCAGCTGAACTTTCGGGTGCTGAATACGACCAGTTGGAGTCGGTGCGTGCTTATCGGCCGCCATCCGCTCCATACACAGCTGTTTCAAGGCTGCTTTGAACGGGTGGTTCACGCAGCATAGACGTCATCCCGCCCAATCACGAATACATGACTCGTCAATATCATATTTCCTACCGGGCACGATTTCCAATAACTTCAGCTTCCCTCGCAACTTTCAATTTCTCACTCACAGTAAATGACCGCAAACGTTTCGTAGCATTCATATTTACACTCGGAGAACGTGCGTGTGACTATGACGCCGCGTGCTTACGGTAAAACAAAGTTATAGCCGGAAGAAGGCTAGCACCATCTAGCGGATACTCGCAACACCCGATATCGCGCACGGCGGGCAATTTAGATCTTTCAAATTTGGATGACTCAAATAAGACCCGCACCCCAATTTTTCACGTCCGAATTTGTTTAAAAATGTGCGGGTGGTATTCGAGTATATACGGTAATGTTTTATAGGTTCTTTAAAGACTAGTCCAAAATGTCATGGATTGAGCCATACCTGATTTTAGGACAATGGTTGACCACAGCATAATTGGACCATGTTATGCATAAAGGAACCAACCACCATCAAGATGGAACTGAGATATTGAGGCTCAAAGTTAACCTTCGATATTTAATTCCTATTACACGTATGGAATCTGAAAATAACATAATTATGTAAAGGGGAATATATTTTACTTTATTACATACATATATTTATTTTGCGTTTGTAAATTACTTGAATATACTAAAATATGGCACTTGGTTCCTTCATGCTTTGTTGATTATTTATCATAGACAATAATTGAAATGGAACCAGACACTTCGTTCTGTTATGAATGTTTACATACACAGCATAGCCGATTGTCGTTCTCTAATGAAATATAGACCACCACGTGGTGCAGTTGTTGGATGTCACCTCAGAGGTCCCAGGTCGATTCCCGGCTCTGCCCAGAAATTAAAAAGTCTTGGAATGGTCTGGTACGCGGTCTACAAGCCTTGTGATGCAAAATGGGCACCTGCCGGATGCTGTGGCAGGGGGAGGATTGGAAAGGGTCTGGCCACCCTACTGCATGTAAACACCAGCTCTGGACGCCTGAATAGTGATCCTTTAGCACAGCAAGGGACTCTAATCGGGTCACCTACATCCCGTGTGGATATGACACTCTTGAATGCAATAGTACAAATTCACACGAAATGCAAAATAGTTTTCTATTATTATCATTATTATTATGCATTTTGTGCCCCATCAACAGAACGAGAAACTGTAGTGGAATACAAAATTAACTGTGCTTATGAACCAACAACAGAAAATCCACATTCCATTCACTCACAACCTCAAAATCAACAATATTCCAAGCGAGATCTGTTGATAAATAATAAAATTCAGTGTAACCACGTGGATAATGACATCTGTATCCCTTCAATGTCATAGATTACATGCGTTTTCTACTTTACTTTGCAATATTTTCTCACTCTTCATCATTTGTTGCTCATGACAATTCACAATTTCTGCCTAGTAGGTCAGATGTACTACATGTATATTTTTTTCTTTGAGGTTTGCTCTTTAAATAGAATCACTCGCAAAAATTGCTTGATATCTTGGTTTTTAAACAAGGTTGCTATGTTCCTCTTAACACAAGTGGTGCATAACAGTGAAAGTGGTCTAGGGGAATATGACCTCACTGTTACGCCCCTTAATAACCCAATCATCATCTTCCAAGCGAGATCTGTTGATGAATAATAAAATTCAGTGTAACCACGTGGATAATGAGATCTGTATCCTGGGTATCTTTTTTTATCAGTGTGCCTACACATATTATTTCTTTTGGTAGCGTATTTTTACAATACCGTATATACTCGAATACCACCCGCACATTTTTAAACAAAATCGGACATGAAAAATTGGGGTGCGGGTCTTATTTGAGTCCTCCTGATTTTAAAGATTTAAATTGCCCGCCACGCGCGATATCGGGTGTTGCGAGTATCCTCTAGATGGTACTAGCCTTCTTCCGGCTATCACTTCGTTTTACCGTAAGCAGGCGGCTTCATACAGTCTCGTGCACGTGTCGTGCACGTTTTCAGAGTGTAAACATGAGTTGCACGAAGCGTTTGCGGTCGTTTAATGTGAGGGAAGCTGAAGTTATTGGAAATCGTGCCCGGTAGGAAATATGATATTGACGAGTCATGTATTCGTGATTGAGCGGGATGACTTCTATGCTACAACCACTGGATGTCTGCGTGAACCGCCCGTTCAAAGTGGCCTTGAAACAGCCGTATACGGAGCAGATGGCGGCCGATAAGCACACACTGACTCCAACTGGTCGTATTCAGCGCCCGGAAGTTCAGCTGCTATGTTCGTGGATTTTGACGGCATGGAATCGTATCTCGGGAGATCTCATACGGAAGAGCTTCAAGAAATGTAGTATTTCGAATGCTATGGATGTCAGTGATGACAACATTTAGTGGGAAAGTGATGGTGATAAAAGTTCCGAAGTTGGTACTTCTGTTGACGATGAATGAAGTGTTTGAGTACTTTTATTTGTATTTTTAATCGTTTGATGTGTGTTATTTTAGGACGACTTCAAAACTGTTGGAAACTATTTTGGATAAATGCTATTCTGTTTATTTAGTTAAGATTGTACATAATTTTGAGTATTTTTTTTTTTTTAAATTTTGTTCTTCAACATCAGGGTGCGGGTCTTATTCGGGGGCGGCTCGTATTCGAGTAAATACGGTATTTTACTCTTTCATACAAAATATTGTTCGACTTTTAAAAAACTTATTCATTGCAAAGTGGCTAAAAACCAATTAGATTACAAAATTAATACAAAAACTCCATATGCAAGGCGCTTGGTTCCGTTATGCAAAATATTTAATCACCGATTTAACTTTACTTTAAGATTGCATGGTACTTGGTTCTGTTGTGTGTTTTCTCCAATCTGCCATACAGAACAAGCACTTTCTTCGAACTTAAAATGTAAAATAATTACCATATTTCCTCGCATAATCGTCACGCTTTTTGAGCCTAAAATCCGTGGAAAAAAGCAGGGTGCAACGATTTTGCGAAGAATATTTAAGTTCAAAGAATATGCTGTATCATTATTTGCTGCACGGGCCAGTCATTCGCGTAGCATGAGTCTGGCGTGAGTCATAGCCTGCAGTCAGAGACAGGCTTCTTTCTTCTAACTAGGTCACGACAGGTTCAAGCTCGCGGAATGTGCTGACGAAGCTGGCCGTTCGCATCGTGGTTCATAGCCCGCAGGCATAAAGACGAGACTTACTTTCTCCTAACTAGATCACGCCAGATTAGGCCTATAAGATCACGGAATGTGCACTGGCCACTCGCGTCGCAGTTCATAGCCCGCAGGCTTAAAGACGAGATTACTTTCTGCTGAGAAGATCACGCCAGATTAGGTCGATAAGTCCGCGGAATGTGCGCTGGCCTTTCGTGTCGCGGTTCATAGCCCGCAGGCATAAAGATGAGATTACTTTCTCCTGAAAAGATCACACCAGATTAGGCCTATAAGCTCGCGGAATGTGCTCTGGCCTTTCATGTCGCGGTTCATAGCCCACAGGCATAAAGACGAGATTACTTTCTCCTGAAAAGATCACACCAGATTAGGCCTATAAGCTCGCGTAATGTGCGTTGGCCGTTCGCGTCACAGTTCATAACCCACAGGCATAAAGACAAGATTAGGCCTACTTTCTGCTGACAAGATCACGCCAGATTAGGCCTATAAGTTCGCGGAATGTGCGCTGGCCACTCGCGTCGCGGTTCATAGCCCGCAGGCATAAAGACGAGATTACTTTTTGCTGACAAGATCATGCCAGATTAGGCCAATAAGCTCGCGGAATGTGCGCTGGCCATTCGCGTCACAGCTCTTAGCCGCAGGCATAAAGACGAGATTAGGCCTACTTTCTGCTGACAAGATCACGCCAGATTAGGCCTTTAAGCTCGCGGAATGTGCGCTGGCCGTTCGCGTCACAGTTCATAACCCGCAGGCATAAAGACGAGATTAGGCCTACTTTCTGCTGACAAGATCATGCCAGATTAGGCCTATAAGTTCGCAGAATGTGCGCTGACCGTTCGCGTCGCGGTTAATAGCCCGCAGGCATAAAGACGTGATTACTTTCTCCTGACAAGATCACGCCAGATTAGGCCTATAAGCTCACATCATGTGCGCTGGCCGCTCGCGTCGTGGTTCTTAGCCCGCAGGCATAAAGAAGAGATATTTTTCTTCTGACAAAGTCGCGCCAGGTTATAAAGTCGCGGCTGCATGTGCAACTGACTGGTGAACAAATACAAATATGCTATGCGACGATTATGCAAGGAAATTTTATAAACCTATTTTAGTGTTTGAAAAGTGGGGTGCGTCGATTATGCAGCGGCGACGATTATGTGAGGAAATTCGGTATTCTATGCCTGAAGACCATATTTGCTGGGCAGATAGTTCAATATTTCCTCCCCAAGATGGCACTTATAACTCAATTTCAGTAAAAATGGCACTTGGTTCCTTTATGCATAACATGGTCCAATTGATTCTCTTAGGGCCTGTTTTTCAATCGCTGGGCAAAGTTTGGAGTATCTTACTCCCAGCATAGAACTCCTTATTGTGTTTCTCAATCGCTAGGCAGCGCTGCTAAGGGAATAAATGTAGTGTGCAAGTGGGCCTTATTTACTTCGTGCTTTTTGTGCTGGATAAATGTTAAACCTTCGGAGTAGTGACACTCCGTAGTTGCTTGTTGTTTTTCTCCTACCAGCTGTGAACATTTTGTGATTTGTAACATGGATTTGTATTCTGATTGTATTGAATATCTATTTCATGGCTTGTTGTAGTTTATAGAAAAGTGTTGTGATGGCTGTGCTAGAATCATCTGCTTCAGTACGCACACGGGTGACTGTATTTGTATACATTATACGCCAGTAGAATATCAACAGTTTCAAGGATCTCGTATACTATACTGCTTAGACATTCATAAAATTGTGACAAATGTGATTTTACAATCCGTACTCATGTTATTAAATGCCGGTACTACGATGAATGCATAAAATGAATTGGAGATATGCTACTGTTACACTTGTTTTAACAAACATCACATTATTTTATACTGTAACTAGCTATACACGGCATGCATTGCAATGCCAATCAAAGACAGATAAGGAAAGGAAGATACTTATAATCTTATTGGTT
Source organism: Meconema thalassinum (assembly GCA_946902985.2). Lineage (NCBI taxonomy): Eukaryota > Metazoa > Arthropoda > Insecta > Orthoptera > Tettigoniidae > Meconema > Meconema thalassinum. Next base: position 281,714,581 of record OX336389.2, on the reverse strand, counting down.
TTACGTCCCTTTTAACAACTGCGGCTTTTAGAGACGCCGGGGTAACAGAATTTTTGCCCAAGGGGATCTTTAACGTGCCAGTAAATCTACTGACACGACCTCCCACATTTGCGAACCCTCAAATGCCAGGAGTCGATCCTGCAACCTTGGTCACAGCACGCGAGAACGTTTCCACAGAGCCACGCAGCCAGCCCAAGAAAGAAAGTATAAAAAGAAGTGTTTGAATTGTAATTTGGTAACATCTAGGTCATTTCTTGGTCATTTGCCCTTGATGATAATAATAGGCTAATGATAAAGAAAATGATTACTAAACAAACATGGTGAAATTTTAAAACTGATATAGGTAATTCAGATTTCTACCTTTGATATCTTCCTAGTCTCAACCTTATTTGCTGGCTTAGGCCGATAACTCGTTGCATCTAGAGAATGAGCTGTTGGTGTTCTGCTCGGGTCCCAGCTCCGTGAATGTGAGAGGAATGTGGATCGCATGGATGACGATATAGCCTATGATGACAGACGTGTGGGGTTCCCAGTCCATGCGTAGTAACAGACCAAATACAGGGCACCAGAGAATGTTCTCCACAGCGCCTACATGCTGCTGCGAGAGGTAGCATCAGCAGTTACGTTGGCAGCACTTGAATCAGCTTGTAACTCTATAAGGCAACAACTGAAGCTTGTCTCTTACAGCTTTATGTGCTGTTCACTTACAGATTCCTGTTTCTTGAGCTAATTTGCGTGTTGATTTTCTTGGACTACGCAGCATTATATCGGAGATTTCATCAAGTTTTTAGTCTGTTAAAAGCGTAGGCCTGCCTGTTGCCGGTACATCGTGAACTGAGCCGGTCACACGAAATTTACTTATCAAATCCCGAATGGTATCCCAGTTTGGACACTTTGAATTAGGAAACCGCGCCTGAAATTTTAGTTTTACATTTTCTGTAAGCCAATTGCCTTCGCAAAAAACGTATTCCACCAAAGAAGCTCTCTCTCTCTTCAGTAGTAAACATTACCGCCTGTATACTGTTACACTCTTCCAATAGGGGCCGATAACCTAGATGTTAGGCCCCTTAAAACGCCAATTATCATCATCATCAACTCTTCCAATAATCTATCTGAATGCTCGCTTACTGCAATACACACTGACGATTTCGACAGCCCATACATGTGGCCTGCACAGTACTGCTACCTTGTCCAGGACACCGTGCTGCCAACTTAACTTCTGATGCTACCTCTTGCAGCAACACGTAGGCGCTGCGGAGAACACTCCCTGGCGCCCTGTATATTGGTGTTTCATCACTAACTGCAGCACTCTCTCCACATACAGTGCACTCTCGTTAATTCGCGGTAATTAATGCACGAACTTCCGCGAATTATCTGCAGCTATTTTTGTTAAGCTTAGTAAAAACAAAACTATTGGTTAAAATATTGAAATCTTGGCTTGAACATGCACAATAATAATTATAACACTTGATTGTAGTGTCCTATAAGACATGCTAGGCTAGAGGAAGGCCTATGTGGATTATGCCTTGTTCGCATTTGCGAATGATTAATTTGTTAATTTTGTAAGTTTTGATAATGTCAAAAGTCAGACCAGAATTTGTTTTTCATTACCTCATTTTCGTCACCATGTGCTTGTGACAGTTAATCTTGTGTTTCACTTTCTTGTTTAAACTAAATATATTTAAAATGATTTACGTACTTATTAGTGTATAAGTCATGTTTCGCCTCTAAGACATTTTTTCCAAGTGTTAAAAGGTAATTCTACACGCCTAAATTCACGTGGTTACTGGGCTCTGAAAGCTATGCGCTCATTGGTCCTCGCCATGACGTGGCCTCGCTCCAGCCAATCACCACGCTTCTTCTTCAAGACGTCAGCCATGGAGTGTACTGGAACCTCAGCTGTTCACCTATATAAGAGACTAGCTCTCCTAGCCTCTTTGTGCTTTTAATTGCCAGTCACCATGCTGGACACTCGTCTTGCAAACCGGACGATAAACCTCAACGTTGAAACTTCTCATCTGTAACTTCTGCATTACGAAGTGTTCCTGCAACCTTCGTCATTGTCCTCGAGACATTTTATAGTAATCATTGGATCACACTTCATCATGTTCCTGCGACATGAACATTAAGATGTCTATTCTACATCTTCAAGTGCTACGGAAATCTATTCCTACGCAAGTTCTTACTAAGTGAATATTATCACTTCGTCTTCAAACTACAAGTCTTTAACTTTTGCGATAGCTAAGGTCAGCCTTACTATTCAACAAGTGTCCACGCGACATAAGTGAAATCAGTTAAGTACTTTTGTGAAAGCAACCACAACTGGACATGAACTATGTCATCTTCTTTGTACTCAAGTGTTCTACGCACACGTGGGATGTTAACCACACTTTGTTCTAAAAAGAAGTACTTTTACATAACCTGAGAGAAGGTCAGCTCTCGTAACCCATGAGTTATCAAGACTCAACGTTGACATTGCTGCTCTCAGTGAAACTAGGCTGTCTTCTGAAGGCAAGATTACTGAATCTGGAACAGGATATACCATCTTCTGGAAAGGAAAGGAGGAGGGTTAATGTCGTATTCATGGTGTGGGCTTCGCTGTGAAGACCAAACTGGTAAATTATCACCAACTTACGCCCATTGCAATCAGCGAAAGGCTCATGACTCTCCGCATACCACTCTCAGGAGGTTCCTTTATGACACTCATCTCTGCCTATGTTCCTACCTTAGATTCTGATGATGCAGTAAATGCTCAGTTCTATAATCAGCTAAGTGAAATCATCTCCAAGGTACCATCTGCAGATACTCTTGCTCCTCGGTGACTTCAATGCCAGAGTTGGGAAAGATCACAGGCTATGGAATAATGTGATGGGCAAACAGGGACTTGGAAAATGTAATCCCAATGGACTGTTGCTTCTTGGTCTTTGTGCAGAACACGAACTTTTCATTACCAACACGCAGTTCCGGCTACCTGACAGCTTCAAAACCACGTGGATGCATCCTCGTTCCAAACATTGGCACATTCTTGATTATATCATTACCCGGCAATGTGATAAGAAGGACACTCTTATTACCAGAACAGCAAGAAATATAGACTATTGTTGGACAGATCATAAACTTATTATATGTAAGCTCAGGATATCCATCAGACCTAAACCACCTAGGAACATCAAAAATTTGCCAAGAAAGAAGTTTAATACATCCAAACTTCAGGATGAATCCATGTACAAACATTTTGGAAACAGGATCGTCACCCAGTTATCAGAAAACCCAGTAACAAATGATATTCAGCAAGAATGGGCCACATTACAGAAGATTATCACACAGTCAGCTGAGGAAACCATTGGTTTTATAGTGCGGAAAAGACAATACTGGTTTGATGACAACAATGAGGAAATTCTGTCTCTCATCAATGCCAAAAGGAATGCCTATCTTGCCCATCTTCAAGACCCAACTTCCAACACAAAGAGAGATAAACTACTGGAACTCGAGGGTAAATGCCAGACGCAGATAAGGCAGATTAAAAATACTTGGTGGCAACAGAAGGCTCAGGAACTGCAGAGATTATCGGATGCTCGAGACTTGAGGAACTTCTATGCCGTACTCAAGGAAATATATGGACCATCTCGCTCATCATCAGGTACACTGAAAAGCGCTGATAATTCTACTACCTTTACTGATAGTCAAGAAATCTTGGAACGCTGGAAGGAGCACTTCTCCAATCTTTAAAATCGTCCATCAGAAGCTGCTGAAGACTTCCTCTGTGATGTGCCGCAACAACCTGAACAACTGTGGTTGGCAGTACCTCCTACTTATCATGAATTCAGTGCAGCTATCACCCAATTGAAACCCAGAAAAGCACCTGGCCCAGATAACATCCCTCTGGAACTAATTCAAGCCGGAGGTCATTCCCTCAAAACAAGAATTTTCATCCTTATCCTCAGAATATGGGAATCAAGAAGGTACCTGGAGACCTAAAGAATGCCACTATCGTCACTATCTTTAAAAAGGGTGATCGCAGTGTTTGTGGCAACTACCGTGGTATATCACTGCTTTCAATTGTGGGGAAGATTCTTGCAAGAATTCTACTTAACCGCCTCAAGGTTATCTCTGAGAGGATCCTCCCAGAGTCACAATGCAGATTTAGAACTTCCAGAAGCACAATTGACTTGATTTTCTGCGTGAGACAGCTACAAGAAAAATGTAGAGAACAACAGAATCCACTCTTCTTAGTCTTTTATGACTTGGAAAAGGCATTTGATTCGGTTCCAAGACCAGCCATGTGGGCAGTGCTGAAGCGGTTTGGTTGCCCTCAGCGTTTTATAGATCTAATCAAGGCTCTCCATGATGGCATGACAGGTCAGGTTTGCCATCAGAATAAGATGTCCAATGAATTTCCCATTACCCATGGACTGAAACAAGGATGTGTACTGGCTCCAACGCTTTTTGCGCTGTACTTGGCTGCAATGCTTTATGATTCACCCACAAACATCCCAGGTGTGGAGGTCAAGTATCGTTTTGATGGAGGGCTTTTCAACCTAACTCGTCACCGCTCCTTGAGGAAAACTCGGGTTACTAAGGTTACTAACATGTTGTATGCAGATGATGCTGCGTCGCCAACTCTCACACCAGAAGAGCTGCAAGAGTCAGTTAACTGTTACAAAAGTGCATGTGATCGCTTTGGTCTTACCATAAATGTCAATAAGACTAAAGTCTTGGCACAACCTTCACCAGGCACACCTCTTCCTCAGTTCAATATCTCCATCTCAAATTTTCCATTAGAACAGGTTGACCACTTCTCGTATCTGGGCAGTACCATTTCTGTGAGCTGTACCTGTGAGCAGGATGTGGATAAGAGAATTGGCGCAGCCCATGCAGCATATGGACGATTAGCGCACCGTGTCTTCATGAATAAAGATCTGTCCATGAGTACAAAGCTTATGGTGTACAAAGCAGTAGTCATTTCTACATTGTTGTATGGCTGTGAAACGTGGACCCTTTACCGACTTGATCTTAGGAAGCTTGAGCGTTTCCACCTACAAAAACTTCGATCGATCCTGAGGATTAAATGGGAAGACCGCATTACCAATATTGCTGTTCTGGAAAAGGCTCAAATCAACAGCATAGAATCATCCATAATAGGTCAGCAATTTAGATGGATTGGTCATGTCAATCGGATGGATGATGTGAGATTTCCTCGTCAAATGCTATATGGTGAGTTATGCTATGGCACCAGACCTCATGGTGGTCCCAAGAGGCGCTACAAGGACCAATTTAAGCAGACCCTGAAATTGACAGGTCTTGATTCACAAACCTGGGACATCCTGGCTGAAGACCGCTCAACTTGGCGCCGTACCATCTCGGATACTGTAAAGGCGTTTGAAAGGGATCGACGCACACATGAAGAGGCCAAGCGTCAAGCTAGGAAACTTCGAGCAGCCCAACCACGTCCTCCTCCAGCAATACTATGTGACTTGTGTGGTCGCTTGTTCCATGCCAGGATTGGACTCTTTAGTCACCGTAAACACATCCACAAACTGGACTGAAGGAAGAAGATTTATACTCGGATTCGAGTTAAAGCCGATGATGATGATTCAGTGTTATTTCATGTTCATTCTGTTAGATCATGTTAGCTTTATACAAGCCCGGTTTAGAAGATTCCTCAAATTTAATATTTTGTGCTCCCCCCCCCCCCCCCCCCCCCCTTCTAGGCGGAATAACATATCGGCTTACTTTAGCCATTCTTTTGTTTCATTTGGGAATAATCTCATTATTTCTTGTGCATATCTGCATCTTTCATTGCACCTTTCTTGTGCACTTCACATCTCATGGTTTACTTACAGATAATAGGCCTACTTGCCTTCCTGCTTCTGCCATCTCCATTTCTTGGGAAATCTTTAATGATTAACGTACATGCAGTTCACGCATCCTGTGTCTGCCATTGCATCTACTTTGCAAATATTTCTGTTGCATCTTGGCAACTACCCAAGCATTTAACTTTCATAGGGTACTGCAGGACTGAGCCCCTGTCAGCAAATATCTCCCTTCATAGGCTATTTATTATTTTAGTAACTTCTTCAGTTTCCCTATTTTCTTTTCCTTGGTATGGCAGGATTTGCTCCTTGCCAGCCATCAGCTCTCAGCTGCGTCACTAATTTTCCTTATGCAAAAAGCAATTTAATTAAGCTGTGCATAAGAATCGTTACCTTGTCTCAATGTTCATAGACAGATACAAATATTCCTTTGTCAAGAAATCAGTTTTGTTTTGTTTCTATCAAATTGTTAACCTGTAATAATTTGCAAGTGAATATATATGTTAAAGCTTCTTGCTCTCTTTTTTCTCATTTCTATGTTATTTAGCCTGTAAGAGGATATAAGAAAACCAGAGATATATAAGCAAAGCGAACTGATGTGAGTTGAATAATAATAACGAACTGATGTACATGGATTGGCAATGGCGGAACCGGGCAAACTAAACATGTGCAAACATGGCACGGGTCTTAGACAAACTGAAACATAAAAGGGCAGGTGGCAGCACCTTACATAAAATAGAACCGCATACTTGATAAATAAGAATAAAATTAACAAAGTTACAACACTTCCCCTCAAGTAGAGGTTCATACAATCTTTACACTCTCCAAACCAGCAAACTTCAAGCAACGTTCATGTTTCATTCGACTTAAACTCTTCGTGAGAAAGTCAGCAACTTGATCGTTCGTAGAGATATACTTCAAAACAAAAAATTTACACTCAAAGACTTCACAAACAAAGTGATGTTTGATATCAATATGTTTGCTTCTACTGTGATACATCGCGTTCTTTGCCAAATTAATTGCACTTTGAGTATCACTAAAGATGAACATAGTGGCTAAGTCTTTGAAGCCTAACTCGAGCAGAAATCGACGTAAGTACACAGCTTCCTTGGCGCACTCTGACAACGCCATGTACTCGGCCTCCGTGGTGCTATGGGCCACGGTTCTTTGTTTTCTTGAGTCCCACGATATAGGACATCCGCCGAGCAGGAACACGTACCCCGTGTAGGACCTCCTAACTTTTTGGCAGCTTTCCCAGTCGGCATCGACGAATCCTTGGATCGGTTGGGTGTCTGCTTCGTAGATCAGCCCGATGTTCGAAGTCCCCTTCAAGTACCGCAGCACTCTCTTGGCAGCTTTCCAATGTTCGACTCCGAAGCAATTGTTGAACTGTCCCAGGTAGCTGACAGCGAACAAAATGTCCGGGCGTGTAGTTGTCGACAGGTATGTCAGCGCGCCTACCAATTCGCGGTAAGGCAACTTCAACTCGTCAGTACTGGGATTCTCATTTTTGCTCAACTTCGTTCCAGGGTCGAGTGGTGTGACTACAGGGTTGCAGTCGGCCATCTCGTAGCGTTGGAGAAGCTCTTCAATGTAACCTTGCTGTTGCATGGCTATACATCTGGTCTCCTGGATTAGTTCCATGCCTAGGAAGTGTTTGGCCAATCCTAAGTCCTTGACCTTGAAATTTTCACTCAGGACTCTGGAAATCTCGGCGATCGTCTTTTTGCATTTTGACAGCACCATCATGTCGTCAGCATAAACGGCAATCAGAGTTATATTATTTCCGGAACCAATTTGGAATAGTCACGGATCCGATGCGGTTGGTTTGGCACCGCACTTCCTCAAGACCTCACGCAGCTTGGCATACCAGTTTCTTCCGGCCTGTTTCAATTCGTACAGTGATTTTTGTAGTAAGCAGACCTTGTCGCCTCCCTGCAACTGGCGAAGCATGTTCTTGGCCTTCTCCTTGGTTTTGTCGTCAGTTCCAGACATCGCAATGCTCTCTAACATCTCCCTGAAGTTCTTCGGTTGTTTCATGAATATTTCCTCGTCTAGGTCACCATACAGATAAGCCGTTGTGATATCGTACTGTCTGATTTTTACACCGAGCTTGGCAGCGAGACAAACCATCAATCGAATTGATTCCATTCGCGCCACCGGTGCGAACGTGTCAAAGTAGTTGATTCCATACTCCTGGTTGAAACCTTGAGCCACCAGTCTGGCCTTCCTCTTCTCAAGTGTTCCATCAGGTTTTAGTTTGTCGCGCAGCACCATCCGGCATCCGATGACTTTGGCATCACGGGGAGGATCCACCAGCACCCATGTATTGTTTCTCAGGATAGATTCCATTTCCATGACCTTGGCACCATGCCACTCGTTAGAGTTTGGTCCTGTTATTGCCTCCTTGAATGGAATCTCTGCTAGAAAAATCTCCTAGTCTTCTTCTTGCTCCTCCACATCTTGGAGATTTGTTTGAAAAAGTTTCTTCGGTCTACCCCTTTTTGCAGTTCGCAGAATCTTGCACCAATTGAGGCGTAGTATCGGATGTTTCGACAGCCGTTCTATCATGATCATCCACTGGCGTCACTTCGAAACCGAGGAAAGGTTCATCATCTTCTCCGATTTCGGGTTGAGAGACTGGTTCCTCCACGACAGCTGGTTGATTTTTTTCTCTTGGTGATTGTGGCGGTGGTTCGGCAAAGAACAGCTCCCAACAAATATCTTGCTTCGAGGATTCCGGGCCCTCCATCCTAGTCTCTTCCAGTGGCTCTTCATTCTCGAAGAATTTAAATCTCGGCTAATCAAAACTTTGTCTTTGTCAGGGGAGTATATGCGAAAGCCCTTGGTTTCTTCGGAGTAACCAATGAACACGCCTTCTCTGCCTCGTTCCAGTTTCCCTCTTCCGGGATCCCTGTCCAGGAAGTAAACCTTGCTTCCAAACGTTCTGAATTGCGAGATGTCAGGAATCTCTCCTGTCCACAATTCGTACGGTGTTCTGCCTCCGATACTTTTTGATGGCAGGCGATTACGGATGTAATTTGCAGTATTCACTGCTTCCGCCCAGAAGCGGTGAGGTAATCCGGCGTCGAACAACATGCACATGGCAGTCTCCATCAAAGTCCTATTCATCCTATCCGACTTCCCGTTTTGTTCAGGGTTGTGAGGGACTGTGAGGCGTCTTGTGATTCTGCGCTTCTTCAGGTAGTTGTCGAACTTTCGATTCAGGTATTCCCTGCTGTTGTCAGACTGGATCATCTTTACTAGTTTACCTTTCTGATTCTCCATCCTGGTAAAGTACTCGACGGTAGCTTCGTAGACCTCTGATTTTGCCTTCAGAAATCTCACTTCACACCAATGAGAGTGATCGTCGATGAATTCCATGAGGTACCTTGAACCTCCCATAGATGGACTCGGCATTGGTTCACACACATCCGTGTGGATAAAATAGAGTAGCTCCGTACGTCGATCGGATTTCTTTGGAAACTGCGTCCTGGACATCTTTCCCTCGAGGCAGACTCTACAGTCCAGAGTCGTCGATGGATTCCTCAGCTCAACGCCAGAAACCCTCCCTTTTCTCACAGCTACCAAGATGTCGCCCACGTTGACATGTCCGAGCCGACGGTGTAGCAATTTTAGATCAATTATTTTGGGTGATGCAGCCATATTTGCACGTTCTTGACTCTCACTGACGTAATATAGGTTATTCTTCCTCTCAGCTCGCATCAAGACTTCTCCTTTTTCGTTCATGACGACTGCACCTTCCTTGTCAAAAATCACATCGTGCCCACGGTCGGTGATCTTTCCCACCGACAGCAAGTTTGTCCTGAGGTCTGGAACGTGAGAAACATCTGAGAGAGAGACATCTATCTCTTCGTTCCCAATGCGGGTAGATAAGCGAACACTGCCTTTTCCCACGATCTCTGCCGTTGAATCATCAGCCTATTTCACCACACCCCTTCGTGACTCATCGATCTTCGAAAAAATCGCAGGGTCGCCACAGATATGTGAAGTGGCGCCACTGTCGAGACACCATATTCTGCGTACGCCACTGCTCTGAGTTGTCGTCGCCTGTAAGCATAGTTCTCGAGTGAAATTTGCCGATTGAGTATTAGAACTGTCTTTACCTTTGTTCTTCGATGGATCTCTTTGTTTAAATCTGCACTGGCTGGCTCGATGACCTTGCTTTTTGCACACGTAGCACCGGAACTGAGATCCGCCTCCTTCTGTTTCACTATTGTTGTTTAGTTTGGCTGTTAGTTTCTTATAGTTCTTGTTACCTGGACCAGTCTTCTTCTTGACGAACATGGCTCCCGCTATTTCACCTTGTGTGCTCGATTTTCGTGCGTCATCCTCTTCGATGATTTTGGTCCGAAGAGCCTCGGGAGTCGGTAGGTTGTCACGTGACTCTATTGCACACCTAAAGTTCTCGAATCGTGCCGGCGGACTGTATAAACACATAACTGTCAACAATTCCGGATTGAGCGTGATGTTCATATCTCCCAATTTGTCCACGGTGTTGAAGAAATCGTTCAGATGGTCACGCACGTCGCCATCGTCCACCAATTTTTGTAAGGTTAGCCTTTTCAGTAAGGTCGCCTTCCGAGCCGGTCCCTGGGATTGGTAGATCTGTTTCAGTCGTTGCCATGTATCACGTGCCGTGACACAATTTTTGACTTGCTTTATTTCACATGGAGACATCGACAAAATGATCAGCGACCGAGCTTTTTGATCCTTCTTGTCCCACTCTTGAATTGCCGCCGCGTTTGCATTTCCAGCCGCTGGTTCTGGTTTCGTCGAATTCTCGCCGACGAATTCCCACAAATCGCCCGTAATGAGGATAGCCTGCATCTGCACGGCCCACGTGTCGATATTATCCTTACCGAGGGGTTCAATTCTCCCAATACTTCCGGCGTTCATTTTTTAGGTTAACTTCAGGCATGTTTTTACGAATAATTACGATTTGTTATTTACGCACTTTGTCACGCGCATCTGGGTCCATAACCTGTAAGAGGATATAAGCAAAGCGTAATAACGAACTGATGTACATGGATTGGCAATAGCGGAACCGGGCAAACTAAACCTGTGCGAACATGGCACGGGTCTTAGACAATCTGAAACATAAAAGGGCAGGTGGCAGCACCTTACATAAAATAGAACCGCATACTTGATAAATAAGAATAAAACTAACAAAGTTAAAACATAGCCCATGTTTCCTAAAGTTCAAACCTTATTCCATTTTGAATTCACTCAGAATGCGTCTGATATGGAGACCTTTAATTGGTCGATCCGATGGTCAGTAATACTTCATTACACCATGCCTACATTAATATTTAAAAAAAAAGGCAGTGCACTCTCGTTAATTCGCGGTAATTAATGCACGAACTTCCGCGAATTATCGAAAACCGCTAATTATCCGCAGTTATTTTTATTAAGCCTAGTATAAACAATTTTCGATTGCACATTTCAGAAGAAAACATTATATGAGAACGAAAATTCATCTCGTTTTTCTATTAAGAGATAAGTGTGACTAGAGACACTAGCTTGACTGTGGGAAATTTTCGGGATTTCCGTAGCATCACTCCCGCACTCGATATCAACTGGATTTCCATTTTCCTCACCAACAGTCAAATTCCGTGCTATTTCTTCTTTGCTTTCATGTCTTAAATCATAATCGTCTTGATCGATGTCTAACTTCCCCGTTCGAAATATCGTTGTTACAGAAGTCGGCAAGCCCTTGCTTTTGTACGAGCGTAGTAGCGGTTTCTTACTCCCATGACTTGTTGACTGCATCAAGAGCATAAAATAAACACGCTCTTGGTGTCGCGCAAGTTTGCGCCATTAGGCAATAATCTCTGTTTACAATGCAATGTCCACGCATTCATCCTTCACAACTCACAGATCAGCGACTTTGCAGTGTGGCTGTTGGCAAAGGGAGGGTAGGTTCCGAGTGAAGTGCTTTCCTCTTGTATTGTTTGGGCTTCGAAGATACGGAAATCTGTGCTATACCACTCGCGCCAACATGCTCAATGTTTCGAAGATTGCGCAAGTAAGCCTACTGTTACATCGCAGAGAAACACAGTTCAGTCTTCTCGAATCTCAATGATTTCGTCTTAACGTATTTCGTCGCATCAGAGCTCGGCTGCGTGCAAGCATGCTTCGGCCGCGGTAGACTAAGTTCCAGCTCGCTCGTGCCTGTAACGAGGAATCGATATGGAAGATGATCGATCATATCGATCGCTATGCGTCTGTGCTCTAAATTCTGCCTTGAATCATCCTTAACGACCATAAGGTCGTCTTTTTGATAGGTTATTAATGTCGCGTAACCATAACGAATAGAAATAAATACTTGAGAATTTTAACATTTCCTAACGCTATATGCGGGGTTTGCCGTAATGCGAATTACATTAAATCGAATATAAAATTGCATTGCACTTATGGAATAATTTTTGGGACTTGAAATTTCTTCCGTTAAATGCGGGTTTACGATAAATCGAGGTCACGCAAAATCGGGGTTTTACTGAATGCGCATGTTGGTTGAATTATGTAGATGTAACTGGTACAATATTGAATGCCGGAAATATTGAGATACTCCCAAATCGATGCAGCGAGGTCATCTGCCCCGGTGAGAGGAATAGATGGACAATTATTGAGTAACGAATTAAGCAAATTATGTCGCACACGAATTGAAATTTCCCTGTGAGTGATTCAATTTGATTCTGTCAAGCATTCGCACTCATACAAAGAAAATTCATGCACTGAAGCAAAAATGCATGAAATACACTCATTTGTTGAAGTGACTCAACCAAATCAATTTACCGTATTTTCTCGCATATATCTCGCCCCCGCGTAATGTCACACCCCATTTATTTATTTGAAATTTCAGGGAAAAAGAAGTACTCGCATATATCTCGCAATCATTTCTAACACCGTCCGTAGTAACATTGAGGTAGAAACACATTCAATTTAGCGCGCCACAACAGTAGTCATTGTCCAGGAACTTACCCGAAGCGATACTAACAGGAAGAGCGAGCAAAAACGAGTTGATCCGAACTTCCGATACGAACGATTAGGGAACGAGGCGCCACCTTGAGGCACGTTCGAATTAGTGATTAGCGCGCCACAACAGTCATCAATATGCAATGTTATCGTTCGTTTTGGGGACAGAGGTTTCTTTTATTGCTGTCCGTCAGTTGTAGGCATCAGTACTGGTACTCTGTCTTCGAAGATGAGGAAATCTGTGCTAAACCACTCGAGCCAACATGCTCGTATGTTTCGAAGATTGCACAAGTAGATCTACTGTTAAATCGCAGAGAAACTCAGTTCAGTCTTCTCGAATCTCAATGATTTCGTCATTACGCATTGCGTCACATCAGAGCTCGGCCGCGTGCAAAATGCGGCGCGGCGTGAGTGTTGGCACGTCGTACATCGTTAGTCTTCGGCCGCGGTCAGCTATGTTCGGCATGTATCGATGAATCGATATGGAAGATGATCGATCGTATCGATCGCTAAGCGTCTGCGCTCTAAATTCCTTTTCTTTGCCTTGAATCATCCTTAACCTCTTAACCGGGGAGTTTCCACCGACAAAGTAACATTCGCAGTGGGGAATATATTTTGACTGAAAACGAGTTAATTCGTCACGCCCATTACACTTCCGCGAATGACGAAGGAACTCGTCCCGCCCATTATGAGTGCAAGCATGAAAATTTATCTAGTCCTTCCTGATTTTATTTGTTTTTAAATTCAAACCATAATTAATATTTGATTAGACTTCTTGGAACTACATTACAAAGTAACATTCGTAGTGGGGAATATATTTTGACGGAAAACGAGTTAATTCGTCATGCCCATTATAAAGATGTGGGCGACGTGTTATCTAGTCACGCCCATTACACTTCCGCGAATGACGAAGGAACTCGTCCCGTATTGAGAAATTGGCGCACATTGTGGCATAGCAAAGCTGAAACCTACTGACATCTACAGAGCAATCATAGAACTACACTCAACAGCGTAAGAGACACGAATACTCGTCCCCCCCAGCAGATAACAATTTTCAAGTGCTCTAGATGAGTTACCTCGTCATTACCCGATTGAGTAGCAACAGGTAGTAGACGAATTAACTCGTCATGCCCGGTTAAGAGGTTAATGAGCATATGACGTCTTTTTCATAGGTTCTTCATGTCTCATAACGAATAGATATCAATGGTGTCGACGGACATTGTTCTTCTTGAAGACAGGCATCGCAAATGCATTGGATGGAAGTCAGGATGAAGGAGTATGGGAGGATGACCAGAATGATGCACACGAGAGTACCTCGGAGATTGGCGGCAGTGACAATGAATAGGGCGAGTACCGTATGCCAGTTGCCTTGTTTCAATAATGCAAATTTTGTGTTTTTTTGGGAATATGGTAATTCCCGCATATATCTTGCACCGAAAATTTTCACACATGTTTTCGGTCAAAAGAGTGCGAGCTATACGCGAGCAAATACGGTACTAATTCAGGAACCTATGCGGGCATGCATAGCTATACCCGGCATGCGTTGCAATGCCAATCAAAGACAGAAAGGAAGATGATCATAATAATGCTATTGGTTTTACGTCCCTTTTAACAACTGTGGCTTTTAGACTGACATGGCCCCTCGCATTTGCGCACCCTCAAATGCCAACTGGCTGTGCCAGGATTCTATCCTGCAACCTTGGTCACAGCAGGCAAGAACTTTACCGCTGAGCCATGCAGCCAGCCCAAGAAAGATGGAAAGAAAGATAGGAAGAATAAAAGGCAGTGTTTGAATTGTAATTTCTTTTACTGACGTGCCTTTGGATAAACAATATTCTTTGTTTTTCTGTCTAGTGCGTATATAAATAAATCCGAAGGCTTTCCGATGTGTGAGCACGCCATTTACAGCTGACCATAGGAGCATTTTTGTTGAAACTACTCATGCCCCATCTAATCTAAAATGGATTTATTTATTTAGAAACATTGGTGGGAGTGTGCACAACAACTCACCAGAGTTTCATTACAATTGGTGGAATTGTATATGAACGCTTACGGAACTCTCCTGGAACGATTCGCTGGCCAACACTCATTATTTTGTTGTAACTACTCATATGCTACCTACTATCAAATGGTTTTTCTAATTCAGAAACCTTTGCAGCAGTGTGCACAACAACTCGCGTAAATTTCATCGCAATCTGATGAATGGCATATGAACGCATACAGGACTTGGTTGAAACGATTCATGCGCCATCACTCATTTGTTGAATCTACTTGTGCGCTACCTATTGTGAAATGGATTTACTATGCCAGAAACTTTCCTTGGAGTGTTCACAACAACTCGCCCAAGATGCATCGCAATTGGATGAATGGTATATGAACGCATACGGGACTTGAAACGATTTGCGTGCCATGACCGTATTCGAACCGGCGGCCAAGCGTGAGTTCAGTTTTAAGAACCCCCAATCAAAAACCGTGGCGTGAACTGTATTGGAATAGACAGCAATACCAGATAACACAGCAGGCTGCTGGCAGTCCCCTCATGTCACCTCGCGATGAATCAGCAAGCCATTCTCACATCTTGCATTGCGGTGTCATATGTATACAGATAGTGCAATTGGGTTACTGTGGGATTTAAGGGTTCCTGTTAAGTCCCTCACTCTTTTGTGTTACATAAATGATTTGTAGCCAGAAACCTTCTCTGGAGTGCGCACAACAACTCGCCCAAATTTCATCGCAATCTGAACACATAGGGTACATACATACATACATACAAACTATCCCGTACCATTGATTTTTATATACAGTGGAATCTCGTTAGTACGTTTTTCAAGGGACTGAAAAATTTGGACGTCATATGCGGGAAAACGTAATACCGAAAAACGCCATACTGCATTTACAACGTATAAGAAAGAACACGGCGTATATATGGACGTTCAATCGCCGACCTTAGTAAGTGATTGTATGCACTACTACAGTCACGACATAAACATAGGATATCAGTAACTTACACGCAATAAATAACATAAAAATGAATTACTGTACCTCTACACTACAGTATAATACAGGGTCTTTATTTTTGCTTAGCAAGGACATTTTCGCTCTCGCTCCGCCAGTGACGGCTCAGTTGCCGGCGACCATGCACGCATATGCAGGCCTACGGCAGAATACGGTGCTTAAAATCAGTAGCCTACCATGCAGTTTTACTGGCCATGATTTACAGTAGATGCTGAAAATGTTCCCCATCCGCTTCCAAACACATATAATACAAGAGTCTTTCTTTATATTTGATCAGCAAGGACATTCTCGCGCTCCGCCAGTGACGGCTCTGTTGGCGGCGACCGCGCACGCATATGTAGGCTTACGGCTGAATACGGTGCTTAAAATCAGTAGCCTACCATGCAGTTTTACTGGCCATGATTTACAGTAGATGCTGAAAATGTTCCCCATCCGCTTCCAAACACATTTAATACTGGGTCTTTCTTTATATTTGATCAGCAGGGACATTCTCGCACTCGCGCTCCGCCAGTGACGGCTCTATCGCCGGCGACCGCGCACGCTTATGTTTGAAGCACGGGCTTGCTTGAACCACTTAAATAAAGCGCTTTCTAGTTCAGGAAACTGTCCCTCTCGCACACGTTTCCTTTTGCCACTCACCCCTTCTTCAAATGCACGTTCAATTTAATTCCTTTTGCCGAGAATCGTGTTCAGTGTAGACGGAGGAATGTTCCACTTTCGTGCTATATCCACACGCTTCATGTGAGGATTGCAGTCCACGTCTCGAATGTATTTAATCTTCTCGTCATTAGTTATCTGCCGTACTTTCTTCTTATCCATTATGAAACACGCAATAAAATAGGTCATAACTGGACGTGGACACGAAGAACTAGAAGACAATAGTGCGGAACACGAAGATATTAATGTGCCTACGTGAGAAATAAACAAAGGGAAGGGGGTGAAGGACAGCGGGAGAGAGACACGTCACCTGTGTTGCGTCATAGCTATAGCCACTTCTACGCCGTCAAACACAATAAAATCATCTACACTGTCAATAACTATCAGAGAATATGAGGCAATATCGCGTCGTGTTTTCCAGAAGCCGAATTTCAAAATGAAATAAGAATAAAATACGGTTCACTAACAAATAGTTCAACGGAGATTTGATCGTTGTAAGCGGGAATAGAGAACGTATTAAGGGGATATATCAACATGAATTTAGTAGGATAGGGACTTGAGAAAGAAGAGAAAGGGCAGCGGGAGAGACACACGTCACCTGTGTTGCGTCATTGCTATAGCCACTTCTATGCCGTCAAACACAATTAAATCTTCTACACTGTCAATAACTATCAGAGAATATGAGGCAATATCGCGTCGTGTTTTCCAGAAGCCGAATTTTATAATGAAATAAGAATAAAATCCGGTTCGCGTACAAATAGTACAACGGAAATTTGATCGTCGTAAGCGGGAATAGAGAACATATTAAGGGGATATATTAACATGTATTTTGTAGAATTGGGACTGGGACTTGAGAAAATCATCGCGCTAAGCGGGAAAACGTCGTAACCGAGAACGTGCTAACGAGATTCCACTGTATATAGAAGAGGAGAGGTGACCAATTCAAGGAAATATATTTTTTATCTAGGACCGGTTCTTCCATACCCGAGTTCACCTGCTGGTAGCTGCACGGGAGATAAACTATCTGCCAGCATAAAATTCCGGGCAACTTTGGTTGCGTGTTACCACATCCATATGAGTGGCGGGCAGCTACCAGGAAGTATACAATGAAATAATAAAGATGGCAGGACTACTTTTGTGCAGCAGAGTCGCAGAGCCGATGGCGTGTCCTCTATTTTCGATTGCATTAAGACCGCTAAATATATTTCAAATGTATAGGACATGAAATCTCATCAACAGTGAGACCATATTTCTCTTTATTCCGAGTTGAGATACCGTATTTCCTCGCATAATCGTCGCAAATTTTTGGCCTAATATTTGTTGAAAAATAGCGGGTGCGACGATTGCGCAAAAACAAAACAAAACAAAAAAACAAGTAATCTTAAAAAATTATTATTTGAATAACTATCTACTACACGTATAAAATTAAAATAAACTAATAAAAATAGGTCTATAGGTTATCTTCATCCATGGCGGCCATCTTGCCAATCTGAAATAAATGCCGTGATTACGTTACCGATTTTTGTTGAAAATTTTATATTGCAACTGTTATGGTGGATTTTTCAAATTTAGAGAACTTACCAGATCTGATGAAGCTACGGTAGGCTCAGCAAGCCAGTAGTGGATAAAACCAAATGCTTTCAAAAATGGAATGAGCCTCGGACATGATGGATTTAATAGACTATGACACGGCTATACACACGGACTAAGATTTGGAACTTTAAACCTAAGAACACTGACGAGGAAGGTGGGGGAGATAGTGGATATGATGGAAAGAAGGAAGTTGGATTTATTGGGATTGGCAGAAACTAAGTGGAAAGGGGAAGGAAGGAGAGAACTGAGAAAAGGCTATAGACTGTACTGGAGTGGGAACGAAGAGGGAAAGAGGAATGGAGTGGGAGTAGTAGTACGAGATGGTTTAAAACAAGAAGTGAGGAGAATAAGTGATAGGATGATGAAAGTGAAAGTAGCACTGAGGGTAGAGACCGTAGTAATGGTGCAAGTGTATGCTCCACAAGTAGGCTGCGCCTCTGAAGAGAAGGAGGAGTTTGAAGAGGAATTGCAGAAGCAGCTGGTAGGAAGAAATATGATTGTTATGGGGGATCTGAATGCCCATGTAGGAAGAGAAAGACAAGGTTATGAGAGTGTTCTAGGACCAGAGGGTTGGGGCGGAAGAAATGAGGAAGAAAGGAGACTGTTGGACTTCTGCCAGAGGAACAGCCTGCTAGTTGGGAACTCCTGCTTTAAGAAAAGAGAGAGCCACACAATCACATGGTACAGTGATGACTTGACCAGGAAGTCGGTGGTCGACTATATACTGTATGAGAAAGAACTAAATAAGAACGTCATGGACATCAAGGTTATACCATCGGAGAACCTGGATAGCGACCATCGATTGCTGGTAATGAACCTGAGAGGGAGTAAGGAGAAGAGAGGGACTGAGAACCAGGAAAGACGTATAAGGATATGGAAACTGAAAGAAGGGGATAGAAGGGTCGAGTACCTCAAAATGGTAAAGGAAGGAATTCCAACAGATGAAGAAAGAGGGGTGGAAGAGGAATGGGCTAGATTTAAGAAGACACTAGTAGGTGCAGCAGAAGCAGTATGTGGGAGGACAAGTAGTAAGAAGAGGTGGAAGGAAACACCATGGTGGAATGAGAAGATAAAAGATATAGTAAGGGAAAATAATAGAGCCTTTAGGTGGTGGTATCAAAATAGGATGGTAGAGACAAGGGAAGAGTACCAGGAAGGAAAGAAAGGAGGAGGCGAAGAGAGTAGTGGCTGAGGAGAGAAGAAAGTGGATGGAAGAGTGGACAAAGATGATGAAGGAGGGTAGTGAAGGTACAAAAAAGGTCCTGTATGGGATGGTAAAAAATAAGAGGCGGAAGGATCCTACAGATTATGTTAGAATGGTGAACAAAAGGGGACAAGAGATAGAAAATAGGGAAGAACTGAAGAAAATGTTGAAAGAATATTTTGAAGAACTTCTGAACCCAAATGGAAAAGATGGTGAGGAGGAAGAAATCGGGGAAGAGGAAGATGAACTGCAAACAGAAAAGGACTTAACATGGAAAGAAGTGGAAGATGCAGTGAACAAGATGAAAGGAGGGAAGGCACCGGGTGTGGATGAGTTGAGTGTGGAGATGGTGAGAGCAGCAGGAGAGGTGGGGATACCGTGGTTGTACCAAGTGATGAGGACAGCATGGAAGGAAAGGAAGACCCCAGAGGACTGGAAAAAAGGAATAATTGTCCCGATCTTCAAGAAAGGTAGTAGAACAGATTGCAGAAACTATCGGGGAATAACACTGATGAGCCATTGTGCAAAGATCTTCTAGAAAGTTTTGGAAAAAAGAATTAGGACAAGGACAGAAGGAGGGATGAGGGAAGAACAACATGGCTTCTGAGCAGGAAGGTCCACAGTGGATTTGATTTTTGCTGTAAGGCAGTTACAAGAACAGCACTATGAGTATGGAACAGATCTACTGATGGCCTTCCTGGACATTGAGAAAGCATATGACAGTGTATGCAGAAACAAAGTATGGAAGTCCTTGGAGGATAGAGGAGTAGAGAGATGGACTATAAAGAGGATAAAGGAGATGTACAAGGGAAGCGTGAGCTGTGTGAAAGTGGGAGGAGAGAGATCAGACTGGTTGGAACAGAGAAACGGCCTGAAACAAGGAAGTGCACTGTCACCATTACTTTTCATTGTGGTGATGGGTGACATAATGACCCGAGTGGCACAAGTAATTGGGGAAGGAAAGATGAAAGCAATGGTGTTTGCAGATGATTTGATGATTTGGGGAAACAAGGAGGAGGAGGTACAGGAACAGTTGGACGTGTGGGAAGGAATAATACAAGGATATGGGATGAAATTTAGCATAAATAAGAGTGAGATGGTGATCACAACAAGGAAGAAGGAAAGAACCACAACGGGAATAACAATTGGTGGGGAACAGCTGAAGAAAGTGGAGAGTTTTAAGTATCTGGGAAGCCTGATACAAGAGAATGGAAGAAACGATGGAAAAATAAATGAGTGGGGGAGACAGGCAGAAGCATTCCGGAGGAGTGTGAGAAGCATGTTATGGAGCAAGGATGTCCCTCAGAACAGCAAAAAGATCATATATCGGACGTACTATGTCCCTATCCTGACGTATGCCTCGGAGACCTGGGTTATGAAAGGAAGGGAGAAGAGCAAAATACAGGCCAGTGAGATGAGGTTCTTGAGAAGCAGGATTGGAGCTACAAAGATGGACAGAATAAGAAATGAGAGGACCAGAGAATTAATGAAGGAGGAACCATTACAGGATGGTATAGAGAAATCTAGACTTAGATGGTATGGACATGTAAAACGAATGGAGGGGAAGAGGATACCCAGGAGAGGACACTAGACGAAGTGGGAAGGAAAGAGACCGAGAGACAGATGGCTGAAGGGGGTGGAAGAAAGCGTGAGGAAGAGAGGAGAAGACTGGACAAGGGTGGAGGCTGAGAGATGGTGGGAAGACAGAAGACGTTGGAGAGGCTTGTGTTCCAAACAGACCCGGCCAGTGGCTGGAAACTGTGCAAGATGATGATGATGATGACCAGATCTAATCATCTGCATCGGAAGAATTTTCTCTCTCCTCACTGCTGTCCAAGAGCGTTTGGTCATCGTCTTGCTCCTCGTCACTCTGCCATAATTTGTCGTTCTCAGCGCCATCTAAAGCCTTCGAAATTCCGGTCTTCTTGAAGCTCTTCACAGCTGTTTCAAGTGGAATAAGATCCCAGCTCCTAACAACCCACGTGCAAATGAATTCCAAGGACGGCCGCTTAAATTTTCCTGTGGGCGTCACTTCGTGGTTGTCATTGATCAAATCGAAATAGTGAATAAAAAAGTTTCCGCCCAATCAATACCTTTCACACTATAAAGCGTCAATACGGACTTAAAAATGGAAAACCCTCCAGTTAATCTCGTCATTGATCATCCGTTCATTGTAAAACCGGCGCAGTTTGTCCTTAAAAAGTTTATTTAAACAAACGTCCAATGGCTGAAGGATGGAAGTCAATCCGCCGGGAATAACTACCTGCTGAGTATTGGTGTCCTTTAGGATCTCTTTAACCTCATTCACAAGGTGAGCCCTAAAACTGACCATTACTAGCATCGCTCGTTGTTTTAGCAGCGCACATGGTCGTTTGTTCCACACAGTCTTCACCCAGTCCACCATGAGATCCTGGTCCATCCAACCTTTTATGTTGCACGCGCACGTGAATGCCACGTGCAAAGTTCATGCCCTTCGGCATCGTCTTTCTTTTAAAAATTATGTAAGGCGGCAACTTTTTCCAGTTGCGGTAACTACGAGCATAACCGTGCAGCGAAGTTTCTCGTTGCCTGTTGTTTTAAGTGGTATGCTCGCAGCACCTTTCTCTGCAATTGTCCTACTGCGAGGCATATCAAAAAAAACTGGTGTCTGGTCAGCATTTCCAATTTGCGACAGAAGAAATGGAGTTTCCTGGCGCTGACGGATCACAAACCGTTGGAACTCAATGACTTGGTCCGTGTAGTCTGATGGCAACTTCTGTCAAATAGTCGCCCCCCTTCGCACAGATAGGACTTCTCGTTGCATAATTACCCAGCCACGACTAGCTTTGAACTGGGTTTCGTGATGACGACTCTCTGCTTCACACCCCTTCATTTGAAGCATATCGTACGTAACACTGCAACCTTTGTGTGCACTTCTATAACATACTCCAGCCCTTCCTTATCAATTTCGGGAAATTTTCCAGATTTCGGTCCTCGAAATGCACGTCTGTGCAGGTTGGTGTTTTTCAACTTATTTTTAAGTTTCCGCCAGTCCCGAACTAATTTTTCGTTAACTGTGAATTCACGTTCTGCAGCTCGGTTCCCGTGTGTTTCAGCGTACGTTATCACTTTTATTTTAAAGTAATTTGAGGGAATTGTATTGATTGGCGGAACAGTAAATTTGAATAAAATAATTATATTCGTCAATACGGACCTTAAAGGATGGCAAATTCATTTATTCCTACCGCTCCCTCATTATTGATACAGCATGGACCAAATAACACTAATTTGAATAGGTATAGTGCATACTTTCATTGCAAGCATTGTTTTAATTCAATATTTAAAAAAAAGAAAGTTCGTCGTACTATGGATGGTTTTGTGGGCATTTTAGATCTTTTCCCTGTAGATGAAGATGAATATTAGATTGTTTGTATCATTGTATCTTTGAGAAGGATTTAAGAAGCCTTTGCCGTGACCCAGGTCAACAAGGAGGAGATGAAATATCTGGCTACACAAAAAAGAAAATCCACAGCCTGCTTCCAGTCTCCGACCGGGTCAGGAATGGAATGAATGAAGCCCCCATCTAGCGGCGAGGATATGAATTGTGCCGGCTGCCGAGGCCTGACGCACTCCTCTGGGGCAATGATTAAATGAATGACAGATGAAATGAAATGATAGTGGAGAGTGTTGCTGGAATGAAATTTTGACAGGGAAAAACGGAGTACCCGGAGAAAAACCTGTCTGCCTTCGTTTTGTCCAGCACAGATCTCACATGGAGTGACCGGGATTTGAACCACGGACCCAGCGGTGAGAGGCCCACGTGCTGCCGCCTAAGCCACGGAGGCTTAAAGTATCTGGCTACACAAACTCATGTATTCATATCTTGGCTTACACTTCCTAGATCCTTTTCTATTCCGCACAATATAATAATCCTATTAACATAACAGTACATTAATGTGCCAATGACTGGATCCAGATGTGAAATGGAAGGGTTCCGTTCCGTATGCAATTAAACAATGGTTTGGAAATGCTAACCTGCTGAATTATAACATTGTATATATCTGTCCTGCTGAAGCATTCACTATGAACGATTCTAAACCACAATATTTGAATAATAATGCACCTATAACAATAAATTAGAACCGAGGCTTGATAAAAATACTTTCTCCAAAGCAATCAACTCCAACGCCCGTACCTTATTTAACTCTATGAATAAGATGAATTATTTTTATGTTACAGTAGCTCGTTAATATTATAACACTGCGATGTGACGAATCCACCACATAGGGGTAAGAAAAAGAACTGTTATGGCAGTAATAGGACGTACCGTATTTCCTCGCATAATCGTCACCTGCGCGTAATCGTCGCACCTCTACTTTTCAAATGAAAATTTCCTCACATATTCGTCGCACCCTACCTTTCGAATGAAATTTCGGTTCAGAACATTTCATGAAGTACTCAGCGCATAGCACATTTGTATTTGCGCGCCAGTCCGTTACACACCCTGCTGTATTTCTATCGTACGCGAGCTCTGTTGCTAACCAGCTGTGACCTTGTTTGAAGAAAGAAGTCTCTTTCCTTCGGTGCGTAGGCCTATGACTCACGCCATGCGGCAGGTAGCCGGCCAGCCGGCATACGCACGCGTCTACACTCTGGTGTATTTCAAACAAAGAACATCCCTTCCCCGACCCTGTTGAAAATAATATTACAGAAATAACGCGTCATAATCTTCACTGCTTATAATCGCTTAACATAAGTTTGGTAAAAGAATATTTTCACTGTGGCGATATTGCTGACGTGTTTTTGCATAGTCAAGTGGTATTGGATGTCAGGCGGTAATTATTAGAACACTATGACGGAAAACAATGGCTAATACTTGACTGAATAATTGACGTTGTTTAGGTCTGCCTCGTGCCCCCGTAATGTGTAAGTGGAAGAATGCCCAGACATGTTGTGGTTCCCATACCCCTGTGATATCAGAAGTCCAGAGAGATGTACCTAAAGTCTAAATCCGAATGGTTCCAATTACTATGTTACTACCGATACTTGAAGTACAGTAATCACAAACTAATATAGAATAGATTCAAAACATAAAAGGCCCTTTCATTAACATGAAAACTTTAACATAGCAATAACAATGTAACATAATGTAACAAATGCATACCTTGTGTAGAGACCCTAATTGGTACCACATCAAATCTCAACCTTTATCATGCACACCGACATAAAGGTGTCAGAGAATATTAATAATTCCCCAATGCTGCCGTAATCTGTAATGGCAAATAGATAAATTGGGAGGAAAGGGAGGAAAGTAATCATTGGATCATAAATATGATCTTAGGAGATAAAATCTCAGACATGAAAAGTTCCGTCATCTTAGTTCCTGTTGTCACAGATGACAATCCCAGCAGATGAAGGTAGAAGGGCAAAACAAAACGTTAAAAACTCGTAGAAAATCAATCAATAAATAAACAAACAGAGTCCATAAGGGACTAAACTAACCTCTCAGTGCTGGGGAGGAGGGAGAAAGCTAAAGGATTGAAAACAGCACTAGAGTAACAAAATGAGAAACACATCCCTGAAAAGGGGGGGGGGGGGGAAATTATGAAAAGACAAACTAAGAAAGAGAAACCAGGGCAGGGATGAGGAAAACCTTGCTTGGTCCTAGCAGTCCTTACGGACAAGAACAAACGGTTCTAAACTAAGAACCAAGTCAGAGGAAAACAAATCCCCCCCCCAAAACCCGGAACACACTACTCACAATGAAAATGGGAAAATAAGCTTCCGGAGTTTACAGATAAAAAGGATCAATGCTCCCAGATCCACATCGTATCGATGCTAGCAATGGGTCGAACCAATAGGTCACCCAGTCTCCAGTTATTTCTTTCAGTTTCCGCATTTGCGGAATATCCGTTCGTGAATAACCAAATAACTGGGGCGAGACCGACGTCCGAGTCGTCTCGCCCTACTTCCATTAACGACAAACTCCTTTCTAGTACCAATCAAGATTCCATTCCTTAACTAAGTCACAGTCCTTTGTAAAGTTCCATTCCAGAACCCTCAAAATTTCAGAAGAAATACAAAAGCCAAGGCATAAACACAAAAGTTTTTCACACACTTCCGTCGATCATCACCAATACATAGTTTCTCGAGGCAGCGAAGGACATCCGGTCAAGCAGCCAGAGGATATCCGATCAAGCAGCCGGCACAATTCTCGCTCTCGTAAATTTGACCATGGATCAATATTATCAGCACCCCGTAAAACGTGGGCACCTCGTTTAGCAACGTCCCGTAAGGAACCATCCAATAATCACATAGATGGTAAAACGTAGTCCTGGCCAAGGACACATGTAGAGTAATAAGCCAGGTTTCCAGGTCATCCACCTTCCGTGGCGAGGTGGCACCTGCAACACGAGATAACTCCGACAGCTTCCTGTCCAAATTTCACTAACGCATAAGTTAAAAGTTCAGATACACCTTTATCTGTTAATTCTTTTTTTAAATAACTTCTAGAAAAGATGAATGTCAACATAGGTTATAGATCCACAATCAAATCTGAGAAATCAATTCCAAATAATTTGCCAGTACGATGTGACGCCGTTCTTAAATCGTAGCCATTCACCAACCAGGGAGCAAATAAAATAATTCACACCTTTTAAAATAAAAACTCCAGATAGCAAGTCTTAGTAAAAAAAAAAAAGATGTAAGTACAAATAATGTCATTCACAAAACCAAATAATTCTAGTAACTGGAACCAATTAGTCTTCATGAGTTATATCACCACCTGGCTTACATTGAGAAACATGAACCCTCACTTTCTTTTTAGCCTATTTTCATTTTATGAGAAAATTGGCTAATTAGATCACCTTTTATCCGTGTGTGTGTCCCTCTAATAACTTCTAACCGTCTATAGAGATTTCAATGTAACTCGGTAAGGTCATAGTACTATTTCGTCCGACCCCGACCTTCCCCAATTTGTACACAGCTAATACAGTCTTTGTACAGCATCTGAAATTTCCTTACTAGTCCCTCAGGCACTCCCAGATCTTATCTCTTGTAACACTATCATAGGCCTTCTCTATATCCAGGAATACAACGACCAGGTTCTTGCCTTTCTCCCAATATTTTTCCATCATCATGCGAGTGGTAAAAATTAGATCCATTGTCGATCTGTTATTTCTGAAGCCATATTTGCTCTTCCTCCAACTGTGGTCCTATGATGGTTCTTAATCTTCTTTCTATGATCTTCTCTAGAATTTTCACCCCTTGAAACAGCCAGGGTTATTCCTCTATAGTTGGTGGGTTTCCTTCTGCTGCCTTTCTTAAACAGGGGAATTATAACACTTGCTCCAATCTGCAGGTATTTTGTTGTCTGTCCATATGGCATTGAGTACTCTGTGCAGCCATTGCATGCCCTGGTTGCCTGCTGCCTTTATCATGTCTGCATTCACTTCATCTGCACCTGAAGATTTTCCTTTAAGCATAGATTTTAAGGCTGCCTCAGTTTCCATCCAAGTGATGGGGGATTCCTCATTGTAGGCATGGATTTCCGGTTCTATATTTTGTTCTTGAACTGGTCTATTCAGTAGGTGGTCAAAATGGTTCTTCAGGACTTCTCTCATGTCACTATCTGTCCTAACCAGGTTTCCATTTTCATCTTCAAGGGCCTTGATGGTATTCATTGGTTTTCTTTTACATCTGATAACACTATACAGTAGTTTCCTATTGCCTCTGCTGTCCTCCTCCAGTTTCTGAGCGAATATTTTCCATGCCTTGGTCTTTTCTTCTGCAACTGTACTTTTAACGTCCAATTTCTTGTTTGGGTACATTTGTTCGAGGTTTCTGATCTTTGTCTCGTCTCTAGTAAGTTCTGGTTTATTTTTCTCCTGATCCCTTTCTTTCTGCACAAAATTTCTTTCCCTGATTGCTGCCCTCACTCTTTCGTTCCACCAAGGTGTTTCCTTCTCCCTTGTTTTCATACTTGTCTTTCCACAAACTTTGGTTGTTTCCTTTACCAATAATAATATTGTATGGCCTTGGGTGCCGGGTGCAAGCTTTGTAATTTGACACCCAGAGGGTAGCTTGCATGTCGAATTTCTTTGTTCCTTGAATCACTATGAAAGTCAAAGAGGTTAGATATCTAAGCGTGAAGGTAGATCTACTTCGGTCCATCCCGCAGCACATTAAAGATTTCTGCAGCGCGTATCGGGTCGACGAGATCGCACTCTAGTCGGCAAGGGAAGTTATAAGATTGCCGCCCTATCACTGCTGCCTAAATCTGATCAAGTATGTGTGGAGCCAAGTCAAGGGTCATGTGGGGTGAAATTACTCTACTTTCATTCTATCGGGAGTAAGAACACTTTTTCTGGGAGGACTTGAACTAGTTACTCCTCAGCGGTGGGACATGTGCGTAAAACACGTTATTGAAAAGGAAGAAGCTAAAATGCGTAGAAGAGACGGCCTTGTGGATGATATCATGGAACGTATGGTAATTAATGTGAATGGCTCAAATACCGACAGCGTGACGACATGGAGGGGATCGAACTTTGGGAATCCAGGAACTAGTACGTAAGTAGCCTGCAATACTTTTCTGAAAGTTGTCTCTCTTCATGTATGTATACGGTAATTGGTTTATTTTGTAATTTAAATGATGAGGAAACATTGCCTGTATTACCCTTTCATAAATTGATTGCCGGCGGTCTAGATGGGAACAATTCTCGGTTTACTTGTGTCACAGGTGACTGCTTCGTTGATAGGTACAGTTGCGCGAGTAGGATCGTTTAACTGTTCGTGGTGACATGGACTCCTGTGACGCTTATCTGCGCTTCTAAGAAAGGTGGCAAGTGCAATGCTGCTTGCCTTACGTTCAGACTGCACTCTGTCATCACTGTGTCCTCCGCTTTACCACGCGGGGCTCCTGCTACAATAATTAACAAACGCTGGCGCAGCCACGCTCTGCGGCAATCAAATCTTGAATGGGTAATAAGCTGTGCTATTATTTTTATTTTGTATTATTATTATCATTCATAACCTTTAAAGCCGACTCGAAGCTTCGTATGTTTAATAAACTGGTATACCGTACGAGAAGTTTCTTCTGAAATAACTCTCAAATTTCAACCTTTTAGAACTTGGAGTGACATCCTAGCAGTCGTTGAGCAGGCAGTTGGCCGGATGTTTTTATGCGGGTAGTATTTCGTTACGCACTTGTTTGAAGTTGTTTGCCTCGTCTCTCAACGGATATGGCATAGGTAGGGACACTCTAATTTCGCGACTCGCAAAATTCGCGAAATTTTCAAGTGTTAAATATGATGGGAGAAAGGCATATAGGATATGTGTTACGAATTTAAATGTAATTTGGAACACTATCTACTCGCGAAATTTTGGCATTTCGGCTCCATATACGAATTTTTAGGTTTACTCGCGAAATTTATTGCAACTAGAGAAATAATGCATTAAACCGTTATCCGACTTTTATTACAACCTTTTCAAGGTGTGGATGCATAGCATCAGTCGTATGTGCGGCATCCTACACCTAATTTACCTCTTGTAAAACGTTCAATTATTATGTTAATACATTTTAATTACCGTATATACCCGAATACCCGCCCCCTCATTTTTGAATGGAAATTTTAAAAAAACTTTTATTTTATTTTTGTCACTTTTAAACAAATGTATACTATTAACACTCGACTACATATCATTAAATAAAACACAAGAAGGTACACAATCATTTCTTAATAACCAAAATCTATAGTATATATTTTAGCTGGATGCCATGCTACCGTATCACGCAACTCACGAAACTGTAAAACCCGCACTTCTGCCTGAAACACCTGTTGACCTCGACAAAAAGGCTACTCTCTCCCCCTACCGCCTCGCTTACGAGTTCCGTGCCTCGCGTACCGCACGGCGGTGTGTAAGAAGCGTGCAGTACACAACGACTGAAAATGAGAAAAGAATAAGTTTTACGGCATCCTTCAAGTTGAAAGTGCTAGAATATGCCGCAGAAAATGGAGTGAAAGCGGCGAGTCGTAAATATGAAGTGCAGCCGTGTATGATTCGTTATTGGCGTAACTAGAAGGATAAATTATTGGGATCAAAGAAAACTTGTAAGCCCTTCTGCGGTGTAAAAAGGAAAGTACGAAAATGTGGACATAAAAGTTCTGGAGTGGGTTCGAGAAACAAGAGACAACGGTCACGCTGTAAATCACGAAATGGTGCTGCGTAACATGCAACACTGCGTAACCTTGAACTCGGCTCTCGCACTGCTGTCCTACTACACTGTAACCAGTCAGCTTTTAGAATGTTGCAAGAACACTTCCCAAGTTGATAGTTCTAGACCATTTGTCGTGGTCTTCGTCGCACGAAAATTTATCAGGATAGTTCACCATGCCACCGAAAGTGTGCTTAAATGAACGAATAAAACAGTTCTCGCAGGACGGAATGAAGAGGTCTGGAGAAGTAATGCTCTGTAGCTTTTGCAATAAAAGAATACCTTGGGAAACTTCTGATGCCGTAAAAAAGCACATTTCTAGCCGCCACCACGTGGAAACAGCAAAGACACGCAAGCGGCAGACAACAATGTTCGAGGCAGCAGAATGTTCAAAAGGAGCAAAGGTACGTAACATTCAATTGTTATATTCTTGTGAATACTTTTATTTTGTTGCAGGTGACGTAATAACCGTGATCTGTTAAGGTACTTCCACACCAAGATGTTTTCGTCAACTTTGTTAACAAACTATGTTTAGGAACATTTTTGACTGTTAATAAACAAAATAGGGTGTTCATTAACTTTACGTGCATGTTGATAAACAAAATATCTTTAACTTTTGTGAATGAAACTTTTCATTAACTTATCGTGTTTTCGTTAACATTTCGGTTCGCACATGCGCACGGACGCAATTAGAACACGCAAATTTGTAGTGCGGAATATGATGCTTTCTTATTATTATTTTTTTCAAATTGAATCCAATCGCATGCGGAAGTTCTAAATACAGTATTTTTAATTCTGTATGATATTCTTCTTCTTCTACTTCTTTTCCTTCCGCTTTTCCCACACCTGTAGGGTCGCGGGTGCGAACTGTGACGCACAAGTGGATTAGGCTCTTGTTTCACAGGCAGATGCCCTTCCCACCGCCAAGCCCCTCTGTGGAGGGATGCATTCACTATTTTATGTTATGTATCTGTGGTGGTTGGTTGTGATGCATGAATTGTTGATAATTTAATTGCACAAACTAATTATTTGATTTTTTCTGACTTTATTAGGCTGCCAAACTGGATTTTGTCTCTTCGACCGTAGAGATGATGGTATCAGTTAACATTCCCTTGGAAAAGGCAGATCACCCAGCTTTCAAGGAATGGGTGAAGAAGAACGTTGTAGGCGGTGGAGACCTTCCAGGAAGTAATGTTCTTCGTAGGGATTATTTGCCTCTCTTGGCAAAATCGAGGAAGGAAAAGGTTGTTATGGCCGTACATAACAAACAAGTTGCTGTCATGTGTGATGAAACAACCGACAAGCTGGGCAGGGCAATTTTCGTTGTTCTGCTGTCTAGAGTGGAGCCTTCCTCATCACAGGACCAGTATGTGGCGGCAGTCACTTCGTTGGAGGCAGTGAATGGACGGACATGTGCTCTAACGATTACAGATGCACTGCGCGACACGAAAGTGAACTATGACCAAGTTGTGGCCTTAGTAACTGACTCGGCCAAATACATGACCTCGTGTTTTAGTGGGTTGTCACTCCTCTTGCCAGAAGACTCTCTTCACGTTCAATGCTGGGCACATAAGGTCAATCTGGTTGGTGTTGTGGTGAAAGAATGTCTGTCGTCCCTGAACAAATTAGTTGTTTCCGTTAAGCAAACATTTCTACATGCCAGAAAGAAACGACACGCCTTCCGACAGTTCCTGCAGGAGAAAGAATCGGGGGCTGGGATGTTTCCAATTCCTGTTGCCACAAGGTGGAATTCCTGGCTGGAAGCAGTTGAGTGGCTGGCAGATAACTGGACCATTCTTTTCGAGTTTTTCCAAACCCAATGATGGAAAAGAATCATTCACCGCTGCATCTTCGCATCTGCAGAATATAACAGAATCGGAGTTACAAGTGCTTTATGTGCAAGCTCTTTTCGTTAAATCTGTAGCATCAGTGATGAAACCTCTATTGCTCAGACTGGAGACGAATTCCAAACCAATTGCTGCAGAAGTGTATCCCAAACTTCAGAATTTGAAGAAGCATTTACAAGTGGTTGCTGCAGGAATGTTCAGCAACAAGGTCCAGGAAGAGCTGGATGCCCTGAAAGGTAATCTTAGGGGCAGAGCGATGGAGGAAATAAAGAAGACGTCAGGCCATATGCATACGAAGTTGGACAACCTGATGTTGGGGGACCCAGCCCGTACATTTTTGGAGCCAGTGTCTGAGCTCTTCTACAGGCAGAATGTCTTGTCGCAGTCTACAGCAGGAGACAAACAGAAGGCCCTATTCAGCAAAATACCGTCACTGAAGGGTATTCCCATTGATGAAGGAGTGCTCGCATATAGGGATCTTCAGGATATTCTGAAGAAGAATGCAGAAATAGCGGTGGAAGATGCTCTTCAGGCAATGTGAGAGGATCATCAACCCTTTGTTGATGGTGCATTAAGGGCACTGTGGGTTCCAGTGTCAAATGTAAATTGTGAAAGATTCTTTTCAAAATTTTCTTGTGTGTTGACGGATTTCTGAACTAATCTAACAATGACAAGTTTGGAATTGCTGTCATCCTACAATTATGAATGTAAAACATGAAATGAAGAAGGGAGGTAAAGTTTGTAAATATCTTTCTTGTTTTTAATGTTTGCGATTTCTGTCTTTTGTACCAATAATTTTGAAGTTACAATATAAATATTTGAAAGTACTGACTGCATTTCTATTTCCCTAAGATCTATATTATCTAAGAATTTGTCTTTTCTACCCTAGAATTTTTGTTTTCTACTCAAGAATTTTAATTACCTACCCAAGAATTTTCCCTCGTTACTCAATAATTATTTCTCTTTTTACTCAAGAATTCAGCACCATTTCATTCAAGAAATTAGTGTGTCCCTAGGCATAGGGTATAGAGGTATGCCAACATTAATATCTAAGAAAAAAAAAGACTGTCATCACTTTCTGTTTCTTAGATCGTTACATTTACTCATTTTATATTGTACATTTCTGAAGAAAACAATATATGAAAACTGAAATTCATCTCGATTTTCTATGTGTGTATCATTGAAATTTGAGAAGAATAACCACGTTTCTCAGCAATGTGAAATGAGGCCTACTTGCGCACTGCTACCAGAATGCTGCAATCTTGGCAACATAGGAGCATGTCGCCGAAAGGGATTTCTTTCATCTTCAAAGCCGAGACAGTACAACCTACCCTTCCTTTCCCAACAGCCACACCCCAAGGTCACTGACATGTGAGTTGACTGTGGGAACTTTTGGGATTTCCGTTGCATCACTCCCGCACTCTATATGGTCCTGGATCTCAGTTTTCCTCACCAACTGTCAAATTCCGTAAAATATCGTCTTCGCTTTCATATTTGAAACGATAATAGTCTTTATTGACTTCTAACTGTTGAATGGCACTTTCTTCTCCATCTTGGCATTCATCCAGGTTTTGCCTTACCCGTTCGAAATATCGTCACAGAAGCCGGAAGCGAGTGTAGTAGCGGCAATTTTCTCCCATGACTTGCTTACTTCGGTTAGTCTTCTCAAATCTCTATGATTTCGTCTCCATATATCATATCACGTTAAGTTCTTTTAAACAACGGAGAGATTATTTTCTTTAGCGGGATGATTAGTTGCTGAAAGAATTACTCCTTAAAATAAAAACTCTTGGAGGCATGCGAATTATCAGGAGTACACTGTCTATCTTTACCTTATACACTTATTGGGTGTGAAGGATTATCTGTAGATAAGTTATATTGGAATGAGAAATGAAAAGAAATGAAGGGCAACATACTGTATTTGTTTTGCATCAGGGAATCTGATGTAATACATTTAGAAACACACCTTTTGAGCTTAGGTGCTTGCTGCTGAAGGAGTCGTAAGAGCCAGAAGTTGCAGGTTGCAGCCATCTGTTCCTCAAAACCACTCATATTTATTGTTCAGCGTGTGCCACATGATGTGCAGAAAATAATAAATTTAGAAGTCATGATATTTAGTAAGTGCCTAATTAATTTGTTTCTCTTTTCAGGGAATTACACCCATCTTACCGATCTTCCGAGAAGCCATTCTAAATGGTTTACCTGAAGTTAAAGAGCAGGCTGCCCAAGGTTTGGGTGAGGTCATCCGACTCACAAGCGCTGAAGCATTGCAACCATCTGTAGTCCATATAACAGGTCCTCTTATTCGTATACTTGGTGACCGCTTTAACTGGAATGTGAAAGCAGCTGTGTTGGAGACATTGGCATTGTTGCTAGCCAAAGTAAGTTTCAAGAAAGTTTTCATGTTAAGTATTTATTCTTTAAGTTGTAGTTTGCCTTATTTGTATGACATCCTACAGGGCATTCTGTTGTTCTGGAAGCGGGCGAGACAAGTTTTTACTAATGAATTTTCATTCATACCGTACAAATGATAAATGTTTTGTGAAGTTAGAGGGAATGAATCGAACATCTTGAACGTTTCCTTTGCTCAAGTCTTTTAGTGGATGGCAGAGTAGGCTTGTTGGAACTCAAAGCTCAAAAACAATGCATTCTGCAGGAAGTGCAATTATTGATTTAATCAAGGCAACTAAAAGAAACTTATACGTGTTCATTGCTTGATGCTGCAGTAACTTCATGTGCAAAAGTATTAAGTTAACAGAAGATTGGTTGCTGGACAGGTTCATGAAATCTCTGTCATGCACTTGCTTCACAGATAATCTATTCGCCCGGTAGCTACGTCTACACTACAAATACTTTGCAGTGCAAATTTCTTGAATGACATGAAATAAACCGTGTTGAATAATGGTTCTGTGTTGACTTACATTAAATAAATATACCATATTTACTCGTCTATAGGACCCCCTTTTTATCTAAATTTTTAGTTCCCAAATTGGGGTGGGGGTACTATAGATGCGAACTTCGCAAGAATCCATTCTTTTGGGAAAGGGAGAGAGTAAAAGTAAGCTATTTTATTTTATTTTGTTGCTACATAGTACGAT
This sequence comes from Meconema thalassinum, assembly GCA_946902985.2. Taxonomy (NCBI): domain Eukaryota; kingdom Metazoa; phylum Arthropoda; class Insecta; order Orthoptera; family Tettigoniidae; genus Meconema; species Meconema thalassinum. The sequence goes on along the minus strand of OX336389.2, from coordinate 281,680,163 downwards.
AAGGGGGGTACTATAGGCGAGGGTGTCCTATAGCCGAGTAAATACGGTAATTTTTATTGTCTGCCCTGTCTGTTAGGGTGTCCCTTAAAAGGGCTCTTTTTTTATTGAAATGCATACCCCGTTATTGTGTTTATTAGTCAATTAGTTACCCAAGTACAGAATTTCAACTTCCTACATTAATTTTAACCCGTGCCGACAGGGCCTAAAAGTTTTAGAAAATAGCTGCTTAAAGTGTCTCTTAAATGTAGTTGTAGATGATCACAAAAAACAATTATTTTAGAGAAATATAAATGAAAACAGACATTTATATAAAGCTCTTCTTGTAAGTAACAAAAAAGATACAATTTTTATAGTTATTCATTTGGATATTTCCTCTTCAAAGTCTCTTTTTTACAGTCTGGGTAAATTTTTCTATGTTCTTGCACACAATGTAATAAGAACTGCTTCTGTTCTTCATCTGCAGTAATCAAACCATGAAAGTCTGTCATTAGTTTAACAGCTCTTTCAGCTGTGTCGTTAACTGCTTTTAAGGTAGAAACCTTCTTTTTAGCTTCCACAAATGCCACGTTGTCTTTCCATGAAGATACAATTTCTTGAAGGAAACCACTGTCAAGTTTCAGTCGTGAAAATAAATCTTTACTTTTGACAGAAACAAAATCACTCAAAGATTTCCCTGAAACAAGATAAAAAATACTTGTAGTGCCTATAAATAAAACAAATAAGTTTTAAATTAAATACCAGATGAAACACTTCTAGTCTACTACGTACCATATAGAGTGCCAGACATCTCTTCTTTCGAAGGAACATATCTCTTTCCAGAATCGCCAAAGCTTTCATTTTGTAAGTTTTCTACAATGTTTCCTTTGGTCTGCTCATCAACTTCTTCATCAAAAATTGAAAGAATGGCTATTTCCTCTGACAAGTACCACAAGTGTTGACTGAACTTGCTTAAAGCCGCATTGGAAATCAACTTGTCAACTTTCTCGTAATCTTTTAAGGTCTTAAAAAAAAAAAAAAAAAAAAATTCGGTGCTTTTATCGCCAAACTACATTCAAGCCAGAGCTTCACGTAAACTGCCACAATGAATAAATGAACATCTTGTAAAGCTTGTTTGTCCTTAGCGCTCATTTTAAACTGGGACTGCAGTAAACACATTTTTAAGGAGTAGATAGCTCTTGCCATCCATCGTGCTTGATGCATTGCACCAGGAGGTCTGATTTTTATTTTATTTTTAATGTCACCACCCAGAAATACAATAGCGAGCTCAATGAGGAGCTCGCGATAATCATCTCGTACAGTCGATTTTGCCCGCGCATTGATAAATGTCACCAGTTCAATAATATTTGCCTCACAGAGATGTTGTTAGACAAAATCAGTGCACGGTTTGATGGCACTAGGATTAATATTATTCCAGTTGTCTCCAAACTTTTTGAACAGCGGAATATCAGGACTGCTAGTGATTTGTTGGATCTTTGATTCTAACACACTCAAACACATATGATGGTGGCAAGGAAAGAGTAACAACTCTCTTTCTAGTTTTTGCTCTAAAAGCACACAAGCTCCGTTCACGCGTCCTGTATTAGATGCTGTTGTATCACAGCACATTATTTGTACCTTATCATCCAAGTTCCAGTCATGAAGGGCATTTGATACTGCTTTCGCTTGCTCTTTGCCGGAAGAGTTGTCTAACTTCGGCACAGCAAGAAGTTGTTCTTCCTCGTCATATGAAATAATAATTGGTAGGCGTTCTTCTTTAGAACTTCTTACCTCCAGAGCAGGTAATAATTTTCCATCCCAATGAACAGTAACTACTTCGGGCACGTTATTCTGAAAATCGGATTTAATGGATCCCGCTCTATCTTTTCTCATTTGTGTTCGAATCACGGCGTTCTTAAGTTAACAGGCGGGAACACTGCCAGCGGGGCTGTGACGTCACGGGTCTTACTACAGACAGCATAGAGATGCTCAGTCTTGTTGGAGCGCTGTGATGTGGTCATTGTTTCTATGCTTCGAAGGTGACATTTCACAATATATTGCTTTTCCTGTTGTCCAGTGACAAGTGTTAAATATACCCGTGCTCCACGTGGTATATTTTAAAAGCAAATACTATGCCACGAAGGTGTTATGTACCAGGATGTAGTAGTAATTTTCTGGTTCGTGGAGTTGAAACCGCCTACGTGAAATGTTTCTCTTTTCCCAAGGAAGTAAACTTGAGAAATACATGGCTGAGAAGCAACCCGAGGAAGGACTGGACACCTTCGGAGAACAGTGTTGTGTGTATTAAACATTTTCAACCGGACTGCATTATTTTACAGAATGAACACTGTGATTCTAATGGACAGTAACAAGTGTATAAATACGATCATCCTAAGCTAGTTAAAGGTTCTTGTCTTACTATTGTTGAAGGTTTGCCGAAATACTTGACAAAGGAAAGTGAAATTAAGCGGAAACAACCAGAAGAGAGGAGATGAGAAATCGAAGTGAGGAAAGAACATGCTCAAGAAAGTGCTGTTGCTGCTGCAGAATGGGACGATGTTATAATCTGTTTCGAGAGTTTATGCAATTCTCTTGAGAAACGATTAGCAGATAATAGCACTAAAGTGAAAGTGGACTCAGCTATTAATTTCAATATTTTTGACGAAAGAGTGGTTATATATAGAATCAATTTTGAGTCTATGACTTTTGTTTCTTTATATTAATGTAGATAATCATTTACTTGTTTCGGCTTTCTATAAAAACTTGCAATTGTCTTCTACAGAACTTTCTTCAAAGTTTGGAAGTGAAACAGCTGTGAAGTGTTGGAGAACACTGTTCAGTTTGTTACAGTATCTTACTGAGAAGAGATTCCAAACCAACTTGGAAAATTACGTGGCCAATGTCTTAAAATTGCTGGATGCCATTCAAGAAACTTTATTGGATAGTAGAGAAGAGGGAATTTCTCAGCAAGTTAATTTTTTATCCGAGCAATTCTCTCTCATATTTAAGAACAAAAAAAGGTCCCCCAACATGATACTTTGCTCTTACATATTGTACATGCAATCCGCGAAGTGTTATGATACTATCAGGCAGAACAAATTTCTATCCCTTCCTCATTCTAAACATTTACAAAGATTGACTTCTTCCCTTAATGTAGCTCCGGGTAATTTTAACGAAAACGTTCATTTCTTGAAAAAATCCGTTGAAAAGTGTGATGATAAGTGGGTAATTTTGCAACTTGATGAAATATATGTTAAAGAAGAATTTTTCCGTTTGTTAAAGTACATAAACAGATATGATATTCTCACTTAAATATATTCAACTAATTATTGTGTTCTGTAGAAGATACAAAAACCGCCTACTTGTAGTGCAATCAAACATTAGTTTCCAGCATGCTCTTTTTGTATACCGCTCTGGGCTGACTTGTATCGCAGTCATTTGCTTTAATCGCCCGTAGTGACAGCTGAAAACGTCTCGCACAATTCATCGATCACTAAGGAAGGACTGTGGTGAAATTCGGAAGTCCAACCCAATTTATTCAGTAAACAAAACCGATTTAATTACATGAATGCATCTCTCTGCCATATGACTAGCGTGCTGTCCGCCGGCCAGCTGAGACCCCTGACGTCACTCGCCGGTGGCAGAGTGGGGGTACTGCTCCCGCCTGTAACTTAAGAACGCCGTGGTTCGAATACTTCGAATAGATGATTTGTTGATCGGGTAATTGTCAGAACTAAGACCAAGTGCTTCAACTACAGACTGAATTATATAAACAGAATCTCTGATGCTTAGTTGACATCTGTCTAAAGTTGCAACTAATTTAAATGTGATAAAATCTTTTCTTCCTCTTCTTGTCGACGTAGCTAAAGAACTTACAGATTGAGATGTGGATGGCAGAGATCCTTCCAGACTTTACTCAGAGCTTGTAGATCGTTCTTCTACGTCTTCATGTGTATCAAAGGTCTGTAAAGTTGCAGATTCCAATGAGCTCGCGGAAGGCATTTGCTTTAGTCTCTTTTTATCTTCTGCGAGTTTTTTCAGCCTAGCCCTTTCTTCAATTTCAGCCAACTTTTTGTCAACACCCGCTTTTGCAAAAATATTTTATCTTCTACGATTTTTATTCTTTCAAGAGCATCGGCATGTGTGATATCGAATAAATTATCTAATTCAAGTTGAAACTCGCGGCGCCTATGTAAATCCTGAATCTTCTTGCTATTTTTTTGCAGTTCTCGCCAGACCTGATAAAGATCCACTAACTTCTTAACACAATTAGGCACAGCTCTGGTAGGTATTCTAGCCTTTTCCCAGAATATATTGCACGCCCGAATGACAAGATTTGCGCTTTCACTAACAGTCAACTTAACCTCACGTATGTTGAAAAAATAGAACTGCGAGAACTTTACGATTAGATGGTAATTTTGCGCCTGTTATTTGGGGATTTACTTCACCAACCAAGAAAATACTTTTTTTTATTGCTTCTTAGTTCCACTGACATCTTCGAAATATAAAACAATCCGTGCTAGCTCCACGATAAGCGAAAACTAAGTGACAATAACAATGTGAGCGCGCCACTCTTGTGACGCAACTTGTATGGACATGTTTGCCCGCGAGTCGGCACGGGTTGCACTGTTCCAAAAAAAAATGTTTTCGGGTGTTTTAGGCCGAAATGAATAAAACAATAACCTATGCGTTGGAAAATTAAAACTTTGAAAAGTAAGGGACACCCTACTGTCCGTACACAATGTTCATATAATTAGTCTTTATTTATTCAAGGTTGTACATGTTTAGGGTTTTCTGTTCCCTTCTTCAGGAATATACTCTCAACATTCAGCATGCATCATGTTTAATAAATGCTAATAAGCATAACTGGTAATATGGATGAACTTCTTTTTTTCATTACCAATATTCAAAATCTAATTTTTTTTAAATTGATTTTTTATGGGATAGTCAATCAAAAAATACCTTGTTTTACATAATTATAACTTATGTTACGAAGCTCCCTTTGTCTACATGTGTAGTTGAATCCTCCAAGAAAGCCTTGAAAATTAAAAACTTGCTTATGTTGTTAATTTGTACTATGTATGACAAGATTGGCATGCATGTTCAGTTGTTTGGGTCAAATATCATGGTTTGATGCTAAAGCTGATTACCCCTAATGGCACTTATTTGGTAGAGATGAGACCACATGTGATGATTATTTACACGTGAAGTGGGTTTCACTATTGATGGGCAGAACTCTTATTTATTCTTGTTCAGTGTTCTTGTGTCGCCGCGGATATCAAGTTGTTAGAGGTTAAAATGAAATGGGGTCCCTTTTCCCTATGGTGTCATCATCTCTACAAAAGGGAAACCAACATTACAAACATGAATTGCGGGGTAGATATTCTTTGAGAAATGTGAGAAAAACCTTAGCATATTGCACTTACCATAGACTGTAGTCTCTCAATATATCGAAATCCATGCAATGGGACAATTTCAAACATACTGTAGTGTTCTGTTGAAGCCTCCGTGGCTTAGGCGGCAGCACGCCGGCCTCTCACCGCTGGGTCCGTGGTTCAAATCTCGGTCACTCCATGTGAGATCTGTGCTGGACAAAACGGAGGCAGGCAGGTTTTTCTCCGGGTACTCCGGTTTTCCCTGTCGAAATTTCATTCCAGCAACACTCTCCACTATCATTACATTTCATCTGTCATTCATTTAATCATTGCCCCAGAGGAGTGCGTCAGGCCTCGGCAGCCGGCACAGTCCATATCCTCGCCGCTAGATGGGGGCTTCATTCATTCCATTCCTGACCCGGTCGGAGAATGGAAGCAGGCTGTGGATTTTCACTGTAGTGTTCTGTTGGGTGTCGCACTATTTCAGGGCTAGTGTTACAGACTTAATTCTGTAGATGAAGCTTGTTATTCTAAATAGATGAATCATTGGTTTGAATCTTAAATTATAAGTACAGTATTTGCTCACATATAAAACTCCATTGCGTACATACCCCACTCCATTTTTAAAGTCGAAATTGCTGGAAATAGATCCTCGCATATATGTCGCATTAATTCCTTTGTCATAAAGATGATCATAGTAGTTTTCAGATAATACCCCTACCCACTGGACATCACACATCTTGCCCACGATGTTTCTGTTCGTTTTGGCAGTGGGACTTTCTTTCATGGTATTTGTTGTCCGTCTGTTGCATTGTCAAGTACTAGTAATCTTCATGTTCCATTGTTGTTTCTCAGTTAAGTGTGTTTGTTTTCTTGTGGAAGTCTATCTTCAAAGTTGTGTAAAAACGCAGAAGCTATATGGCTGGATTTAAACTCAACGTGATAAAATATGCAGAAGACAATGGTAATAGAGCTGCTGGTCGAGAATTCATAGTTACTGAATTTAATAGTCTTGACTGGCATAAACAGAAAGACATTCTAGAAACCAAAAACCAAACACACAAATCTGGCTATGCAGTAAAACAACCATATGGGATGTATTCGTCAGCTGTTTTGTTGGTACTCCACACGCTAAATAAGTACTGTAGTTGTTTGGTTTGAACACGTCGAGATCAGGTCGTGTTAGTTATGATAAGCCAATGACCGAAGACAATAAAGAAGACCGTCAGTTGTACTCTTGCAAGATTGGGTTATACGGCATGGGTTATGGTATAAAATCAAAATGTTCTCGAAAGAAAACGTGTATTGTCCGTTGAGCCATTATATATTAACACAAAATGTGATAAAAATGTCCGGCATAACTCAACAAATTGCTAGCGTTTCGCCCCAGTGTACCAATTAGGCCAGTGTGTGTGTGCCAGCTACGCGTCTTGGTAGGTGTACCTTGACCACCTGTAGAGCCCAATTAGTACACTGGGGCAAAACACTAGCAATTTGTTGAGTTATGCCGGACATTTTTATCACATTTTGTGTTAATGGGTTATGGTGTCGACGGACATTGTTGTAAAGAGCTTGTTGAAGACGGGCATCGCAAATGCGTTGGAAGGAAGTCAGGATGATGACCAGAATGATGCACGCGAGAGTAGCTCGGACCAAGGATCATGTAAGTATAAGAGATTCGTCACTTTTGGTTATAGAATTTCCGAGAGAGAACACCGCCTGAGGCTATGGATTGTACTGGCAAGTCCGGCAACATAAAAAGTAAAAAGCCATGTGAGTGTAGCCTTTATTACACGTAAATGAACAGTATGTTCTGCGATGAGTTATTGATTATTGATGAAAATAACACAAACCTAACTGCGCCTTTCGCTAGGCGCTGAAATATGCGTCCAGATAGGAAAATAATACATTTTGATATATATCAATGTTGGCAATAGATTTGTCAGAAAGGACACAGTTATGCCGTTCTAGAGCTTAATTCACCTCTAGGCTAATTAAAAATGCTCTCATACTCTACAGAATTGTTGGGATATTCGATGAATATAAAGAAAACTGTCCAAATGCCTAGCATGCCCGCTGCCACCCACCCCTCCCCGTAGCCCTAAACCACAAATTTTATTGCAATGCAAAGGAGACTGGGTAAGAAAATAAACAAGAGATGAAATGCACACATTTATTCTCTATATATTTTTACTCGAGAATAGTCCATATTGCCCACTAGTTTTACACATGGTCAACACCAGGAAGATGAAAATTGCCGTATTGTTCTTACTATCATTATAATTCTTCCATCCCGGTGCTTGGCAATTTTTCCTCCCTTGCAGTGGCATGATTGACTCTCAATTCAATTCAAATAAACAATCAAAATACTGAACAAATCAAAACAACCAACAACACCACGAGGAAAATCAATCAAAACAGATTATTCCCGCTTCCGCCAGTCGGTTTGATGTGAACGTTCATGAGTGCCAACTACGGAACCTTAGTGCTAAAATTAATTCTTCATTGGTTGGCAAAACAACCAGTACAGGGCCTTACCCCGACCCACGTGCTCCCTATGAATTGTCATCCCCCTGGCTCGGACATTGGCAGCAGTGACGGCAGTGTCAATGCCAGTTGTCTTGTTTCAATAATGCAAATTTTAAGTTTTTTCGGGAATTAGGTTTTTCTCACAAATTTGAGATATATGCGAGCCAATACGGCAGGCTCTTTAGTTTGTCACAGAACTAGTTGTTTTCTTTTTCTGACTCTTCAAAAATGATACTGGGGGAGTGTCGTATATGCGATGGGGTCTTTTTGTGAGCAAGTATGGTAGTGAAACAGACTAATTTCCAATGATGTGTTTATTCTTGCTACCGTATATCGACTAATGAATTTTCAGGATGCTACAAGATTTTGTTCTGTTAATGAAAGTTTGAGCTGAAAGATCAAATTTCATGACAAATTTGATTCTGAGTTGTTTGGACCAGTAGTTCTTGAGTATGTGCCTTCCAGATAAAAAACCTAATTAAAAATAGAGCGATATGTTTTTCTCAATCAAAACATACATGGCACGCTCAACATTGTGAAGGTAGCGCACATTCATCTACGTCGAGATATATGGCTCTTTCTCAAGAACCTGTTGTCCTAGCAACTCTAAATCAGTTAAGAGAGGTTTAAGGACCGGTTTCACCACTTCCGCTTTGAGAACAGTTTTAACTATCCTCAAGGGCGTGAACCGTTGCTCCAGACCATGGCTAAAAGAGCGCTTAGATTGAGTGGCTTAAGGCATGAGGATGGTTTAAGTAGTTCATTCGGACGCCAAATTGGTGACTGGCTCATTGTGCCTGGCCCATATTTCAGTAGGACGAGGGCGTTGTTGCAACATGGCGGACGTATGTATTGTGTGCTCTGAGAAATTTATAGCGAATCAAAGGAAATTAAAGTGTAAGAAGTGTTGTAAATGGTGCCATATGAGTGAAGAATGTTTAAAAATGCAGAAACATGAGATCGAACATCTGGAGACTCTCCCTAGGAAGGATCGGACATGGGTATGTCTATCGTGTGTATCGGCGTCAGTTGATCACAACCAACAAACGTCTGTAGAATCATCAATTGACAGTTCTATTACGTCCAAATTTGATAGAATTCTTTGTAAACTTGACGATTTAGAAACGGTATACACCAAATTGAAAACCTCTGTCCAGTTAGTCTGTGATAAATTTGACGAGTTTTCTATCGAAATGGGCAGGATGCAAACGGAAATTAAAGCCGTTACTGCAGAGGTTCAGTGTGTTACGGGATCTAGTGTAAAGCTCCGGGAAGATGTATCAAGCCTCAAAACTGATGTTGAGGAATTGAAACAGTACTCGAGAGCGAACAATCTGAAGATTACAGGTGTTCCTTTCACGCAAGATGAAAACCTTGTGAATATTATGGTGAAGATAGGCAATATTCTGGATGTGCCTATTCAGGAACAGAACATTGACACCATTCATAGGGTGTCATCCTACACTAAAAACTCTCCAAAGCCCATCGTTGTGCGTTTTGTTCAGAGAACCAGGAAGGATGCTCTTCTAGTAGCTGGTCGACACCTCAAGAAATTGAGCACTTGTCTGCTAGGATTTCGTGGCCCTCAGGTTAATATCTACCTGAATGAACATTTGACCCCGTACAACGAGACCCTGTTTAAGAAAGCTCGCGAAGCAAGAAATATGGGACTAGAAAGGGTATTTGTCTGGCAAGGCAGAATTCTGGCAAAAATTTCAGCCAATTCCTCAGAGGTGTTTACTATTAAGACGGAGCAGGACATTGACAAACTACTTGCGATCCTTGGATCACGATCATAGAATGATAATGTACCATCTATATAGCAGACTTATCAGTAAATTATGAGTGAATTACAATGGAGATCATATTTCGAGTGTGGTAAATTTATTTCCTCACTAAGTTCTATCCCATCTTTGAGGATAATATACCTTAATGCTAGAAGCTTATGAAATGGGAAATTAGAGATGATTGCTGATCGACTGGATGCTATTCAGAATGTGGATTTTGTTGTCATTTCTGAGACGTGGCTGTCTGCAGATAATGGTGAATGTATCTTCTATAATATTTCAGGTTATGAGGCTTTTCATTCATTTAGAAATTCTACCTCAAAAGATGGAGGTGGTGGAATTGCCATCTATGCAAAAAGTAACTGTTGGCAATGCAAACTGATATATAATATACAGAAAGATCATAATATCATAGCATTAGAGATTTCTAGGTCAGGTCTGAGCTACATCATTGTGGCTGTTTATAATCCTCTTGTGTCTAACTGGTATCATACAAGTGCAGACTTAGAAATGATTCTTGATAACATAAAACACAGGAATGTAATTGTTGCTGGTGACTTTAATATAAATACTCTCCGTCATGATGACTTGACTAATAATTATAAATGTTTCATGCATAGCTATGGTTAGAGCCCTGCGCGGATAAACAAAACGTTATCCGCATCCGTACGGCTGTTATCCTCATCCGCACGACTGCTTTCCACAAGTTTGTTATCCGAATCTACTGGCATTACAATAATATTTTCAATGTGTTGCTTTACAGTATACTTTATCTTTTAGACACTTGAGCAGAAAGTGGTTCCCCTAGGCTATGTACTAGTATGTCATGTGCCATGTTTAAAATGAATGTTACACAGCCAGAATTGCAACCCTTTTCAGTTCGGAGTGTTGATTATCCTTAGTGACATAATTTGAATGGAATTAGCGTAAATCATCTTACATTTGTCATGAAAAAAACATAATGAAAAAAAAAAGTCATGAACATCCGGGCCCTAGTAAGGGATAGTGAGGGAATTTTGCGCACTTAAGCAAGAATCGGTCTTGTGATGGTGTCATAATAGATAATAGCAACTGGCATCATGCTGACTGTCCCTATCTGATAGGTACGATGACAGCTTAAAAGGGTAGCAGGGAACTGAGTTGCTAGTTGTACTACCAACTCGAAAAACATAGCTGCGCACAATTACCCAACTTTCCCCATGATATTCAACAAGTTCGGATTGTATTCTAAAAACTATCCGCAAATTTACTCCAAATATTATCTGCAGCTTATCCGCTATCTGCAAAGCCATGCAAACTATATCCGCATGGCGAAAAATGTTGCGGATATCCGCATCCGCTCAGGGCTTTGGCTATGGTCTTATCTCCTGCAACACTGTATATCCCACCAGAATAAGTCATAATAGCTCACTGATTGATCATTTCCATTGCTGCATAAAATTAAGTAATTGGAGAGTAGATAATATTATTGATGATATCAGTGATCATAATACATTTTTTCTCTTTAGACTCCTCAAAAACAGCAACCAATAATCCAAATGTACCAAAAACTTACAAATACTCACATATTGATTATACACTTGCCCTAAACTATTATGAGAGCCATACTTTTGATTTAGTAGAGGATGACTTTAATGCATCATACACAGCCTTAACTACATTTATCCAAGATGGTCTAGTCTGTGCAAGTACAGTTAGAACTGCTCAGCGTAGAAATAATAACTATCCCCTGAATCCCTGGTGCACACCAGAACTTGTTGCATTGTGTAAGCAAAAATCACATAGTTACAACAAATTAAGAAAGTTCCCCGATAATACAATAATAAAAGAAGAGTACAGGGTTTACTGTAATAGAATAACAGCATTGAGAAGATCACTAAAAAAGACATATTATGATAATAAATTTCAAAGAAACATACACAATTAAAAACGTACTTGGCAAATTATCAATGAAGTTTTAAATAAACCCTCAAATACAACATCTGATATTAAAAGTATAAATGTAAATAATAGGTGCATAGAAGACAAAATTGAGATCTGCAATGTTCTGAATGAATACTTTGTGTCAGTTCCTGCCACATTATCTTCTAACATTATTCCATTACTGGAGTGAACAGCAACAATCATTGAAGGTTCTAATTCATTCTTCATAGAACCTTGCTCCCCACAAGAAGTATCTGATATCATTAATAATCTTAAGATAACCAACACCTCCTATGATGGCATAACTAGTAAACTACTTAAGACTTGCAACCGTGCCCTCTCAGGACCCATCTCAAAATTTGTCAACTGCTCACTAGTCAATGGTATCGTCCCAGATCCCCTTAAAATTGCTCGTGTTGTACCCATATATAAACAGAATGACAGGTCAGATCCTGGTAATTATAGGCCCATTTCAGTACCATCTGAATTATCAAAAATCTTAGAAATATTTATGCAAACAAGGCTTTTGAGTTATCTAGAGAAATGCCATTATTTTTCTGAATTTCAGTATGGATTTCGCGAGAAGGCTGGGGTTAATTCTGCTATTGTTGATATCATAATCGAATTACAAATCAAAATATAGATAAAGGGAATAAATCTGCTGGATTCTTTATTGATTTAAAAAAGGCCTTTGATACTGTTAGTCATCCACTGCTTGTATATAAACTGGAGAAGGCGGGTGTGAGAGGTGTGGCATTGTTGTGGTTTAAACATTACTTGGCAAACAGGCAACAATTTGTAAAAATAGGAACTAATAGAAGTAACTTACAAAGGGTATCGTACGGTGTGCCCCAGGGATCTATTCTAGGGCCGATTCTATTCCTCATATATATAAATGACATAACCTTATGCCCTTTTAAGGGTAGATTATCTCTCTTAGCTGACGATACTTCGTTGTTTTACTTCTCTAAATCTGACAAGGAGATTATATCTGATATCCAACATGACTGTTATGTCTTGGAGGAATGGCTAAGAATGAATCTGTTAACACCTAATTACTCAAAAACTGTCTGCATGATGTTCCATAAATGTGAATATGATTTAAATGCAACAACGAATATCTATTTTGGTACTACCAGACTTAAGTGGGTGAAGGAGGTTAAATACCTTGGCTTGACAATAGACAATACTCTTTCTTGGGCATCACATATAATGAATCTAAAAAACAAGTCGTTCCGTGAAGAACTATACAGCCTATTTTCATATATCCTACTCATGTTAATTACCACTATCACATACAAAATTTCAGTTTGATTGCTGTAATAGATTCGTAGATATTGAGAACCGACTAAATATTTTGGATAGTCGCCATGTTGGATTTTATATATGTAGGTCCTAGAGTTATGTACTGTTACATGAAGATTATTGTGTACGTGTAGTATTCAAACTTCAATCGCATGACTAGGACACAAGAAGTAACCAGGAGATTTTAAAATTTTGCACAGCTGCCATCTTGTGGTTATGGAAAAAATTGAAATAAATTAGATACCAGTGGATTAACATTCGTATCAGGATTTACTGTACCAAGTTTCACTGCACTCGGATAGTTAAATTGCGAGAAACGTCCATGTGAATATTTATATTTCATGTCGCCGCCATGTTGGATTTGTGATCACCAGGTTATTTAAAGTCCTATAGGTGAACTTAGGTTCATAGCCCCTATGAACATAAAAAAAATTCAGTTTGATTGCTATAATAGATTCGTAGATATTCAGAGCCGTCTAAATATTTAGGATGGTCGCCATGTTGGATTGCTAAATGTATAGGCCTTAGAGTCATGTACCATTAAAGGAAAATTATTGCATAGGTTCATTATTCAAACTTTCACTTCGATCACATGATTACGACACAAGAAATAAAAACTTAATTTTAAAATTCGCACAGCCGCCATCTTGAGGTTATGCAAACAATTGAACTAAATTAGATACCAGCGTATTACAATGTGTATAAACATTTCCTGTACCAGATTTCATTGCGTTTGGAACATTAAATCGCGAGAAAGGTCTATTTAAAATTTTCAAATTCGCTTGGCCGCCATGTTCATTTTGTAGTTAACCGGTTTTTGAAAGTCTTATAGATGAACTTCCCGTAGTGCCCTTTATCTGTGTACAAAATTTCGGGGTGATACCGCTAATAATTTCAGAGATATAGAATGCCCGTGAAATATTTCGCACATCCGCTATCTTGTGGTTATGTAAACAATTGAACAAAGTTAGATGTCGGTGCATTAAAATGTGTATAAACATATACTGTACCAAGTTTTATTGCGTTTGGTTGGTTAAATCGCGAGAAACGTCTATTTAAAAGTCGCAAATTTGCGTGGCCGCCATGTTGGTTTTGTAGTAACCAGTTTTTCAAAAGTCACATAGGTGAACTTCTAGTAGTTCCCTTTATCACCGTAATAAATTCCAGGGTTATATCGGGAATAGTTTCGGAGATATTGAATGCTGGTGAAATATTTCGCACAGCCGCCATGTTGGATTGGTGAGACGTAACAAAATTTGAAGGGCACGGTCAGGGTCGCCAGGAATAGTGCTATGATCTTACAGAGTTTCATTGAAATCGCTCCAGCCGTATAGAACTTATTAGGGACACACACACACACACACACATGGACAAAAGGTGATCTCATGAGTTTTTTTTTTTTTTTTTTAATTGAAAATAGGCTAATAAAATCTCAGCTTTGGTTGGAATCTTTGCTAAAATCAAGTGTTATGTAACAACACAGACACTACGTGTAATATACTTCGCAATGATTCAGTCTCGGCTCTCATACCTATGTTTCATCTGGGGAAGAACCTCGCAAACTAAATTGAATAATCTTGAGGTTCTACAAAACAGGGCTCTAAGATCAATGTATGGATTCCATCGTTTATACCCTCGCTGTAGAATGTACACTGAAACTAATATATTGCCGTTGAAACTGCTTGTATCTTTCAACTCTACTTTAATTATTTATAAAATATTGCATAGTCTCATGACCACAAACACTACATTCTTTCGTTAATGAAATTCACATGCACTGCACAAGACAAAAAATGAGTTACATGTAGTCAGCAATAGAACGACTAAATTTGGAGTTAATGCACTGCAGCACTCGCTCATCTCAGTGTACAACCTGGTACCACTTGATCTAGCAAGAATCTCTCAAATTGGGCCATTTCGTGTAAAGTTGAAAAAGTACGGTTTGCTGACTCTGAATGTATAATAATTTACTCTAAATGTATAACAACTTACTCTTGATCATTTCATGTAAAGTTGAAAAAATACTATTTGCTGACTCTGAATTTATAATAATTTACTCTAAATGTATAACAACTTGCTCTTGTGATACCACATTCTTCCAAATAATCTTTATCTTTTATGTTTATCAACACTAATTGACTCATAACTTCAAAGCATGCTCATTAGCTTATAGTCTCATTTCTCCAATTATATTATACCACTTTTTCCTTGGTCATGTATTGTGTCAAAAGCGTCGCTTTGAATACACTTCAATTGCTCATTTGTATACTGTACTCTAAATGTATTATAATTTAGCATATGTATAGTTAGTCCGTCATCTATGTAATGAACTATGTACTGTTCCCCACGACAGAGCTCTTGCTCTCGAGAATCTTTTTCTAGACAAAAAAAAAATTGTGTACGAAATAATAAGAATACTGTATTAAATGCTTTATAATGACGGCACAATACACTGAAATGATATTTTCTTCCATGTGATCATTTGTTAAGCAGTATGTATGGCTGTTGATAATGCTTAACCAGCAACGGACATCTTTGGTGGAGTGGTTAACGTTACTGACTCCTCTCCGTTGGACTGGGGTTAGATTCCCGGTGAGGAGGAATATTTTTACTTAGTTTTTATTATATTTATTGTTTTATAATTATGCAGTCGTTATAATATGAAGCATATATAGTGTGCATTTTGCATTGGAAATTAAATATATACGTATACAGTAACACCACATTCTTTCAACACGCTGCCACATCATAGCTTCTGACAACGCAAACAAAATATTCTCTTTATATTGTTAGTACCGTAATGTACTTTTTTTGGTCGTTAAACTAAAAATTGGCCCCGAGATGGATGTGGAAATCCTTATCCAATTACAAAGTAGTCTATTGTGGATGCTTGTAATAAAATGTGCTGTGTTGTTCGTGTGTATATATATGTTAGAAAATATGCACTATATATGCTTAATGTTATAATGTCTGGGTATTTATTTTAAAAAAAATATGTAATAAAATCCAAGTAAAAAAAACACAACCTTCTTAAATTCGAACACTGGGTAATCGAGTATCAGCGATACATCTTGACCACTCGACCAAAATATCTCAATTAGGGTGTAGTTGGTTACAGGTTGAGGAAGTACCGTAATGATCAGGAAAAATACACTAGAACTCAGCAGCTTGAAGTGCGACCCTGGTGACAGCACTAGCTCCATCAGCCAGTGTGACAGAGAGGAGGACGAGCTTGAGATATTTATTCACTTCGAGATTACTTCAGAAGTTTCCACCAAAGCACAAACACCGATGTAATAAATATGACAAAAGTACGTGACAGTCCTCTATTTCCTTCAGGTGCGCTGGTTTTTTTTCGAATGGTAGACCCACACTTTTGAATATTTCCATTTAACTTATTCTATTAATCAATCCACGTGTTCCAGACAGGCATAAGCTTGTAAGTTAAACGGGAAATGGAATAATATTCCGAAAGGAAAAAATCTATTTAGAACAGATTAAATAAATTTTTGGTGGATCATTGTTTATATTCAGAAGAGTAACATTTTGAACATTTAGGTTTCCCATTGAAAGTACCATATGTTTCACATACTATATTTGTAAATGTATGTCTGCCCCTTATTATTCCCGTTGGAAGAAAGCGACCGGGGATGGTAATGCGATGAAAGTCTTAGTGGCTGATGGTTTTTACGGTCGGATGCCCTTTCTGTCGCCAACCTCATGAGAGGAGTTAATGAGAGATGAAATGAATGATGGTGAATGAAACTGGGCAAGGATCTGGAAGGAAGCAGCCGTGGCCTGTCTGAAGGTACCGGTACCGTCCCAGCATTTACCTGGAGTTGAAAATGGGAAACCACGGACAACCATTTCAAGGCGTGTGGTTACGAGCCGAGTAATGGAAGAGGGACGAATTGCTGGAAGACATTGAAGAATTCATAATCCATATTGGCAATGACAGTGAATCGGACTCTGAAAATGATTCAAGTAGTGACGGTTCAGTTCAGAGTAATGTCAAGAATAGAGGAATCGAAAGAATGGGATTCAACTAACTCTACCAGCAATTCCTAATACCTACCTACAACATCGAGAACATTATCAAGAATAACCATATAGAGCAATGACTTAAGCACTCAAAAATAGATCTTATCATAAGTACACAATGCACCGCATTTGCAAATATAGCATACCGGTAGCTAACGCGCAGCTCTAGGTGATGGGGCCATGCTCTCCGTAGACTCGGTAAACATGGGTTTGAGCCCCATATACATGCCATCACCAACACGTTCAAAAAACATAACATAAAAGTCTCCTTCAAAACTAACAACAATAGCAATATATTCTTCAATTACAACTCGGACAACAAATCCAATAAGTACAACAATTCAGGTGTGCACCAACTAAAATGTAAGGAATGTGGGTGTTGCTACATTGGACAAACCGGTCGATTTTTTTAAAATCAGACATACTCTACTTGAAAGAAATAACATAGTCCTAAATATCACATTTAATGGTACTAATTCATGGCAAAACACAACACAAAACACAAAAATATTTTACAATTACTTCCCACAACAAAAATCAAAATTACATGTGAGTCTCTTCTCTTTATGAAAATCCACAGCCTGCGTCCAGTCTCCGACCGGGTCAGGAATGGAATGAATGAAGCCCCCATCTAGCGGCGAGGATATGAACTGTGCCGGCTGCCGAGGCCTGACGCACTCCTGGGGCAATGATTAAATGAATGACAGATGAAATGAAATGATAGTGGAGAGTGTTGCTGGAATGAAATTTTGACAGGGAAAACCAGAGTACCCGGAGAAAAACCTGCCTGCCTCCGTTTTGTCCAGCACAGATCTCACAAGGAGTGACCGGGATTTGAACCACGGACCCAGCGGTGAGAGGCCGGCGTGCTGCCGCCTAAGCCACGGAGGCTTTTCTCTTCTCTTTACCTTGTTTCAAATTACTCGCGAACGGCAAGGGCAAAGCAAGGTCAAGCGCGCGGGATGCTGTCACGCTCACCAGAGCGCGCGAGGACATGCCCCTTCCATCCAGTCTAAAAGCACTTATAGTGGGCAATGTATTGAAGATAGAGATAAGCTCTCGCAGACTTTTTTGTAGAACTTTTCATGCTGACCAATTCTTACACTCATAGAATATTGATATTTTTAACGGTTTGCCCAGCGTAAGCTTAAGAAGCGCACTGACGCCAAGTTTGTTTTCGACTTTTTCACTGAAATAGTTACTGCTTGGCTTCCTTTCATCATACATAAATTATTTTCTACAGAATCTTTCCTCGAGATATTCTTTACAGAATGGTGAAAACCGCATCAAAATCCATCCAGTGGTTCTCGAGATTACCCGTAACATCCAAGAATCGGGGATTTTTGTCTTATACTAACAAAGTAGAGATTGTCGGGGAACACATGCACCAAACGGTACTATGATGTCACACACCTCAGTGCATCTGGGTACATTTCGTCCCGTCACCGTAACGTAACGCCAGACCCCAGCGGAACGACGAAG
Organism: Meconema thalassinum; assembly: GCA_946902985.2. NCBI lineage: Eukaryota > Metazoa > Arthropoda > Insecta > Orthoptera > Tettigoniidae > Meconema > Meconema thalassinum. Next base: position 281,661,745 of record OX336389.2, on the reverse strand, counting down.
TCAACAAGATCATTTAAAATTATAAAAACATAGTTTTGGCACTATAGAAGAGGACCTCAGAATCCTCCATACACAAAAGGCACGGCTCTCAGTATACTGGAAAACTTGGAAATTCATATAAACCAAAAATTGGATCCCGTAAAAAATAAAAATAAATCACATATAACGACAATATTTTGTTTAACACAATAGCGCCCATCAGAAGTGGGCCAAGGTCGAAGAGTGGTCATACGTCACACATCGCAGATGCGAGGCTGAACCCTCACGACACAGGTCAGTCGCCCACATCATAGGCCAGACTACAAACTCTAACCCGCGTGATAAAATACGGCAAGACGCTACTTGAAGTTTTACAGCTTAAAATTTTTATTTCTATCATCTCCAAGCTCAGTGTCACAATCATCTTCCATCATCACGCTAATCATGAAATTTTAGTAACTTTTAGAAACAATTTTTAACAATTTTATCAATTTAACGACGTACACTGACATGTGGGAACGCACCTAAACCAAGATTTTGCTGAACCAGCTGAAGATGGTTCGATAAAAGAGATGAAACCTGTATTGGAAGAGGTAAGTTACCTCAAACAAAGTAAATTGTGTTGAAGAGTGGATATTTCTTGCCCTATATAGATTGCTATATCAACACGGAATATGTTCGTAAAAGACCTGCACACTTCTTGAATTTGAAACCTATCGAGTGAGCATTTGTCTCAGATGTTCGCGACTCCCCTGAAACACTCTCACCTCCCCGCTGGAGTTCATTTAACTTTAACTACCCTCATTAACGCAAACCTACAGAATTAACTGCCTTTAAATACAGGCCACAAGTGATTTTAACATTAATTTCCCGACTTTGAATGGGCGCCAAGGTTGACCATATGGGTCTTCCTGAATAAAATAGAATAAAATACATAACTGTTGCCCCGACTATGAAACACCTTATCCCAGGCGTAGGGCATTTGGCATGCGTTCGCTGATGTTACCAGGTTCATGCAAAACAGGAATTAACACACACATGAATTTTAAAAGAAACGATCTATTGGCTGTACTATACATCTATATACTGTACCCTTTCGTTATTATATGGAATATGTGTTCGTATCCCAGCTAGTTCACGGTCTTTCGAGGCATGGGGCGTCCAACCCACTATACGAGCACATATTCAGGATTTGAGTCTGTCAGGTAACTACTCTACTTGAAAGAAATAACATAGTCCTAAATATCACATTTAATGGTACTAATTCATGGCAAAACACAACACAAAACACAAAAATATTTTACAATTACTTCCCACAACAAAAATCAAAATTACATGTGAGTCTCTTCTCATACAGTTTGGTGTTCCACCGCACTCATATCTATCCTAGATATCCTATCGTTGGTGCTCTTTGACATTTGCGAGTGTCCATAGTGTTCTTCACGTGGCACAATTTAACACAAATTTGCATATCACAACACAACAAACACAAATTACATCTAAATAACATTAAATATGCAATTATCAAAATACTTATCCGTTTTGACATGGAGCATTTACTTTAAATGACATTGATTCATTAGCTTAGGCCCTGTTTAGCATGTGTTGCTTTTCCGCGCATATCATATTCTCTTCCCATAAGTTTCAAACGCTGAAGTGGTACACCTTCCCATCCAAAATACACTTAGTTATAGACATTTTATAGCTTCACCATACAACACTCGTCTGGGTCTGGTCATATCCTTATTGTTACAAACGTGTCATATCATTAAATTACGCTACCCGTATGAATAAATTAGCATGAACTGGGTAGTTATTCTTTACAAAAATGGATCTATTTATTTGGTGCAGTTAATTTGTCCTCGGACTAAAACTTGGCCAAATCTTATCCAATTACTTCGTTCCAACGTTCCATATGTATGGAAACAGTACATATAATTCATTTGATACCATCATATCAAGCACATCTTAATTACTTTTTGAAATACCGAGATCCTTCAGTGTCCCACTACAATCTTAAAATAAGAGGATCCGGTCTATTGACTCACTTTAGCGTGAACAAAAGATTCGTCATGGACCGTCCTCGGCAAGATGGCTGCCGGGTCAGTGGATTCTACCTGCTACTCTGACCGACTTCCTGCAATGGCCATGTGCTCACTCAATGGTGCAGCCCTGCTGGGGAACATGATTGGATTGTGTCATTACGAATTGAGTCGATCTAATTATTTAATACCTACACTTAGAGTATTTAATGGGCTCATATCGGCTCCTAATTAGTATTCAAAGCAAGGGATGGATCACAAAATAGCTTCGCCGTTCTATGAACGTAATCAGTGACTTTGCGTGCGTCCCAACTGAGTTTCAAACTGTTATCTCACTGGACGGGCACGACTATAACTAGAGGAACTCCACGTTTCCTTCTCGAAGAATATTTGTCTTACCTCTAAGGGCAGATCAATTACTATAATGGCCTACCTAGGGTGCCTAGTGTTTTCCCTGGCGGCGAAGACTCTGCTAACAGTGGATACAGACAGACTCTGTCCCAACTCTGTTGCGAATACACATGTATGCTCTAAGGCAATACCATTTCGTAGCTTCAAAGATTAGCCTACTAGATTCGTCAACGTGCGAACTATTCTTGGATGGTCCCTGCAATTTATTGACGTAAATCTCTTGATTCTACGTTACATGCTCGCTGATCGCGGCTAAAATAACATTTCTTACAGATGACTCAATTCCTAAAGCACTCATATCCTTCATACATTTACTTATAAGCCAAAGCTTTACGTAGCTCCAAAACAAGTATTAATTTACTGGCATTTACCTTGACTATCTTAATGGCTCTCAAATACAACCAAGTAGAATATAACATAATAAAATATTCATCTATCATTTCAATGACACTGAAAAACTCTCTTTATCTCGATATTTATCTATCTTTCTCACTTTTCACAAAAACACAGTATTTTTACAATAGATATAACACACTTTGCACGTTCTATAGGCATGATTACGCCAATTTATATATTTATTATTGTTACCAACCCCAGATTATATGCATGTGAGATTTTCGAAGTGAAATGCCATGTCCTGTGGTTCGGATTCCACGTAAAAAGGAGGTCCCGTGGCTCATGATCTCAAGATTAACGGTCACGTTAAACTACAAGCTTATATTATTATTATTATATTATTTAACATTATCATTACTTTCATCAACATCTTACGCCTAAATGGTCGTAAGCTTGTCATCCTCAAAGCCATATATTTATAAAAATACGAGGGGATGTGAACTCATACACAAATGACTGTTAATTCTTAATATTTGAGGAAATGATTTGTTGTATGGTGAGCTATTAAATCTTATCAACATATTGGAATGGTACTCACTTTCATTCTCGCTGGATTAATCCAACACGACAGCAGTTCGCCCACCATCATGATTGCCTTAAGCCATCATTACACTTTCCATATGACACATTGCATATGATTTGCACATGGTAACTATATCTTGCGTTAGTGGCATTTTACACTTGTTAAACAACACACATTCTTTTAACATATAAACACAAACACTTTTATGATCACTGTAACATAACTTTATACACAATTTTCACACGGATCTTTGCTTGGATTCCCACTATTGCCTGACTTCAGAGATGCGATGCAGCTAAATCTTGACAACCGCCTGTCTCCTTCGAAAGTCCATCTCGCGTGTGTGTGCTCATCTCCCGCCTGCTACAGCTTCTATCTTCTCTACTGCAAAGTTGCTCAAACATAGATCACCAATACTTGTGATGCTTTCCAGGTTCCCGTAAAACTGTAGTGTTCATTACAATATATGTGTAATTTTAACTATTACAACACTCCCTGTGGATAGGTTCATTGTCTGTAAACAACATTCTAAAATATCTACGCTGTACTGCTTATTTATTCGCGTATACTGTCTGCTTATACGTCGGTTGTAGACTAATTATCATATAATGCAGAATTACGTTTATTATGCTGCATGATGCGCCTTTCATTGTTCATTACTAAAATACTGAACGTCAATACTTATAAATTTCTCGCACTTTCCGGCGTGGTCGAGCAGCATCTCGTTCCACGAGTTAAGTCAAGAAGAACTGACTGTCTCCTACAGCTTCCCCCATATAAAGCTTTGTGAAGAAAAGTAGTCCACAGGATTTCCAGCAGCGACTGTTTTCTTAAATAATGCGTTCTCTGACAAGAGTGAAGTGTGATTCTTACTCGTCTATTCATGGAGGTTCCAAATTCACTTGCGTGCTGGCAATTGCATCGTCCAATTAATTAGAATTAATTGCTTTCTTCCATGGCGTAGGGACGCTACTTCGGTTATTCCCCTGCTGCTACATGACAAATCCTAGCTCTGCCGCGGATTTGGTCTGTGCGTAAGCTCCTTTTTAGATGCAGGCTTTAATTTAGGTGTGCGGACACTCCTAAATTACCTTTCCTGGAATATATGCATTTGGTTGTAAGTTTCATCTCAATTCATTGCTCCATTTGGCCGTAATTAATTAATTTCTGTGGGTGACCACCCCCACTCTGCCTCTTCTTCTTGTGAGACTGGGGTTCCCATCGCCATCAATCTCAATTCGTTCCCCCAGTCCCGCCGATAAGTAGTTCGCTGGCGTCGACTGGTAACGCCCCTTTGCTAGCTGCGATTAGTCAACTGTCAAGCTGACCCATTTTCTCCAGCTCTTAGTAGCTTATATGTATACTGGCTTGTATTTTCTACAATATTCCAACTTTAATGCTATAATATTCTCGTTCAGGACGTGAAATCATGCTGTTATAATTATATACAGTTATAACTCATTGCTCCTTGGGTTCACTGTGGCTGTTCCCCCTCAGATATCAATGGTTCGATTCTCAGCGGAATCATGGGCCTGGTCTTTCTTTTATAAAGACCCCGGTTCGATGCTAGTCCGCCGTGTCCAATTGGGCACAATACATAATATACAACATGAGAAATGCCCTTCAATACACTCGTGATAAATTTTGTACAGTACCTTGCCACTGAATTTAGGCTCTTAGAGCAGCAAACACTTACGGCCATTACAGACCCAGGCATAAACGGCCTCCTATGTATTTACACTTTGTACACGAAAATATACACACGTTTAGACTGGTTCACTTCACTTTCTTCCTTCTCGAACTGTTCGTTCACGTCTCCATTCTCGCATGACCTTACGATGAAATGTTTACGAATGATTATCCTTTTAGGCGTGGTAAGTTATTACCGACAGCCCATGCATGGTATGGATGGACCCATAAAATGCACGTAGCCTCCAATAGCCCGTAAGAGCCCAGTGGTTTGCTAAAGTTAAGTCTCTGCACGTTCGTTTTACGATACCATGATCAAGTAATAACGACACTAATTGGCAAGTAGACATGGACTTTCGCTGTAAACTTGGGAATATTTGGTGTCATTTTGGTCCGTATTGACAAAGTACTAATTTGATTTAATGTTCAATCTCCGTCAATCAATACATTAAATAAGTGCTACACCGCACTAGTTGTGGGACATGTTTCGAACCTTAAAACGGTCCTTCATCAGCCACAAATGGAAGCCGTTAAAACATTACATATAAAAAACACTGAACAAAGTAAAAGAACATCATGCATGTACACATAGTCACTCATAAAACACAATACAGTCCAGAACAAATTAAATATAATACAAATTAAAACTTTAAAATCTTATTATATAGTTCATGAAACCCTGTCATCTTTGTTTCATAATTTGTGAATTATTAAATCTTGTCCACTTTAAGAGCTCCTCGCTTGGCATGGCACACTATGAGACGTTGTTCTTACAGTCAAAGGGTGTCATTATTTGGACGAAACAAACACTCAAACATTCCCATTTGAGCGGCTTGCGAATAAGAGCTTAATTTCCAAAAACCTCTGTGGACAAGAAGAAAATAAAATAAAATTAAATTAAAATGAAAATGAATGAACGAGCAACTGATCAACAAGAAGATTCGCCGCAGGAAGAAGCAATCTTACCTTACAAGTGCTTGCAACAGCCTGCTGGCTAAGGGCCAGGCGATGAACTGAATACTATGTCAGGTCAACCAAGGTCGCAGAGAGGATGGAGGGGCGGGAACTCGCTGCCGAATGGTGGGTGGGGAAGCGCATGGGAAGGGAGGAAAAGGAAACAGGGGGGGGTATAATCCCGCCTACCGCTTGTAACTATGGAGGTTTTTTTAAACGTTTTTTGCTGGCAACATAATTTGTCAAAGATTCATATAAAATATTGCTGTCATAGTTAATTTCATTTAAATTATGTGACGGATTAATTCTTAAAGCCAAATCTATTTCCATCTGTTCCAAGATGTTAAGCTTGGTTCCTTTACTGCAAAAATGTAAAATTTTCATATCGTTTTCAATCTTGGAAAAATTATGGTTATGTTCTAACATGTGACTATTAATAGCCGAAATTTTTTTATGTCTAGCGGCGTTAAAATGCTCGTAGTATCTTACGTTGAAGCTACGTCCGGTTTGACCGATGTAGTCTGAAGGACAATCTTTACATTTGATTCTATAGATGCCAGATTTCTGAAATTTATCCTGTTTATTAATGGAGCTAGAATTAAACAAATGATTCCTGGTGGTGTTATCTGTACTGTATGCTATTTTTAACTCATATTTCTTTAATACATTAGTGATGTTATGGGTCAGTTGGTTTATGTACGTAAACGTAGCATAAGAACTGTCTTTTTCTACAGGCTTCAGTTTGGTGGGAGGTTAGATTTTTTATTTTCCTTAACATCGAATCAACATATTGCTTACTGAAACCGTTGGCCCTCGCTATTTGTTGTATGGTGGAAATCTCATTATTCCGATCTTTCTCTGATAGTGGTATACTGAGAGCTCTATTAATGTAGGCTCTGAATGCGGCTCTTTTATGACTAGCTGGATGGTTCGAGTCATTTCTGATGGTGGAAAATGTTTGAGAAGGTTTTCTGTAGATTTTATAACGCAGTTTAGTGTTATCTCTGATGACAGTCAGATCCAGAAAATTGACGGCTTGCTTAATTTCAGAAGCTGTGGTAAACTTAATACTGTTGTCAATCTGGTTGAGTTCTGCTGTGACGCTACTAATATTGCTGACTTTATTATCTATTATTAGGAATATATCATCTACATATCTAGCCCAGTAGCTAATGCCCTTTATTTTACTAATGTTGTTGTTCTCCAAATGGTCAATGTAAATATTGGCCAGTATTCCGGAAAGTGGGGATCCCATGGCCAAACCTTCAACTTGCTTGAAAATTTTTTGATTAAACGTAAAACAATTATTTTGAACGGTAAATTTTAATAAATCGATGAATTCTTTAATCTCGTCATGGGAAAGTCTGCTGTGACTTTTTAAATTATTTTCTACTATGCTCAAAGTGTGTCCCAAGTCTAATACGGCTAGTCAAGCTAAGAGGTATAAATACAAACACCTACGTATCAAATTAGCCTACATTATCAAAGATATTGAGTTTCTTAAGAGATGCAGATTGCATAACTTAGTCCCTCGGCATTTAAACACATTCCAAAAGAAAAAGTTTAATAACAATTTCGAGGCAAGAACGCAGCAGATGATCAATAGGAAGATTTTGCAGAGAGAAATAAAATTTATGTACATAAAGAAAAACAAAGTTAACAATAGTCTTTACCAAATTCACTTAGAAGCAGCAAATTGCACAGAGAAGAAAGAATGGGACTCCTTCCTCACCAACATGGAGGAGGTTGTCTCATTTCATATCAATAGGAAAGTCAACACTATAAATAGGAAATTGGATCAATTAAAACAACTGATAGGTACAGCGATTAGCGAAGATCCCCGTCACCCCGATCCACAAATTCCAGAAACCCGTGGAGAACCTGTCCAGTGTCGAGTTTAACGATGGGGAGATGGAAATACTAGAGAAAGGGTTTAAACACAATTGGCAGTCCTCCTATAATAATAAACAAAATTTAACAACATTAATAGCTGAATCGGAAACGGCAATCCATAAACTTCCTTTAGACAAGAGGAACGAGGTCAGATACATTCTCAACAAGAAAGTAAATAAAATAATTAAACAGGATAAGAAACTACCCCATATAAATAGCGACATTATCAATCTCAAAAAGAAAATTGCTCAGGAAAATCTAATAGTCACGAAAGCAGATAAAGGTAACAGTATTGTTATCATTAATAAAACGGATTATATCGAAAAGACTGATTCGTTTCTGAATGGTAAAAATTTCGGCGTCATCAATAAAGATCCAACAGGGCTTACACAAAGGAGGCTTAAACAGCTCCTAAAGAAAACCGTTTTAATATTGGATGAACACCAAATTAGTAAATTAATTAACATGAACCCAAGTTTGCCAACCCTCAGGTCATTGCCAAAAACGCATAAGGATAACATACCCATTAGACCCATTGTAAATTTCAGGGGGAGCCCAGTGTACAAGTTGTCGCTGTTTGTGCAAAAATTCTTAAAGAAACATTATAAATTCTCAGCTAATAATGCCCCCAGGAATTCCGTTCAATTTTGCGAATTAACAAAAGGATTAGATTTAAAAGAATCGGAAACATTACACACCGCGGATATCAGTGACATGTACACTAATATCCCAGTGGGACACACTTTGAGCATAGTAGAAAATAATTTAAAAAGTCACAGCAGACTTTCCCATGACGAGATTAAAGAATTCATCGATTTATTAAAATTTACCGTTCAAAATAATTGTTTTACGTTTAATCAAAAAATTTTCAAGCAAGTTGAAGGTTTGGCCATGGGATCCCCACTTTCCGGAATACTGGCCAATATTTACATTGACCATTTGGAGAACAACAACATTAGTAAAATAAAGGGCATTAGCTACTGGGCTAGATATGTAGATGATATATTCCTAATAATAGATAATAAAGTCAGCAATATTAGTAGCGTCACAGCAGAACTCAACCAGATTGACAACAGTATTAAGTTTACCACAGCTTCTGAAATTAAGCAAGCCGTCAATTTTCTGGATCTGACTGTCATCAGAGATAACACTAAACTGCGTTATAAAATCTACAGAAAACCTTCTCAAACATTTTCCACCATCAGAAATGACTCGAACCATCCAGCTAGTCATAAAAGAGCCGCATTCAGAGCCTACATTAATAGAGCTCTCAGTATACCACTATCAGAGGAAGATCGGAATAATGAGATTTCCACCATACAACAAATAGCGAGGGCCAACGGTTTCAGTAAGCAATATGTTGATTCGATGTTAAGGAAAATAAAAAACAAACCTCCCACCAAACTGAAGCCTGTAGAAAAAGACAGTTCTTATGCTACGTTTACGTACATAAACCAACTGACCCATAACATCACTAATGTATTAAAGAAATATGAGTTAAAAATAGCATACAGTACAGATAACACCACCAGGAATCATTTGTTTAATTCTAGCTCCATTAATAAACAGGATAAATTTCAGAAATCTGGCATCTATAGAATCAAATGTAAAGATTGTCCTTCAGACTACATCGGTCAAACCGGACGTAGCTTCAACGTAAGATACTACGAGCATTTTAACGCCGCTAGACATAAAAAAATTTCGGCTATTAATAGTCACATGTTAGAACATAACCATAATTTTTCCAAGATTGAAAACGATATGAAAATTTTACATTTTTGCAGTAAAGGAACCAAGCTTAACATCTTGGAACAGATGGAAATAGATTTGGCTTTAAGAATTAATCCGTCACATAATTTAAATGAAATTAACTATGACAGCAATATTTTATATGAATCTTTGACAAATTATGTTGCCAGCAAAAAACGTTTAAAAAACCTCCATAGTTACAAGCGGTAGGCGGGATTATACCCCCCCCCCTGTTTCCTTTTCCTCCCTTCCCATGCGCTTCCCCACCCACCATTCGGCAGCGAGTTCCCGCCCCTCCATCCTCTCTGCGACCTTGGTTGACCTGACATAGTATTCAGTTCATCGCCTGGCCCTTAGCCAGCAGGCTGTTGCAAGCACTTGTAAGGTAAGATTGCTTCTTCCTGCGGCGAATCTTGTTGTTGATCAGTTGCTCGTTCATTCATTTTCATTTTAATTTAATTTTATTTTATTTTATTTTCTTCTTGTCCACAGAGGTTTTTGGAAATTAAGCTCTTATTCGCAAGCCGCTCAAATGGGAATGTTTGAGTGTTAATTTCGTCCAAATAATGACACCCTTTGACTGTAAGAACAACGTCTCATAGTGTGCCATGCCAAGCGAGGAGCTCTTAAAGTGGACAAGATTTAATAATTCACAAATTATGAAACAAAGATGACAGGGTTTCATGAACTATATAATAAGATTTTAAAGTTTTAATGTGTATTATATTTAATTTGTTCTGGACTGTATTGTGTTTTATGAGTGACTATGTGTACATGCATGATGTTCTTTTACTTTGTTCAGTGTTTTTTATATGTAATGTTTTAACGGCTTCCATTTGTGGCTGATGAAGGACCGTTTTAAGGTTCGAAACATGTCCCACAACTAGTGCGGTGTAGCACTTATTTAATGTATTGATTGACGGAGATTGAACATTAAATCAAATTAGTACTTTGTCAATACGGACCAAAATGACACCAAATATTCCCAAGTCTAATACGGCTAGTCAAGCTAAGAGGTATAAATACAAACACCTACGTATCAAATTAGCCTACATTATCAAAGATATTGAGTTTCTTAAGAGATGCAGATTGCATAACTTAGTCCCTCGGCATTTAAACACATTCCAAAAGAAAAAGTTTAATAACAATTTCGAGGCAAGAACGCAGCAGATGATCAATAGGAAGATTTTGCAGAGAGAAATAAAATTTATGTACATAAAGAAAAACCAAGTTAACAATAGTCTTTACCAAATTCACTTAGAAGCAGCAAATTGCACAGAGAAGAAAGAATGGGACTCCTTCCTCACCAACATGGAGGAGGTTGTCTCATTTCATATCAATAGGAAAGTCAACACTATAAATAGGAAATTGGATCAATTAAAACAACTGATAGGTACAGCGATTAGCGAAGATCCCGTCACCCCGATCCACAAATTCCAGAAACCCGTGGAGAACCTGTCCAGTGTCGAGTTTAACGATGGGGAGATGGAAATACTAGAGAAAGGGTTTAAACACAATTGGCAGTCCTCCTATAATAATAAACAAAATTTAACAACATTAATAGCTGAATCGGAAACGGCAATCCATAAACTTCCTTTAGACAAGAGGAACGAGGTCAGATATATTCTCAACAAGAAAGTAAATAAAATAATTAAACAGGATAAGAAACTACCCCATATAAATAGCGACATTATCAATCTCAAAAAGAAAATTGCTCAGGAAAATCTAATAGTCACGAAAGCAGATAAAGGTAACAGTATTGTTATCATTAATAAAACGGATTATATCGAAAAGACTGATTCGTTTCTGAATGGTAAAAATTTCGGCGTCATCAATAAAGATCCAACAGGGCTTACACAAAGGAGGCTTAAACAGCTCCTAAAGAAAACCGTTTTAATATTGGATGAACACCAAATTAGTAAATTAATTAACATGAACCCAAGTTTGCCAACCCTCAGGTCATAGCCAAAAACGCATAAGGATAACATACCCATTAGACCCATTGTAAATTTCAGGGGGAGCCCAGTGTACAAGTTGTCGCTGTTTGTGCAAAAATTCTTAAAGAAACATTATAAATTCTCAGCTAATAATGCCCCCAGGAATTCCGTTCAATTTTGCGAATTAACAAAAGGATTAGATTTAAAAGAATCGGAAACATTACACACCGCGGATATCAGTGACATGTACACTAATATCCCAGTGGGACACACTTTGAGCATAGTAGAAAATAATTTTAAAAGTCACAGCAGACTTTCCCATGACGAGATTAAAGAATTCATCGATTTATTAAAATTTACCGTTCAAAATAATTGTTTTACGTTTAATCAAAAAATTTTCAAGCAAGTTGAAGGTTTGGCCATGGGATCCCCACTTTCCGGAATACTGGCCAATATTTACATTGACCATTTGGAGAACAACAACATTAGTAAAATAAAGGGCATTAGCTACTGGGCTAGATATGTAGATGATATATTCCTAATAATAGATAATAAAGTCAGCAATATTAGTAGCGTCACAGCAGAACTCAACCAGATTGACAACAGTATTAAGTTTACCACAGCTTCTGAAATTAAGCAAGCCGTCAATTTTCTGGATCTGACTGTCATCAGAGATAACACTAAACTGCGTTATAAAATCTACAGAAAACCTTCTCAAACATTTTCCACCATCAGAAATGACTCGAACCATCCAGCTAGTAATAAAAGAGCCGCATTCAGAGCCTACATTAATAGAGCTCTCAGTATACCACTATCAGAGAAAGATCGGAATAATGAGATTTCCACCATACAACAAATAGCGAGGGCCAACGGTTTCAGTAAGCAATATGTTGATTCGATGTTAAGGAAAATAAAAAACAAACCTCCCACCAAACTGAAGCCTGTAGAAAAAGACAGTTCTTATGCTACGTTTACGTACATAAACCAACTGACCCATAACATCACTAATGTATTAAAGAAATATGAGTTAAAAATAGCATACAGTACAGATAACACCACCAGGAATCATTTGTTTAATTCTAGCTCCATTAATAAACAGGATAAATTTCAGAAATCTGGCATCTATAGAATCAAATGTAAAGATTGTCCTTCAGACTACATCGGTCAAACCGGACGTAGCTTCAACGTAAGATACTACGAGCATTTTAACGCCGCTAGACATAAAAAAATTTCGGCTATTAATAGTCACATGTTAGAACATAACCATAATTTTTCCAAGATTGAAAACGATACGAAAATTTTACATTTTTGCAGTAAAGGAACCAAGCTTAACATCTTGGAACAGATGGAAATAGATTTGGCTTTAAGAATTAATCCGTCACATAATTTAAATGAAATTAACTATGACAGCAATATTTTATATGAATCTTTGACAAATTATGTTGCCAGCAAAAAACGTTTAAAAAAACCTCCATAGTTACAAGCGGTAGGCGGGATTATACCCCCCCCTGTTTCCTTTTCCTCCCTTCCCATGCGCTTCCCCACCCACCATTCGGCAGCGAGTTCCCGCCCCTCCATCCTCTCTGCGACCTTGGTTGACCTGACATAGTATTCAGTTCATCGCCTGGCCCTTAGCCAGCAGGCTGTTGCAAGCACTTGTAAGGTAAGATTGCTTCTTCCTGCGGCGAATCTTGTTGTTGATCAGTTGCTCGTTCATTCATTTTCATTTTAATTTAATTTTATTTTATTTTATTTTCTTCTTGTCCACAGAGGTTTTTGGAAATTAAGCTCTTATTCGCAAGCCGCTCAAATGGGAATGTTTGAGTGTTTGTTTCGTCCAAATAATGACACCCTTTGACTGTAAGAACAACGTCTCATAGTGTGCCATGCCAAGCGAGGAGCTCTTAAAGTGGACAAGATTTAATAATTCACAAATTATGAAACAAAGATGACAGGGTTTCATGAACTATATAATAAGATTTTAAAGTTTTAATGTGTATTATATTTAATTTGTTCTGGACTGTATTGTGTTTTATGAGTGACTATGTGTACATGCATGATGTTCTTTTTACTTTGTTCAGTGTTTTTTATATGTAATGTTTTAACGGCTTCCATTTGTGGCTGATGAAGGACCGTTTTAAGGTTCGAAACATGTCCCACAACTAGTGCGGTGTAGCACTTATTTAATGTATTGATTGACGGAGATTGAACATTAAATCAAATTTCGCTGTAAAAGCGAGAAGACGATTTCTGAACACCAGACACGCCATTATAAGCTCTGGCGAACGGATACATAACCTCACTGTTCCTGCCGGAACTATATCGTGCGCGCGCTGCTCCTAGCGGAATATCCGTGACAACACATGAACATAAGACGGTCGAAATTCACACTGACGTCACCCAGTATTTTTCCACGGGCTGGTTCATCAGAGTTCATGCTATTAATAGCCTAGGTATTCCCTGAACTTTCCACCACAAGTCGAATTACTGCCTGTCTTTTCCGGGTTTGTAACATTTCCAGCACTCGAAAATACCAATACATCGCACCTTATAGTACAGCCACGAATCTAACATTTAACATTACTAGGTCAAAATAAAGCCATTAACCCCAAACCAAAATGAAATAATGCTTCTACTAAAAATAATACAATCTTATATATCCTTGTTTCCAAAACGTAATAAATCGCAAAAACCCCGTATTTATAATGTCAAATATCCAAAAACCGATAATTAATAAACAATGACTCTAGTTGGCCCGGAACATCCAAAGATTAATCCGTCCAAATACACAGGCACAATAAAAAAAAATCACCGCTTCATCCCCACGTTAACCCAATATAATGAGATATTGTAATAGTTATTAATGCCCCATGTTGGTAGCGACAAATGAAACGTTTTGCTAGCTCCTAACTGTTGGGTGAGAAATGTAACTGTTTACCTTTGCCTAAGCTATGTTGTTTTAATGGGCGCCAAGACCTCAACGCAATGTTGAAATCTAAATTTGTATTTAACAACGTCTAGCTCTGGCAGAACACCTTCAAGACTCTATTCACTCAGATCGTGGTATGATTTGATCATTAACCCAACAAACAATTGTATCAGGAGAAGGAATTGGTCTATATCTAATGCTACCTACTGAAAGCAAAGATTGCATTGTAAAAGAAATGAATTTATTATATAAAACAAGAATAGCAAAATTAATAATAATAAGTATAAAATTTAAATTGGAGCGTTGTGATTTGAATATTACCGATAGAAAATTACGTGAAAACGGAGTCTGATAAATTGATTTTACTCTTATTTCCAAGCTATGAAGTTACTGAAATATGAAATGTAAAACAAAGAAAATGAGAGATTGCGTATTTCTGCGTCATTGGCGCTTACCACTGGAAATTGCCAAAGCATTTCCCTCGTTCTTGATGATGTTGTGAGCTTCCCACAGTCTCCTGGACGTCGTCATCTCCGTCGGAATTTGATGATATTCTGGTAGATTAGATAATTCTATGGTCCGTACCTCGGACCCAAACACTCGTACAACCAAGTTTTACAAAAGTTCGTCGCTAACTCCACTGAACATCGGAGCGACACGCACTTGCGACCGTACACCTCAAGTATTTCACAGATAGTCACTAACTCCACTGAACATCGGAGCGACACGCACGCGCATCCATACTCCTCAAGTATTTCACAGATACTAACTCCACTGAACATCGGAGCGACACCCACGCGCATCCATACTCCTCAAGTATTTCACAGATAGTCCTCGTCCCACGGAACATCGGAGCGACTCCCGCGTATATCCACACTCGGCAAGAACTATACAGATTGTTCCTAACTCCACTGAACATCGGAGCGACTCGTACGCGCATCCATACTCCTCAAGTATTTCACAGATAGTCCATATTTCACGGCGCGTCGAACGATATAACCACACGCCGGCTCCCCACTCTTCAGTCCCAACTAGCTTACGTCGTCTCCCCTGATTGGCTGACCCACCACGCGATCTTCTCCTCCTCCGGGTCATTACAATCGGCGGGAGGGTTCCGTTCCAACAATTCGTCTTTTCTAGACCTTGCGACCCAAGATTGCGTCATGCTTCTCGACAAGATTAAGCGTGTACTTGAAATCCCAGTGAGTCATCTCTTTCAAATACCCTAACTGACAAAAACTCCGTAAAATTCCGTAATCAGATAATTTTCTATGATATCGTCGTTCGTAATAATTTGCTGGATAGCGTTTTCTAAGACATAGAAAACCTATCTGAATGCTAATAATTTTTATAAAATGCTCCGAAAATACCTAAATAATAATTATAATAAATTAATAATAATAATAATAAATTAACATGAAAAATTCTCTTGGCTGAACAATTTGCCGCGTAAATAAATATAGAATGGCTTCCTAGTGACTTATACCAGTTGCATAAAACCCCTCGAAAAACACGTTACAATATAAATAAAATACCCCAAACTAACTGCACAAAGCAAAAACCCGGGGGTGAGCTAATGTAACTGAATAAATTCGGTTACATCCCTTTTAATCTATCTGATCGTGGAGAACAGATCGTAATTTCCCTACTGTTGGTATCTCATTCTTCACTATGTAATACTCTTGAATTTTCCGCCTGATGATGCAGTTATCCATGTCATCTAGTAAAATCTTCTTATTCACTACTGTTTTTACTGGGAGTGGATATCATCTCTTTTATGTCGGTCAATGTCTTCTCCTTTCTGATTTTCTTAATAAATGTCTAGGATTTCCCTGTTGCTGCTGCAGCTCGTTTTGTTGCCTGACTGACCGGCAAGCTAAAGGAATTTGCTGCCGTCTCTAAATCACAGAACACCATTACATTGTTTACAACCTCTCTCGCTTCACTATGAACAACCTAGTTCTTACCACTTGCCTTAACTTTACACTAAATATTTATTAAAGCACTCTAGAAGCAAAGTCGTCGACATCTCACTCAATGCAGTGCAACTAGAAACGAAGTCTTTGACAATCTCGCTCAATATAGTGCAACACTCGGCGTACAACAAATACAGCTGGCCGTGGTGCATATTTGGGGTTGGTGATACGGTCGTCAAGCTCGTTGTTGCCAAGCCGTTCACTGTGTGACGGATCGAACATATCAATGTTGGCTTTACGGAAACTTCTTCCGTGATGTGGATTTGAACTGACATGCAGCCCAACGCTGGCTTGTCATCACATCTATTGGCTCGCGGCCAGCGATGGACTACACCCATCTGTACAGATTGGTTTTGCTTGAGTTGGTCAGAGCGGGCAGGGGGGGAAGTACTTTCAGTTCGCATTTTTCTTCGGGGTTTCAGTTAGAGTTGCTGAGCTCTAAATTATATTTCAACAATTTTCCCAGCGTCGACTGCTGCTGCTGCTATGTCTCGCAAACAAAGTAGGCTATTCTTTCTACAAGTAATGTATTTTATGGTCGCCAACCCAAGTGTAGAACAGCAGAAAAGTCGTGGAAAACTAATGCAACAGCTAGAAACAAATGATAACCGTGACCAACATGACAAACAAATTCAATCTCCGAAGATCAACTCTGTGGAAGTCCTTTCATATTTAGGTACCGGTATAATGCGAATACAATAATGGCGTTCAAATAGGTCCCTAAATACTTAAGTTGTCGTTATTGCCTTCTATTGCACATTGTCATTATGCAAGTAATTCTGTACAGCTAGGATTATGTTGGCATAACACACAGAAGTGATATACTGTCGGGAAGGCTACAGTGTTCTTTGCTAAGCTGAGAGTTACTAACCAAGCGATGATCTTTGACTCACGCTGTCATGTTCGCTTAGCCATGGCTTAGCTAAGCGAAGTACAAGACGGCCTGGTGCAACGTTCAGCCTTACTGTAAGCGATTGTATTTAAGGATCGCTTAATCGTAAGCCACCCTTCGCAAAGGAGGGTTTGAGCGGCCCCGTGGTGAAGCCGGGCATAAATCGTGGTAGCGTGGATAAAAGTAATGGGGGTTTTGAATTCACCTAGTGGCTTAAGATCAATGAAAGGTCCTAGCAGACAATTCCATATACCGTATTTACTAGGCTATAGGACCCCTTTTTTTTCTAAATTTTTAGTTCCGAAATTAAGGGAGGGCACTAGACGCGAACTTCGCAAAAATCCATTATCTTGGGAAAGAGAGAGAGTAAAAATCAGCTATTTTATTTTTGATGCTACATAGTACGATATATTTAATCAAAAGAAACGAAGTTTACATCTTTAATCAGCCCATTATGAGACTGACATAACCTCACTTATCCACCACTATTCTCTATTCCTACTCTCCAATGACTTTCACTACTATCCCTTGCTAAGCAAAAATCTTAAATCAAAGAAATAGAATGGAATGGACAAAGTATCAGACATGGAAATGCAAACTTTATTTTTATTTGAACATAGGGAGGGAGAATGCATCAATTAGGGAATGAGAGATGGTGCTTAACAATCCCATCTCACTAACATTTGTAAACACAACAGAGTACGTATTGTTCACATATTTCACATTAATATACCAATAACGTGTCGCACAAACGCTGGCGGTTCTTGCATCAAATGAAATGTGTTTAAAATGAAACTGAGAAGAAGGCTGCCGCAAACACCACTACAAAGCGCAATACAAAGAATACAAAACAGATTAGACAAGATATTAAACCATTACTTTCATTGGCGGATTTTAAACTTGGCGCTTCTACTAGGCCAATAGAGTGGCATCTTCTATTGGATATCGGGTGAAGCCTATTGGCTACACAATTCGATATCCTGTCCAATCGCGTACAATACATGTATGCAAAATGGCTGTCATATCGTCTGAATATTAAAATAATGTAACAAGAGAAATATTTTTGTTATAAAAGAGGATGAATTTCAGTTATAATTTTAAAAATGTTCAAGAATTCGTCAATTTCCAAGAATGTTGTATTTTGACTCAATTATTAAGGAGGGGTACTATAAGCGATTTCCAAAAATTTTGTATTTGGCTCTCAAAAATTAAGGGAGGGTACTCTAGGCGAGGGGGTCCTAAAGCCGAGTAAATACGGTAATCTTAATTGTCTGCCCTGTCTGTACACAAAGTTCATATACTTGGTCATTATTTATTTTTTCCAGTACATGTAACATGTGACTCACTGTTTAAAGGAAGGACGCTAAACTGCACTTGATTGT
Organism: Meconema thalassinum; assembly: GCA_946902985.2. Taxonomy (NCBI): domain Eukaryota; kingdom Metazoa; phylum Arthropoda; class Insecta; order Orthoptera; family Tettigoniidae; genus Meconema; species Meconema thalassinum. The sequence goes on along the minus strand of OX336389.2, from coordinate 281,642,993 downwards.
AGAAGTCGTAGATATTGTGTGTGTACATGTGTTCTGTTCAACTACAGTGCACACATTCCAAATCCATATGCTTCAACCACTTGACCAAAACTTCAGCCCGATTGTTCTACTTTTTTGCTAATTGACAGATACGAGATTGTAGTTTATATTCTCCACAATTAATCATTTTATTTGTTATGTCTTCCCTGTTCACATCTAGTGGGACGTGGGTTGGCGACCACGGGACCCCAGTTGAGTCCGGCATTGCTTCCCCTTACTTGTGCCGGGCTCCTCTCTGTCTTCTTTCCTGTCGACCTCCCTTGGTCAACTCTTGTTCTCTTCCGACCCCGACGGTATTAGGGTATTCGAGGCCTAGGGAGTCCTTCACTTTGTCGCCTTAACTGGCCCTTGTCTCATCTTTCCTGATTCCCTCCTTCTGTAAGGGGTCAGCCTTCTTTTTCTTCCTTTTGCCTCCTGCCTTGTGCTCAAGGCCCTTAAGGAGGCAGGGTGTATGTAGCCCCACCACTTCTGGTGCACCGTAGATAATGCTACACCCTCAGGGGCTCACGGCTGGTGAGTTCGGGAGTTAGCGACCCCGAGGGATTCCTGAGCTGGGTCCGTTTTCCCCTTTTGTCCCTTACCTTTGGGGTGGACCCTCTCCTCTCTCTCCTCTCCTCTCCTCTTTTCATTATATTTCCTTTTCTCTTTAAGATTCCCGCACTGTTTTTGTTACTTGGTTCACCGTGTATCTAAATTCCCTTTTAGCGTTTTTTTTTTAAGGCATTTTTGATCTACGTTGCATTTGGTAAGTTTTTTCGATCTCAATTACATCTCGCGATTGTTTTCAACCTCACTTGCATTTTGTAAAGATTGACAATCTAAATTGTTTTTTAGTAAGTCTTTCAATGCAGGTAGACGGGCCTTTTAGTGAGTATTTTGAATTTCAATTGCATTTTGTAAGTATTTTCAACCAAAACCGCCTTTTGCACGAATTTTGAATCTAAATTGCATTTTGTTTGGTGGGCATTTTGCACATATTTTGATTCTCAATTGCATTTTGTGGGTATTTTGAATCTAAATTACATTTTGTCAAGTATTTTCAATCTAAATTGCATTTTGTAAGTATTGTCAATCCACTTGAGTCGTTTGAATCTACCGTACATTTTGTAAGTATTTTCAATTTCAATTGCATTTTGTAAGTATTTTGAATTCCAATTGCACTTTGTGAGTATTTTGAATCTGAACCAGCTTTTTTCAATCTAACTTGCATTGTGTATTTTCAATTTCAATTGCATTTTGTAAGTATTTTGAACCTCAATTGCATTTTGTACGTATTTTCGATCTCATTTGCATTTTGTAAGTATTTTGAATTTCAGTTGCATTTTGTAAGTATTTCGACGCTACATTGCATTTTGTACGTATTTTGATTCTCGCTACGTCTTGTGGGTCTTTTATTTCAATCTATTCTTTTTCTGCAACTTTTCGTTAATTCCCTTTTGTAAGACCATATTGTGAGTCCATCTGAGTTCCTTTTTGTACGTATTTTCCGTCTCGGATAATTTTGTTCTGGTTTCCATTTCTTTATCATTTTCGCTATCACCCAGATCATTAGGGGCCGATAACCTCGATGTTAGGCCCCTTAAAACAACAATTATCATCATCATCTTCCCTGTTTTCAAACGAAGTTTTTCTGGCAATAAATTGTTTATCTGCTATTTTCTCTTTGACATCCTTTCCTTCTTAGAGTGTGAATTGCCTATGTAATTGATTTTAAGATCATTTCTGGTCATAAATCCCCCCTCTCTCTCTCTCTCTCTCTCTCTCTCTCTCTCTCTCTCTCTCTCTCTCTCTCTCTCTAAGCTTATCATTGATCTGCTTCTGTGATACTTCATTTATGTTCGAAGCAGTGTTTTATGGTTTAACAATTAGGCTTCAAAATCAACCCTGGGCAGTGCTCCAGACAAGTCGATGTATGGTATGTTTGTGACAGAGCTTATTGTTAAGAGGTGTAGATGCCAATGTTCAGATCCCAGACACTTGCACTACTTGTCAGTGCTATTTCTATAGTAAATTGGATTGTGTTATTGAGAGGGTTTAGATGTTTCTGTTACCTATTACCCCACTTAATTAATAACCACCTTTTGAGCTTAGATGATTCTGTTACTTATTACCGCACTTGATAATTAATAACCACCTTTTGAGCTATCACTCTGCTGCTACAAACTTGTACACATCCTGACCAGAGAATGATAATGACATGGATATTAAACTCTACTTAACTTTTTCAGTGGTGTATCGAATGTGACATGGGCCCACCTGCAAAAATAAAAATATGGGCCCTACGCCCAACCCTGTCCAAGAAAATGTAAAACTTATCATTAACTAACATAAATTTAATTTCAGCAATAGAAGTATAACTTTAATGCAATATATTTCCATGGTATATAAAAATATATCATTATAGTTTGTTAAAAATTAAATGATAGATATTTTTTTATGAACTATATTACATAAAGATTGCAATTGAGTACCAATAAGCACAATTATGTTACTGTCTGAGCATTGCGTATGTTGGCCACGAAGGTTAGACTTGCCTGTTATTCTTAGAGGATTTACACCATTTGTACTCTCAACGGCTCTTAATTTTTAGCTTCAGAAAATGATTGTTTGTTCTACGAAACAGTAACAGGAAGAGTTTTATGGGTAAAATGCTGTGTACAGGTCTATCAGCCTGTCTATTCTTAAACACATTGTTTCTTTATAACACATTATGAATATTTTATGCCAGCAACTCTCTTTATCCTTCCTCAATGCTTGACAATATTCTCATAATGCCACCTCTGTTTCAGGTTGGCGTCATGCTGAAACAGTTCCTACCTCAGTTGCAGACAACATTTCTGAAGGCACTTATTGATTCAAACCGTCAAGTGCGTATTAAAGCTGCTAATGCACTCAGTCACTTAATTGTCATACACACAAGAGCCGATCCCCTCTTCACAGAACTCCACACAGGTGTGCGCACATCGGATGATCCTGCAATAAGGTATACTCTCTCATCTTTTGAATATTAGTGAATTTTTTAAGTACTACAAATGGTGCTATCCAAGGACCTTTTTGTATAAAGTTATTACCTATGTGAAATCGTTCCAAGGATGAAAGCATGGAAAAAAAAACTCTTTAAATCTTCTACAATCTACACTACATTGAATTGAGTTACTGAGGATGAAATCTTGCCAATTGTCCTCCATCACTACTAGCATGACTATGCATTGTATTTTCCTTGCTGTTGGGTTGAATTAGGATTGCATTCAGTATCACCACTCATGTTTGTTGACCCCTTGTAGACACTGAATCTGGCAACAAAAGCTGTGACATCATCCTTGGTTACCAAATTTTTCATTGTTAGTCAAATAACAAAGCTTAATGTAACCTATAATGCAATACCTATTTGAAGAATATTGATACATTTTCACTTGTGTTAACTGCTTATTGTGTCTACTATATATTATCATGATATGATTGGCAGAATATTATGCCATCTATAATTGGCCTATTGTTACGTTATTGCAGCATGTATTTTTGACAATTTCAAAAGTATGTTGGGATCATAATTCCAGTCAAAATCTTTTCTTCAAAGATAAGTTGCTTCATTAGTGTTTAAAGTTGAGGACTCCCATTATTATAGAAGCTGTAGGAAAATATGTACTGCTCTGGTGAAAAATGTATTCCTATGCCAGATCTGCTTGCTGTTGTTAAACAATAGGAACGAGCCTAGAACTTAAGAATGGGTGTTTCCTTCAGTAGCACAGGGTAAGCCTAGCATTGTCGTCAATAGGGGTTTCTGATTTCTTTCAGCTTTATTCCATTATTTTTGATTTGCATGTATTGATTTTCATCATGACATTTTTCTTCAGAGTCATTACCAATTAAGAACTAATTCAAATCCTCTGGTGAATTGGCTATGATGACAATGTCATCAGCAAACCCTGTACATTCTCCGAAATATAATCATATAGTATTACAATTATAACATCATCACTTTGAATGAAGCACCAGAACTTGCTCCTCTTTCTCTCCCCCCTCCCCCAGGGGCTCACATCTTGTGGGACGTGGGTTGGCGACCACGGGACCCCAGCTGAGTCCGGCATTGCTTCCACTTACTTGTGCCGGGCTCCTCTCTGTCTTCTTTCCTGTCGACCTCCCTTGGTCAACTCTTGTTCTTTTCCGACCCAGACGGTATTAGGGTATCCGAGACCTAGGGAGTCATTCACTTTCCCGCCTTAATTGGCCCTTGTCTCATCTTGCCTGATGCCTCCTTCTTCGAGGGGTCAGAACTCTTGTTTTCTTTTCCTTATATTTCCTTTTCTCTTTAAGATTCCCGCACTGTTTTTGTTACTTGGTTCCCCGTGTATCTAAATTCCCTTCAGCGATTATTTTTGTGGATATTCTTAATCTACGTTGCATTTTGTAAGTTTTTTCAATATAAATTACCTCTCGTGATTGTTCTCAACCTCAATTGCATTTTGTAAAGATTGGCAATCTAAATTGCTTTTTAGTAAGTCTTTCAATGTAGGTTCAGGGCATTTTAGTGAGTATTTTGAATTTCAATTGCATTTTGTAGGTATTTTCAACCAAAACCGCATTTCGCAAGAATTTTAAATCTAAATTGCATTTTGTTTGGTGGGCATTTTGCAAATATTTTGATTCTCAATTGCATTTTGTGGGTATTTTGAATCTAAATTACATTTTGTCAAGTATTTTCAATCTAAATTGCATTTTGTAAGCATTTTCAATTTCAATTGCATTTTGTAAGTATTTTGAATTTCAATTGCACTTTATGAATAATTTGGATTGGAACTGGGATATTTCAATCTGAATTGCATTGTGTATTTTCAATTTCAATTGCATTTTGTAAGTATTTTGAACCTCAATTGCATTTTGTACGTATTTTCGATCTCATTTGCATTTTGTAAGTATTTTGAATTTCAATTGCATTTTGTACGTATTTTGAACCTAGCCTACATTTTGTGGGTATTTTTCATTCTATTCTTTTTTGTGAATCTTTTCGTTCTAAATTCCCTTGTGTAAGAACATTTTGTGAGTTGTTTCAATCCGAGTTCCTTTTTGTAAGTATTTTCCGTCTCACTTAATTTTCGCTCTCGTTTCCATTTCATTAACATTTTCGCTATCGCCCAGATCATTAGGGACCGATAACCTAGATGTTAGGCCCCTTAAAACAACAATTATCATCATCATCTTTCTCTCCCTCAGGCCCTCCCTTTCATCTTCACCGGGCCTTCTGCACTATTCTTTGGAGGGAGAGGTGTGCACAGTTGGTTGCTATGACAACTGTTATGACTAGGAGCCCTCGACAGCAGAATACAAGGCCTGCTTACACCAAGAACCTCAGGTCATGCCTGATTGGAGGGAGGGGGGGAAAGAGGGAGAAAGGGGCGTGCCCACACGGCTGTTGTGAAAACAATAAGTTTGTGCTATTTCCGGCAGAGTGCATACAAGGGTCCTCTCTCGGTTGAGAAGTGTATGATGTGAACCCCCAGCTGACTAAGACCTACAGAAGCATAGTTTAAAATTTGGCACGTTCTCGTCCCTTAACGAAGAGAAAGGTTGACGTCAGACAAATCTCACAGTCTAGTTACCACCGTTAGATACTACCCTACTGTGTCTCGGGAACTCATAACAAGTGTTTTATTTTGCGTTTTTCAATGCATTGAGGAAGCTTCGGGGTATTTTATTTATTGAAGTGTGTAGCCTGAGGAAATTATACTACACTCAGGTGCAAAAAGAAACGCAACACTAAACTTTCGTAAATTATTTCTATTTAAATGTAATAAAATACACATGATAATTACTATTTCTTGTTAAAGCACTTAGTAATTGTAGATTCAGGGGCAAAACATCTTAAGTTATCTGCAAAAGATAAAAAGACAATGGAATATACCGTATTTCCTCGCATAATTGTCGTAATTTTTGGCCCAATATTTGTAGAAGAAAAGTGGGTGCGACGATTGTGCGAGGGAAAATTTAAAAAAAAAAAGATAAGATGTAATCTTACAAAAAGCTTATTATTTGAATAACTATTTACTACACTAATAAAATTAAAATAAACTAATAAAAGTAAGTCGTCAATAAGTTATCTTCATCCATGGTGGCCATCTTGCCGATCTGGAAAAAAACACCGTGCTTACGTTAACGATTTTTGTTGAAAATTTGATATTGCAACTGTTATGGTGGATTGTTCAAATTTAGAGAACTTACCAGATCTAATCATCTGCATCGAAAGAATTTCCACTCTCCTCGCTGCTCCTCGAGAGCGTTTAGTCATAGTTTTGCTCCTCGGCACTATGCCATAATTTGTTGTCCTCGGCGCCATCTAAAGCGTTCGAAATTCCTGTTCTTTTGAAGCTCTTCACAACTGTTTCAAGTAGAATAAGATTCCAGCTCCTAATAACCCATGTGCAAATGCATTCCATGGACGGCCGCTTAAATTTTCCTTTGGGTGTCACCTCGTGGTTGTCACTGATCATCCTCTCGATGTAAATCCGGCGCAGATTGTCCTTAAATGGTTTATTTATAGAAACGTCCAATGGCTGAAGGATGGAAGTCCATCCACCAGGAATAACCACCTGCTGAGTATTCCTGTCGTTTAGGATTTCTTTCACTTCATTCACAAGGTGAGCCCTAAAACTGGCCATAACTAGCATCGCTCTTTGTTTTAACAGCGCACCTGGCTGCTTGTTCCTCACAGTCTTCACCCAGTCCACCATGACTTCCTGGTCCATCCAGCCTTTATGTTGCACGCGCTCATGAATGCGCCGTGGAAATTTCACGCACTTCGGCATAGTCTTTCTTTTAAAAATTATGTAAGGCGGCAACTCTCTCCCGTCTGCGGTAACTGCGAGCATAACTGTGCAGCGAAGTTTCTCGTTGCCTGTTGTTTTAAGTGGTATGCTCGCAGCACCTCTCTCTGCTATTGTCCTACTGTGAGGCATATCAAGGAAAACTGGCACTGACGGATCGCGAACCGTTGGAACTCTATCAGTGTGTCTGTGTAGTTTGATGGCAACTTCTGACAAATATTTTATTTATTTATTTATTTATTTATTTATTTATTTATTTATTTATTTATTTATTTATTTACTTATTTACTTATTTACTTATTTACTTATTTACTTATTTACTTATTTATTTATTTATTTAATGTCTTCAGTAGTGGCGAAGTTACTGATGAGTCATTGTGCAAAGATCTTCGAGAAAGTTTTGGAAAAGAGAATTAGGACAAGGAGGGATGAGGGAAGAACAACATGGCTTCAGAGCAGGAAGGTCCACAGTGGATTTGATTTTTGCTGTAAGGCAGTTACAAGAACAGCACTATGAATATGGAACAGATCTACTGATGGCCTTCCTGGACATTGAGAAAGCATATGACAGTGTATGCAGAAACAAAGTATGGAAGTCCCTGGAGGATAGAGGAGTAGAGAAATGGACTATAAAGAGGATAAAGGAGATGTACAAGGGAAGCGTGAGCTGTGTGAAAGTGGGAGGAGAGAGATCTGACTGGTTGGAACAAAGAAACGGCCTGAAACAAGGAAGTGCACTGTCACCGTTACTTTTCATTGTGGTGATGGATGACATAATGACCCGAGTGGCACAAGTAATTGGGGACGGAAAGATGAAAGCAATGGTGTTTGCTGATGATTTGATGATTTGGGGAAACAAGGAGGAGGAGGTACAGGAACAGTTGGACGTGTGGGAAGGAGTAATACAAGGATATGGGATGAAATTTAGCATAAATAAGAGTGAGATGGTGATCACAACAAGGAAGAAGGAAAGAACCACAACGGGAATAACAATTGGTGGGGAACAGCTGAAGAAAGTGGAGAGTTTTAAGTATCTGGGAAGCCTGATACAAGATAATGGAAGAAACGATAGAGAAATAAATGAGCGGGGGAGGCAGGCAGAAGCATTTCGGAGGAGTGTGAGAAGCATGTTGTGGAGCAAGGATGTCCCTCAGAACAGCAAAAAGATCATATATCGGACGTACTATGTCCCTATCCTGACGTATGCCTCGGAGACCTGGGTTATGAAAGGAAGGGAGAGGAGCAAAATACAGGCCAGTGAGATGAGGTTCTTGAGAAGCAGTATTGGAGCTACAAAGATGGACAGAATAAGAAATGAGAGGACCAGAGAATTAATGAAGGAAGAACCATTACAGGATGGTATAGAGAAATCTAGACTTAGATGGTATGGACATGTAAAACGAATGGAGGAGAAGAGGATACCCAGGAGAGTACATGAGACGAAGTGGGAAGGAAAGAGACCGAGGGGAAGACCGAGAGACAGGTGGCTGAAGGGGGTGGAAGAAAGCGTGAAGAAGAGAGGAGAAGACTGGACAAGGGTGGAGGCTGAGAGATGGTGGGAAGACAGAAGACGTTGGAGAGGCTTGTGTTCCAAACAGACCCGGCCAGTGGCTGGAAACTGTGCAAGATGATGAGTAGTGGCGAAGTTAGGGCTCATGGCCCTCTCTTACACTTAACCACGAAATATGGTACCAGTACATATGAGACAATTTCGGAAATACAAAAAATAATTATGATGATAAATAAGGAGTAAATTAATTATGCTAATACTAATATTAATGAAAAAGGCACATGAATAATGATAGTAACAATTATAACAATACAAATAATGATAATCACAATGTCACAGACCATTCTATAATATCCTACATATAATCCTAGCTCAGTCATACATCCTATCATCCATCACCATTCACACGGGGCAATCAGCAGTATTCAACAGGTAATCTCGGCATGCGGCCTTAAATTTATTTATTGTTGTGGAATTTCTGATATGGGGAGGAGTTGAATTCCATAGTCGAGACCCAGCTACAGCAAAAGAGCACAGATAGGCCTTCTCGCCGCATAAACCTCATTACCCAGCCACCACTAGCTTTGAACTGGGTTTCACACTTGTGACGACGCACTGCTTCACGCCCCTTCATTTTAAGCATATTGTACGTAACACTGCAGCCGTTGTTGCGCACTTCTCGAACATACTCCAGCACTTCCTTGTCAATTTCTGGAAATTTCCCAGATTTCGGTCCTCAAAATGCACGTCTGTGCGGGTTAGCGTTTTTCAACTTATTTTTAAGTTTCCGCCAGTCCCGAACTAATTTTTCATTAACTGTGAATTCACGTTCTTCAGCTCAGTTCCCGTGTGTTTCAGCGCACGTTATTACTTTTGATTTAAAGCTCGCCATATAATTATCATATTTGCCCATTGCAAACGCCTAACAACTGTAAATAGCACACACTGGTCCTCGTTACAAGATTCCGCGCAAGTGACTGACAATGTACAGCTGTATTTCGAAATAAAAAATTGAAGTATGTGGCGGGAGCAATATCGAATGACCACCGGCGAGCTCCGGTTACACAAGACATTGTCAACGTGTGCTCATTCATTCATTCTTTCATTCGAGTATTAGCCATTGTTTCTCGTCATAGTGTTCAAATATTACCGCCTGACATCCAATACCACTCGACAATGAAAAAAAAAACTTCAACAATATCGCCACAGAGTGGCGTGTTTGAATATTCAGTGTATAAATATTCTTTTACCAAACTTATGTTGAGCGATTATTAGCAGTGAAGATTATGACCCATTATTTCTGTAATATTATTGCCGTTTTTCAACATGGTGAGGTATGAGAAGGGATGTGGGCAGATATCGTTCCTTGTTTCGAAATACACCACGGAGTGCAGAGGCGTGCATATGCCGTTCGTCCGGCCACCTGTCGCATAGCGTGAGTCATAGCCGTATGCACAATGACTTCTTTCTTCAAACAAGGTCACAGCTGGTTAGCAACAGAGCTTGCGTACGATTGAAATATGGCAGCGTGTGTAATGGACTGGCGCGCAAATACAAATGTGCTATGTGCTGACTACGCCATGAAATGTTATGGACCAAATTTTTATTCGTAAAGTAGTGGTGAGACGATTATGCGCTGGTGAAGATGATGCGAGGAAATACGGTACAATGATATTTAATAATGTAAAAAAGACAAACCTTAAGCTGCAGATCATAGACCTATTATAAAGTCAGTGTAAAGAAAATCAACTACAGTAAGAATAAAAATGAAAGTAAATGATAAATCTATATGAGATTTCATCAATATTTTACAACTATACTGAACTTGGTAACTTCAGATACTTCTAGAGCTCGCGTCAGCTCGGAAGGCTATATGTGCTCCCGGAGCCCATTGCTCCTGCCTGTGCAAGACTGACCTACAGTCAGATGCACTCTATAGTCTTCCAGTGAGAAAAGGTATTCTGATCACAATCGGATAGTTCGAATACTGGAAGGAAGGGGGTGCATTAGAAATATGAACAGAGGCCAATTGGGATCATTCCCACCTCTCTTGTTGTTTATTCTGAGCTAGTTGATGGACTCAAACCAACACTTAGCATGCATGAGGAGATAACAAAGGGTTCTGATATGAAAAAGTGTAGTGATTCTATTTTTAGACTAGAAAATAATTAGGGGTCTTCGGTACTGAAAATTTGGGTTCGGTACGGTTCGGTTCGGTAAAAAAAATTGTACTTCGGTTCTCGGTACAAAATCGGTTCGGTACAGCTCGGCTGATTTTAACATGCTAAATTAGAGTAATTTGTAAACCATTAAGAAAAAGTAACACATGAGTTCTAATGATCATACAGTAAACCAAATACTTGCCAAATAGCACAATTTTTATTTAAAATACAAAAAAAATGTACAGCTAATAATCTCATACAATGTTCCATTAACTTTCAAACTTGCCCTTTTAGTGTGGAGTAAGCATACATTAAATAGACATTAGGCTCACACTGGAACACTTTAAGTCCATAATTTAATTTTATTAATCAGAAGAGTTATTGTGCTCTAGTAGTAAAACTTCACTTATACGATATCCAGGGGACCAAAGGAAAAAAAAAAAAAACCAACGCATAAATGTGAAAAACGCGTAAATGAAAGTCTGTAAATAAAAACTGCAAAATGTATGTGATAATATGGGTTATACAGGGACTTTGTTTTAAAAGCGACGGGGACCCTCGCTCACGCCGCGAGCCGGTTCTCGCCAAGCACTTTGCCGTAATGCACTTCTTGACGTCGCGGCTTTAACAGTCCATATTCTTTGGGCTAAGGTATATTACAGCTGAAATAGAGTCAATCGGTGCTGAGGAACTTCAGAACGTAAATGACAACTTCATGAAGAGGTGCCAGCGATGTGTAGCAATGAATGGCGAACATTTTCAGCACCAGCTGTGAACTATAGGCTATAGTCTACTGACTGTGCCGCGCGAGCTACGCATTACGGCAAAGTGCCTGGCGGGAGACAGGCTAGCAACGCGGGCGGCGGGCGAGCGAGGGTTCCCGTTAAGAAGTGAAAAACAAGAAATAATAATACGATTGTTAAACTATAATCGGCAATATGTAACAAAACAACTACAAGAGAAATGCACCCAGATATAACAAAACAAAGAAAATTGAGTCACTTTACGAAGTAGTCTGTTACCTTGACTTGTTTTTTGTTGGCCGCGGCCACGGCGTGAACAGTATTTTGAAACCGATATAATTCGGCCATTATTTCCTCAGAAACGTTATGGTGCGTCACAAAATGTTTGATAGAGCATTGACAGCATCATTAAAATCCACTGTATTTTTTGAGGCTCTTCATCGTCATTAATAAAATACCGTAGTGTAGGCCTAAATTAATGGATTTTCATTTGTATGAAGACGCAAGATTATTATAACACAGAATCAATCGCGTATTTTTAATGGTTTGACGAGAAGTCCTAAAAAAACACGAATGAAAATTATAAAAGCGGAAGTAATATTTTTATAATATATCGGCGATCGTAAAACATTTCCGCTCATCTTAACATAAGCTTCAGATGCTGTCTAACTGTGTTTTATGGCTGCTTCCTGTTATTTTGAAAGGCTAACACAATAATAGCGCTTGCTTATTACGCAAGCTGTTCTTCCTTGTTACGACACTCTGGCAAGCGAGTGTCGCCGTGACCACCGGTGTCGCTCAAGGCCATCGTAACATAATATAGCACGCGGTGCATCCTTCCGAACGGAAGTACAGGCGGTAACAAAAGTTTGCATTCGAACATACGTACTTTCTCAGAACACGCAACGTATAAATGATGCTTTATATTGCAAGGGACTTAAAATATGATCGTATAAGCGTGAAAAACGAATAAATGTAAAACATATATGGGAGATAAATTAACATGGAAAGTATAGGCATTTTGCCGGGACCAGGAAAAAAACGTATAGAAAACGTATAAATATGAACCGTATACAAGAAGTTTTACTGTATTTAACTATTGAAGTAAAACATTGATGATAAAGGACAATACTATGGATGTCTAAAAAAAAGGTTTCCTTAAATTACGGTATTGATGTCTCTTGTACCGAACCGAACTTTTTACCGAGTTTTTTATCGTCTCGAACCGAGGTCGGTAATTTCCTTTGTACCGTACCGAAACCGAAAAATCGGTGCACCGTCGACCCCTAAAAATAATTAAAGGTTTTCTTTTGTAAAGGAAGATTTATTTGCAGTGCAAGATTTAGACACTTTAGCTTAGTTACCAAGTAAGGAAATGTGCGTAGGAATTATATTTGCCTTTTTTGTATACCTAATTTAAGTAACATTGAGTAAGCATTTTCCTTTATTTTATATGGCTTACCGTTTATTCTAAATTAGTTACTACATAAGAGATGCAATATAGTCTAGGTTATATCTTAGTATTCTTTGCATAATTGGCCCTAAGTGTACTTGACCTGATGTGGACTGATTAACTGGAATTGACTGTACAATATCCAGTTTCACAGTCTCTTACTCTAGCACTGAGCTGTGTCGGCTGGCATATGAAAATTCACAGCCTGCTACCGGTCTCCGACCGGGTCAGGAATGGAATGAATGAAGCCCCCATCTAGCGGCGAGAATATGAACTGTGCCGGCTGCCGAGGCCTGACGCACTCCTCTGGGGCAATGATTAAATGAATGACAGATGAAATGAAATGATAGTGGAGAGTGTTGCTGGAATGACATTTTTGACAGGGAAAACCGGAGTACCCGGAGAAAAACCTGTCTGCCTCCGTTTTGTCCAGCACAGATCTCACATGGAGTGACCGGCATACCTGCCAACTCTCCCGATTTAGGCGGGAGACTCCCGATTTCAGACCATTTCTCCCGCCCTCCCGCTTAACGTATTAAATCTCCCGATTTTTCAAAAAACCCACGCGTAATTTCGGATTTAATATGTCGTCTATCGAACGGATCGACTTTACGTGTTTTGAAGTTATATCTCGATACCGCAGTTTCGCTTTGTATCGATAATCGACAACTGCGTACTAACTCCCGCGTCGCGTCCTGCTGTTATAAAAAGTTGGCTTCGAATAAGTCTTCGTTTGAAATCGGCTTCGAATAAGTCTTCGTTTGAAATCGTCGAAGGTTAATTCAGCGCTTGTTCCTAGATGTGTTGCATAATGACCAGTGGGTGATAGGTAGTTGTACGCTGCGGAATATTGTATCTGTTTCACACGTGAAATTATATGATTTGTGTATAACTTAGTTTGATGTTGTTGGCGTTAATATGCCGGTAGGTTATTGTGATTTTTCGAACTGAGTGATTGCGTCGGTTCGTCGGTAATAAGGCGAAATGATATGTGACATTTAAAAGTGTGTACAAAGATCACATTCCCAGGGTGTCTACCGGTAACGGAAGTAACGAATTTTACAAATGGGTAACGGAAAAGTAACGAATTTTACATACGGGTAACGAAAATTTTCCGAAGGCGGATTGAATCATTTAAACTTGCGCCTCTAAGCTCAGAGATTGCGATGGAGCGAGTTTCACGCAAGCGGCGCCAATTGCATAAGCTATATTTCCCCGTTCCCGACCTCGAGGAAATGCATACTGAGGATACCCTTAGTGGTATACATCGTTCAGCGTATATCGTCGGCATCAAGATGACTTTTAGTTTTGTGTGAAATAATTATGTGTTATATTAGGAAGCCTGACTTTTCGCGAGACGTTTATTCGTGAAAACTTCTGAAATTCTTCAGAAACCTCGCATTTTTCGCATTTATTTGGAGACTATTAAATTGAAGTCCAGAAATAACGCTAAATAATTTAATGTCGCGATCTTGCGAAATGTTACCGTTTTGAAAAAGATTCGAAATACGTAGGCTGTAACTTATTTTAAAAATCTGTCTCGTAAATTTGCGACATCCAGTATGGTTAATTCGAAATTCCGTTATATGTCGATTTTTCCTTCTAACTTGGGTTCCATCGGATATATTATAATCTAACCGGTTATTTCGAAAACTTGTATAACTTTTATAATTCGTGATTCGGATTTGAAAGAAAACGTGTCCTCTAGTCGTATTATTCGTGTAATCCTCTCCGAATAATTCTTAATATTTGATACCTACTTCGAACATTCATACTCAAGACGGCCGGCTGACCGCACGACTTGCCTGCGGGAATCTCGTCAAATGGACCGAGATCGACGTCAGTAGCGTAAAATCAAAAAACCCGTCCCCTATCGTGAACTTGTGACCACGAGGTCTGCGGGAATCCCGTCAAAGATGATTGGGCACCAATCACGAAACATTCCGAAACCTACTCGCTACTTTTCCCATGACCGTATACTTAAAAGCGTACGGGGAGCGAGAAGTGCATCTACCCACTTAGAAATGACAGCCTACGTAGCGTCGCGATACTAATTTCTCCTCGTGATCTACCCTGAACTGATGAGCTCCCAACCACAGCATAGGGACAGCGGGAATCACGGCGCCGGCCATACAACTTGTCCATAACTACTCGTGAATTTTAACCATGCCCAACCCTGAGCTTGCATCCACCAATCTGTGAGGACGAATAAACAATCGTTCAACGGCCGGGTGCGGCGCGGTATGCATAATATCGCGAGGACAACTTGAATCTCGTAAAACGGCTGAGAGCGGCAGCGATTGCGATACATCGCGATATTTCTCCGCATTCAATGACGAGAACAACTGTATTTTTGTCAAACGGACAGCAAGTGGCGCCGATTGCATAATAATGCTATATTTCCTCGCGCCCGACCTCAAAGACAATGGAAATCTCGTCGAACGACTAAAAGTGACACCGATTATTAAATCGCGATATTTATCAGTGTTCTATCGCGAAAACAACGGGAATCTTGACAAACGGGTGAGACCAGCGCCGATCGTGTAACATCTTGAAATTTCGCCGTACTTGACTGTGAAGACAGAATTCGGTTACAATCATGTAACGTCCCATAAATTTCGTCGTGATCTACCGCGGGGACAAAGGAAATCTCGCCACGGTCAAGAGAAGAGCAGAGCAACCTCTTGGCAATTATAAAAACGCCTTGTGCACAAGACGACATATTAGCTGAAACAACTCATTTGATAATAAATTTCTAGTATTTATTTATTATTTTTGAAATTGTTGTAACTCCCTAAGTGAATTGTATTTACCGCTTTAAACACAGTTCATTGCTCTCTTTCTCCACCGCGTGATGAGCCCATTTGCTTGCAGACCGCAGACGTATCTTGAATTCAAAGGTAACTAAAATTAACTAAAAGGTAGCTAAAAAGTAACTAGTTTTTACTTCATCCTTAACAGTAGACACCCTGATTCCGCATATAACTGAGTCAGGAAGAGGCGCAACATTTGCATTTTGTAGTGTCTGTAGGTGTGATTTCAGTATCTCGCATATTGGAAAGGGGGACATTTCATTTTCCAAAATTAAGTTTTTTGTAAATACATTTCCTAGCATGTTAACAGACACTCAAGTCAATTTTAATGAGGAAATGGATGCTTTACATTCCCAATTTTGTAACTTCCAACTTGAGGATGTGACATCTATTGAAGAAGAAGAGAGAATTGATGTGAAGTGGGCACTGGTAGGCCAAATGATATGTAGTGGTGGGGTACTCAAGTTATGCTTTCCATTCTGACCATTCCGCATAGTAATGCAGAGTGTGAGAGGATGTTCAGGTCATCTCTCTCTGACAAGACTTTGGACAAACTTACAACTCTGAAGTCGATTCAGAAAGAGAAGTGTTTTGAGCAAGAATATAGCAAGACCTTTTTGAAGAGGGCAAAATCAGCCTCAGTCACCTGCAACAACGACCAATAATATGATCTTCGATACATATTTGCTGCAATGTCTTAGCCTATGTATGTATTATGTAGCATCCTCGCCCCCCCCCCCCCCCCCCCCCCCCCCCTCCCCGTCGCCGCGTCGAATCTCCCGATTTTTCACTTTGAGAGGTTGGCAGGTATGGACCGGGATTTGAACCACGGACCCAGCGGTGAGAGGTCGGCTGGCATATATTGTATGCAATTACAGATAGTTGAAAACTGCATTCGTACCCAAGTGCTCAATCTGAACTTCAACATTAAATTATCGAGGAACAAATATTACCTTATATGCTCGTATATAACTCCCCATCGCGTATATCTCTCACACTATTTTTATATTTGAAGTTGCAGGAAAAATAAATCCTCGCATATATCTCGCATTAATTTCTGGCTTCATCATAAAGATGATTGTAGCAAATTTAAGATAGAACCCTCACCCGTTGGATATCACACGTCTTACTTGCGATGTTTCTGTTTGTTTTGGCGGCGGAGCTTTCCTTTCTTTCGCAGTATTTGTTGCCCATCTCTTGCATTGTCGACAAGAACCAGTATTCTGTCCTCACGTTCCATTGTTGTTTCTCAGTTAAGTGTGATTATTTTCTTGTGGAGGTTGATATCTTAAGTTATATAAAAACATGGAAATTATATGGCTGGGTATAAACTCAAAGTGATAAAATACGCAGAGGACGATGGTAATATAGCCTTGTACTCGTAGATCTGCCGGTTGAGAATTCAATGTGGCTGAATTTAATATTCACTACTGGCGTATACTGAATGACGCACTAGAAACCACTAACCAAACCCGTAAAGTCGTTTTAAATGTGGCAACGCAGTAAAACAACACATGGGGGGTGATCGTCAGCTGTTTTGTTGGTGCTCCGCACGCTAAATAAGTAATTGCTAGGCTAGAACACGTTGAGATCTGGTATTGTTAATTATGATAAGCTCACAACAAGAGACAAAACAAAGAAGGCAGTCAGTTGAACTCTTGCTTGATTGGGTTATTAAGGTGTGGATTATGATGACAGTCATTATGAAGAGCTTCTTGAAAACGAGCTTTGCAAATGCATTGGACAGAAGTTGGGATGATGCACACCAGAGAGGCTCGGAAACTGGCAGTATTGACTACAATGCCAGTTGTCTTGTTTCAATCATGCAAATTTTATGTTTTTTCGAGAATACGGTCTTTTGCCCACAAATCTCCTCGTATATCACGCACTGAAAATTTTCTTGCTTTTTTTTTTTTTTTTTTTGTCAAAAGAGTTTGAGTTATATGCCAGCAAATACGGTAATTAATTTTTAAACCCTCAGCCTGGAGAAATCGTACCCCACTGTGGGTGGAGTCTGAGCAAAACTTACTGTGCGTAATTGTAAATGACGTAATACCCATATTTCGCAACCAATTTCAATGAAACCTAAACAAACAAAAAATGCTCGGTACCTTGATAAAACGATAAAAAGCCGTACCTTAGGAGTTGAGTTGTGTGAAAAGTCACTGTCCTCGGGCACACTACGTTCCGTTTCAAGAGCTTCACGTACTGACAGATCTTCAATATCACTCGAATCATTGTTTGAATCTATCAAACTAGCCTCGGAATCCTTGTGTGTTCTGTCAAAACAACCTTTATTTCGTCACTTGTTAGATATAGCCATGGTTTCACGTGACTGAAGAGATTTACAGTACAGGGCTAGGCTCTGTCTTTAAGGGGAAAATACCTTTCCGAGAGGACCCTTACTTAACAGACTTATGATTCTGTCAACATTTGGTCTGTCTGTTTCAAAGAAAGGAAAAAAAACAACTATTCCTCACACCTCATACATCTGTCACCTGAGGGCAGACAAATAAGAGCATACTACTGTAGATTCCCATGGATTTCATTCACACTTCCTTCATATAACAAGGCCTCCAAAGAAGTTCATTGCAGACATTCTACACCATTAGATAGTACAATATATCCACACCAAGATGCAAATGAATTAAAGTATGCCAGTTTCAATCTAATTCTCTCAGGAGCTAAACTAAACAGCCTGGCTTTACCGGCGAGGGCTCTGCTCATTACTCCACTGCGTGAGAAGCTATCAGCGTGATGAGCAGAGCTTGACACTCTATGCCGAGGAGTTAAAATAGTATGAAATATCAAGATGACGTGGCTTCGTCCCATCCCTGGTAAAAATTGTTCATATTTCAAGTTCTTTTTTCCATCAAATTTACAACGAGGTGCACATTTCTTTTACAGGGATACAATGCTGCAAGCTTTACGTGGTGTGATTACTCCAGCAGGAGACAAGATGACGGAGCCACTGCGTAAAGCTGTACATTCAACATTACTTGGCATGCTGATTCTTCCCGATGATGTAGGTAGAGCTGCCGCAGCGGGCTGCTTAGGTGCTTTGTGTCGCTACCTCACTCCAGAGCAGTTGCACGTCACCCTTTGCGACCACCTCCTCTGTAAGTTTCACATTACATAAATTTTATTCCATAGCGAGAAATGAAATTTCCCTATAATGATGGTCTAATTTCCTAACAGCTGAGAGTTTGTGATTTATAGCATTTAAAAGTCCCAAATTTATTACTTTAAATTTTGAATTTACAGCAAGGTTTTCAGATTTTGCATTATGTAGTAAATTAATTGAAAATACTGATTACCGTATTTGCTCGCTTATAGCTCGCCATCGCGTATATCTCACCCCTTTTTTTTTCAATTGCAGGTAAAAGAAATCCTCGCATATATCTTACATTAATTTCTGACTCGGTCACAAAGATGATCATAGTTATTTGAAGATAGAACCCCTTCCCACTTGACATCGTATGTCTCGTCCTCAATGTTTCCATTAGCTTTAGTGGGGTGCTTTCCTTTTTTTCACACTATTTGTTTTGCCTGTCGGTTGCATTGTCGACAAGTATAGTCCACGCCAGCTAAAATAAGTTACTAAACGAAAAACGTGTAGCCAACATTAACATCCATCCCCTTTACCTACGTAAATGTTGGTTTATGGTTGAATTTCTTAAAGTTAAGTTGTTTTCTTGTGTTTGCACATTGTCGCCATCCCTGCTTAAAATCTCGCCATCTCCGAAGACCACAACACCACTAAAATTTGTTACCATACAGTTGCCGACAGTAATCTGGCGATAACTCCCAGAATGCATTGCACACAATGTCTCCCAACGTTATAAGTACAACTATCACTAAGGACCATTACTTAGAATAATTTCACAGTTTTCTTTGGAATTTTAAGTCTAATGAAGTTGTACAAGGTAAGTACTATTAAAATACATATATTAAAACGGTTTTTACAGTTATTATAGACTCTGATTTAGAATAAGTGTGTGTTAAAACTCACTCGGCTGAGATGTTTGGAAGCTTTTATTTAATTAATTTTGAATAAATTCTTATTTAGATTCCATTATGACGCCTTAAACACACAAGAACAAGAATAGAGAAACTCTACAGAAGATCACTGGTGAATCGATTATAAATTTGAGTAAGCAGCCTAGACCTACATAATTATAAAGTACAAGTTATTGAATCATTGTATTATCTATTTTTATATTCAGTCAGGGCTCAAATAACTTACTAAAGAACCTTAATGGTCTTTGAAAATTTTGAAATAGTCTTTTTACTGCATTTTTCGTATAATTCAAACCAAACATATCCTAAAATATAGCCTAACTAAGTATACTCTCAGGAAAATATTCTTAGATTCAATTCACCTTCTAATATTGTAATGTATCTTATTCTCGACTTCCAAGTGCCGTGAGCCATAATATTATGGGTAGTTTTACATGGTGCAATGTTACTCGTAAACTTGGAAATATGATTCACACTAGGCTAGTGGTAGTTCGTGTGAATGTATTGATGATTATTTATGTAGCTTATACAGTAGAACCTCGATGCATCGTTCCCGGAACTGTCGTTTTCCCGTATGCATCGTTCAATTAATTTAGTCCCGAAAATTTTCCATATAAACTAATGTTAAATTTCCCCGCATGTATCGTTCCTCGAACTATCGTTTTTTCGCATGGATCGTCAAAAAATCACTAGTCCTTGGCCACAACTTTCCCGCATTGATCGTTTATGAGAAAAATATATGCTAAAGTTCTTTTGAATTTGAAGCAGCATAGCGGCAACCTGTTACGCGAGAATGTACGAGGTACGAACGATTAGGAGTTCCTAGGCTTGAGCAAGTTTCTCGGCTGAAGCAAGTTCAAGTAGGCTGGATTGCAGTGCGCAGATTGTTTACGCGCAACCACACTATATAACCACGCCTACGAGCCTTCAGGCGCCAACGATTCTGCTCGAAGCGCCAAGCCGTCATTGTTCTGTTTCATTTCATTCTGAGTGGTTTCGTGTAGTATCTCGGTCGTGTGCGGCGATTACAATTTTATCTGTAGTTCGTAATGAAAACTTTACTTCACTGACGACGCAATTCTCGTAATCTCAATAATGTTACGCTGCGTTTGGCAATGCTTGGCTAACAAGTTAGATCACACAGAACAGCAATGAAAGCATTTAGACGGTCTTGAGCGGGTGTCGTCATAGCGTGACGTCATTTAGCCTTGAAATAGCTTGCCCGGTCAGAGACCCGCGAACACTCGGAACTGCTGTATTCTTTCATTCGGAACACCGGTAGTATCTCCCGCGGAGATTGGCGAGCTGTGCGATGATGGCGCGGGGAAGAGAAGACGATCGTGAGCCCCAAGTCGTCCCGAGTTTCGCCGAAGCGCATGCCGTCTTAGCGAAGATGAAATCCTTCATGTACTCGCATGTCATCAGTGATCGTGAAGAAGAGAACATTATGCAAGTTGAGAAGGCTTTGTTTCGTCTGAAACGTAAAGCTTTGACGAAACAAAAAACAATTAATGACTTTTTTACTAAAAAGAGCAAGTGATAAAATGACATATGAAATCATATCGCGTACATCGCGGTTGCAATATTTTGACGTCTCTATAAAGTTTACATGAAGAAATATGTCCAAATACAGTACCCGTACTTTCTTTATTTTTTTACTCAATTTTTTTTTATGTTACCCGCATTTATCGTTTCCCGCATCCATCGTCATTTCCCCCCTCCCCCTTGAAAAACGATGCATCGAGGTTCTACTGTATTTAGTAGGCTACTGACCTATACTTAGTAGTAGGCAGATAAAATATTTATATTTGTTTCAGTCATGGTTGCGTCAGATTTGTGTGGTAGCCTTCAACGAAGGTTGAACTTCAAAGGTTGTGCAACGTGAATCAATCATCTGAAAAGGCATATACTCAACTGCACATGTGCACTGGATATGCACTGTGCATGAGTCACAGATTAAAAATTTCAGAGAATACCAACAATATCTCATAGCTCTCTTTTAGTTCTCGACATAAGTTACTGCACCATTGAATGTCTGGGTGAAAATTACTGATTTACTAAAGTTGGGTGAGACAAAGTCATTGTTCTCTACTTGGTTAGATGACAGAATTTGGGTGAAGCCACAGGTTGCAATACATTATAAATATGAATAAATATTGTTCGCTACTACAGCCTACTTGTATTATTAATTCTGAATGAAAGTATAAGTTGAGTTCAAAAAGTAACGAGCCGGAGGCATAGTTATGGAAACCAGTGCCTGTATGTTAGAAGTATTGGCCCTGGCTGTTGAGGCACTTGTCTCACTGTGACACGAGGCGACGAATGGCTGTCTCATAAAATTCCCTAGGCTGCGATGTGAACCAGTTCCGCACATACAGCTGGACGTCGGCGTCCGAGGTGAATCGTTGGCCCCGCAGAGCCCTTTCCAGGGGACCAAACATGGCGTAATAACAGGGAGAGAGGTCTGGACTGTAAGGATGGTGGCCGAGAACCTCCCATTTGAATTTCTGCAGGAGTGCCGCGACTGTGTTGGCCATATGAGGTCGTGGAACGACCACTGCGGCTATGGCGTTCACTGTCACTTGGCGGTACTGGGTAATGAGTGCATCAACCAGCTGGACGTTGTCATCGGTAATGCAGGGGGGTGCCCCACACCGGGCATCATCGGCTAACGACACCCGTCCTTCCCTGAAGCGCAAGGGACATGCAGTGTTCGCCGTACACTTGTGGCATTCGGCGTTCCCCTACTCATTCCGCTGTCAGAAACCGAACAACACCTCTTTGCTCTTCGGTTGACGCCTCCATATCACTGTTTGCAATGCGACTGGCAGCGTTGGACGTTTGATGCATGCTGCTCGCTTTGTATCGTCACGTGACGTGCACGCGTGCCCTCTAGCAACGGGCTGTGACCTTCCACGCTCTGGTCGGAACCACACCTCGTTACACACGCCACGATTAACCGATGTAGTCACCGGTTTGCGCATTCCAGCCTCGGGCTCGTTACTTTTTGAACGCACCTTATAGAATGCGTCATCAGACATGAATGTAACTTTTACATACCTTGTGTCCTTTTTTCATCTTATGGGTGATATTTCGTATTGAAATTAGGAACCCTGGTCAATACTACACCTCATAATATATGCATAAGTACATAAGTATGCGTTTTTATTTATTGCTAATTTAAAAATAGCTGCCATGTTCCAACAGCGCTTGCATCTCGTTCAACTGTCAACAAGGCGCACTCTAGCGGCACACACCGAGGCGCACACATTGTTGGCAACATGTGGGATACAAAATCAGCTTCCTTTGGTCATAAATGAATATTTTTCTTAAGAAAACTCCCTCGAGAATAGTGAAAACCGCATCAAAATCCATCCAGTGGTTCTCGAGATTACCCGTTACATCCAAGAATCGGGGACTTTATTTTATACTATGTAGAGATTTGCACCCAAAAAAATGTAAGCACTTCGATTTCTTTAGAAACCATTTGAGTAACACTTTCATAATTATGTTATTAATATTACGATCCTGTAGAAATGAGCTGAAGTGTGGTGGACGTAAGCACACCGTAGGCGTAGCCAGCAGCATTCGTGGCAACCCTGCCTTCAGTTCAATGCTTATCCACCGAACTGTCAGAACGCATCTCTGAAAAATACAACTCTAGGATAGACGACTGTCTGGACGAAACCATTGGCCGCTACTAGGCCAGGTGACTGTGTGGATGAAAATTACTGCTTGTAATACAAGCAAGGGGGTCTGGGGTGTAAGCCCCAGGTTAGGTTTGTGTTTGTATGTAAAGTCTTATTCCGCATTCACCACGCTCGAACTAAGCAGCAAAACCAGTGCCAAACAATAATGTTGGCACTGCTGAAAAATGTAATAACGCTCTTTAGCGATAAAATGTTCAACTCCTGTATCTTAATCACATTACATACTACTGTAGGAAATTTTCCAGATTTTGATGGAGGTTGACTCGTATATTCCGCTCTCGTAACTTAAATATCTCAATTTTCCACAGAAAATTGTTTTGTGTTGATATCTTCTCGTCCCATCAGCTAGGTAACTGACTAGCGCATGCGCATTGTCAAAGCTACGGACGTAGTCTAAATCCTGCGGTTCGAGAATGTATTTCCTAGGTATTTTATCTCCTTAAGGGCCTGTTTTCAATCTCTAGGCAAAGTTTGGAGTAGCATACTCCCAGTATTAAGCGCCCTATTGTGTTTTTCAATCTCTAGGCAGCGCTGCCAAGAGAATTAATGTGGTGGGTAAGTTGGTCATATTTACTCGGTGCTATTTGTGCTGGATAAGCTTTAAACCTTCGGAGTAGTGACACTCCGTAGCTGCTTGTTGTATTTCTCCTACCAGCTGTGAACACTTTATGACTTGTGTCATAGATTTGTATTTTAATTGCATGAATCTTTATTTCATGGCCTGTTTTTGTTTATCGAAAAGTGGTGTGATGGCTGCGCTAGAATTATTGGCTTCGGTACGCACACAGGTAACGATATTTGTATACATTATACGGCAATAGAAAACTAAAAATGTCAAAGATCTCGTATAAGTTACTACACAGCTTGGACATTCTTAAAATTGTGACGAATGTTAATTCACACTCCGTTTTCATTCGGGTACTATGATGAATGTATAGATTGAATTGGAGATGCTACTGTCACACTTGTTTCAACAAACATCACATATTATACTGTAAATTAAGAGGAGAGATGAAACCATTGTCTCTAGCCTATTTATAGACCACTAGAAATGATATTCAATACAATCTAATTTCTCAAATCCTGATTGCTGCAACATATTGTAGTAATAATGAGGTAATTCATAATTTTATGTAGATTCTGTTAAAATGACTCGTAATGATATGATAAATATCATTTAAATTCATAATCTGGTAGCAAAAATAATTGCTGTGACTGGGGTTCGAACCCAAGACCATCTCATGATTCTCAGACCAAGACACTATCATCGCACCTATTACAACAACAGAAATAATGCGTACGAGACGGATACTATTTTCACGTACCGGTATTATTACGGAAGTAATATTTTATGCTACATTAATATTTTGATTTCTTTCGATAATGTTCCTGCGTGGAATTGAGTTCTAAATTAGTTATGAATAGGCCTACTTGGCAGTAAAGGGAGAGCGTACAGTGGTCCGTGAAAGGCTAGCCCAGTTCCCGTATAAACACATCGATATATATGTGACGTTCTCCAGGAAACCGTACCTTAAGTCGGAAAATCTCATTTATGGTTTCTTTTATATTTTGATAGTAGGTAAATTTGCGATCATTTTCGTGAAAACTAGAAGTATTTATCTTAATAACTGATTATTTTCTGAAACATTGAAGTTATAGGACAGAATTTATTGAATGTCGAGAAAATCTATTTGAAAATTTAGTATAGTGCTCGGACAATATATTAAATATTTAAGAAAATCTGACTGTTTCACTGGATGAAAGATGATCAGCATTGTGTATTAAAATAATATTTCATAAATATATCGGAGTTTTATTCTCTAGAAAGTATTGTAAATAAATATGTTCAAGATAATGAAAGTGAAACATAAAATTTTAGTCTTGCAAGTTTCAAGTAGGCCTACACAGATGTTCTGTCTTAAGGAGTGCAAACAATATCAGGAAACAATAATAGTATCTGTGATAATGTTAGTAATAATGATGATAATAATAATTCTTTTAGATTTTGCCAAAGGGCATAACTAGATTTTTAAAATATCTCGCAAACCATTAACTGTAAAAGTCTTGCAAGGATTCAAATTAAAGGGCGTAAACACCCTCTTTGCCGTGGATTATTTATATTTTTCAAATTTTGCCAGAGGGTATAACTACACATTTCAGAATTTTGTTTTTATTACTATTGTTTTATTAATTTTATTTATTTAATGTCCTGTGTTAAGAAGTGCAAAAAAAATCAGGAAACGTTAATAGTATCTGTGATAATGTTAATAATAAGAATAAGAAGACGAAGAATTCAGAACATATTAATGTTGGATATTAAAAACGTTCTGAAACTACACAAAGTAAGTTAGTTAGTATCCAATTCTACAGGAATCTGGCTTGTATCCTGTAGAAGAAAACTGAACTGTTGCTTATATTTGTGGAATGTTTACGTATGTCTTTTCCTTTTGCGCACACAATCCTTGGCACTACTTGAGCCAGGTTCAGCGGCCTCAATGTTGGCTGGCCGTAGGCACAATAGATCCCTTGTTCCCGCTGTGCAGTACTCGCGAATGTTGTCGAACAGGCATTTCGTCCGTTCGGCAGTCGTGCCTATTACTTCCAACTTCTTAGGTTGGTTTGGAGAGAGATTATCTGCATTCATCTGATGATGAATATATCAACACTCGCCATGCAATGATTATTCTTCAAGATGAAACAAGAGTCTGGGTGGAGGTCGTTCACAGTTTACAACAGTTAACACAGAACTCAGAAACATCATGGTAATACCAAGCACACTCACTCACTGTATCGCGACTCAGTACGGTTAGTAAAAAATAGCTTTTGTGATTCCACAAACTTTATGTTAAGTAAAGAAGTATTTAGCACCGAGCACACAGACAAGCCGCTCTGTGGCGATATTATTGCTGTGTTTTTACATTGTCGATTTGTAGGCTATTGAATGACACTGAACACTACGGTATGACTGGCACCAATAACTTGTGCTGTACTCACATTATTGACTGCCGGGAATTCACACCAAAAATCCTTGGTCACTAGGCAAGAGTTCGACACCTTCCATCCCGTCACTGTCCCTATACTTATCTATAACCTACCTATAATTCACAAACTAGCTAACTAAGAACACAATGAAACTAGAAAATAATAATAATAATGAAAGAAATAACGAAGTAAAAATGGGAAGAAAAAAAAACTCTATGCTGAAAGTAAACGAAACGATGACAATGAAACGAATTCCGACACAGACAGTGGTTAACAAGCGACTCAATGAATGAACAATGCGCAGCCAACATGTGATACTAGTTGTCAAAATATAGCCAATAGGAGCCCGTGGTGGCCAATTTTATATCGTTCCCGCCAAATGCTTAAGGTTCTTACTCACAAAATACAGGGTATACCTTTCTGTCGACCATATAATGACATCCAAGGTATCATAAAATATCGAAATATAAAGTTTTCTTAAGTCACACAAAGGTAGATCTCGATTATATTCAATTCATGGTGTAGAAAATAAGGGATAGGGCATTAGGTTACCCCTCAGGGCTCCCCAAATCCCTTAAATTAATCTTCCCCACAAAATCAATGCATCTTGTCTTGACGAATTCTTCAGATTGATTACTAGCACAACAAACGTCGTCATAGGTTTCATCTTCGGTCTGTTTCGATCCAATCGATATGTGCTTGGATCCACCGTTAATACCTGGAGTAGCATCACGCGCTCCATATACTGTAGTAGCGAGCAACAATATTACGAGTCAGTCGAAGTTTCACTCTCTAGATAGCGTTAGCCTACTCTTTCCCTTTCTTGCATCTGACGGACGGACGGACAATGTGTAACCAAGTTTGTCCACTAGATAGCATTGGCTCATAGTTACTTGTCTTGTCATCTTTTAAATACCATTTCAAGTAGCATATAGAGTTAATTTTGAAATAGTAACGTATCAGACTTATCTCTTGAAATGTCAAGGATCTGCTGGTAGAATATGATTATCTCAAGTGTTGATCATGCCAGGATACACTAACTAGTTTAAGAAATTGAACTTTCATTGAAACCAACATTTTGTACCTTAAATTGAGGAATCGCTAAGTTGGGAGTTGGTGCTTTTGGGACCAAATGTGGTAAACATTTCACAGATTAGCTGTACTTGGGTGCACTAAATTCATTCTTGTTAGAACTAGGTTAATATAAACTTCAGTGGAATCTCGTTAGCACGTTCTCGGTTACGACGTTTTCCCGTTTAGCGTGCTGCTTTTCTCAAGTCCCAGTCCCAATTCTACAAAATACATGTTGATATATCCCCTTAATACGTTCTCTATTCCCGCTTACGACGATCAAATTTCCGTTGTACTATTTGTAAGCTAACCTGATTTTATTCTTATTTCATTATAAAATTCGGCTTCTGGAAAACACGACGCGATATTGCCTCATATTCTCTGATAGTTATTGACAGTGTAGATGATTTCATTGTGTTTGACGGCATAGAAGCGGCTATAGCTATGACGCAACACAGGTGACGTGTCTCTCTCCCGCTGCCCTTTCTCAAGTCCCTATCCTACTAAATTCATGTTGATATATCCCCTTAATACGTTCTCTATTCCCGCTTACAATGATCAAATTTCCGTTGACTATTTGTTAGTGAACCGTATTTTATTCTTATTTCATTATAAAATTCGGCTTCTGGAAAACACGACGCGATATTGCCTCATATTCTCTGCTAGTTATTGACAGTGTAGATGATTTCATTGTGTTTGACGGCGTAGAAGCGGCTATAGCTATGACGCAACACAGGTGACGTGTCTCTCTCCCGCTGCCCTTTCTCAAGTCCCTATCCTACTAAATTCATGTTGATATATCCCCTTAATATGGTCTCTATTCCCGCTTACAACGATCAAATTTCCGTTGAACTATTTGTTAGTGAACCGTATTTTATTCTTATTTCATTAAAAAATTCAGCTTCTGGGAAACACGACGCGATATTGCCGCATATTCTCTGATAGTTATTGACAGTGTAGGTGTTTGACGGCGTAGAAGTGGCTATAGCTATGACACAACACAGGTGACGTGTCTCTCTCCCGCTGCCCTCCACCCCTTTCCCTTTGTTTATTTCTCACGTAGGCGCATTATTGTCTTCGTATTCCGCACTATTGTCTTCTAGTTCTTAGTGTTCACGTCCAGTTATGACCTATTTTATTGCGTGTTTCATAATGGCTAAGAAGAAAGTACGGCAGATAACTAATGATGAGAAGATGAAATACATTCGAGACGTGGAATGCAATCCTCACATGAAGCGTGTGGATTTAGCGCGAAAGTGGAACATTCCTCCGTCTACACTGAACAAGATTCTCGGCAAAAGGAAGGAAGTCGAACGTGCATTTGAAGAAGGAATGAGCGGCGAAAGGTAACTTGTGCGAGAGGGACAGTTTCCTCAGCTAGAAAGCGCTTTAATGAAGTGGTTCAAGCAAGCCCGTGCTTCAAACATATGCGTGCACGGTCGCCGTTAACTGAGCCGTCACTGGCGGAGCGCGAGAGCGAGAATGTCCTTGCTAAGCAGAAATAAAGACCCTGTATTATACTGTAGTGTAGAGGTACAGTAATTCATTTTTATGTTATTTATTCCGTGTAAGTTACTGATAACCTATGTTTATGTCGTGACTGTAGTAGTGCATACAATCACTTACTAAGGTCGGCGATTTGACGTCCATATATACGCCGCGTTCTTTCTTATACATTGTAAATGCGGTATGGCGTTTTTCGGTAGTACATTTTCTCGCATATGACGTCCAAATTTTTCAGTCCCTTGAAAAACGTACTAACGAGATTCCACTGTATATACTCTACAGGTGATGACTTCTCCCTCGACTGGATTCTCCGCCACGGTCGTAGTGCTGCCTTGTCTGTTGCTCTCAAAGAAGCAGCAGTTGTGGTGTACACCGAAGATTATCAGGACAAGATATGTTCTGTATTGCTTGGATATCTCTCAGCAGATCGGGTAAGTTGTACTAACCACTATTGTTTTTTAATTTATTTTTAGTCTTCTTTCCAAAGGTTGGTAGAATTTTTTTTCTAGTTTTCATATAGAAGTATGTCTCAGTGATTGATTTTTAGTTCTTCTTCTTCTTTCTTCGGCTTTTCCCAATTAATTGGAGTCGCCAGAGCACACCAGGCTCATTTTGGTTTTGGCTGGGGATTTAAGGCCGGATGCCCTTCCTGACGCCACGTGATTTTCCAGGTGAAAATTCCATCCTGCTGTCACCGGGATTCGAACCCCGGCCATCCGGGTGAAAGGCGAGAAGCTAAGCCACTGCGCCATCACGCTCCCCAGTGATTGATTTTTAGTGGGTGATAAAATTTTGTTCATTATGATATTTCATTTCAGGGATATAAGAAAATCTCAGAAACTGAAATTGTCTGTCTCTCTCTCTCTTATTAGTTTTTCATATGCCAAATAGCTATGTTCTATGTTTGTGAAATCAATGAAATGTTCAGGGGCCGTATTTTTTGGTAATAGTGATACGCGCCAACTTTTGTGATATCTTCTTTTTTGCCTATATATGACCTTCTAGATACTTAAAAGTACCGTATTTTAGCAAAATGAACTCGCGAAATATCACGAAACCTGATTTATTGCGCGAAATATACTCCACTTGGTGTGAAAAATGCTAAATATTATCGATAAAGCTCTCCTATAAACGTTTAAATGCTTCTGAGGAATTGCCTGTCGTGGTTTCCTTCTCATTTGATTGATAGTGCTGCATATTCTCTTCAGAAATGCCCACAAAGCCGGAAGTATGTGTATTCAGTTCCGTAATCTCTAAGCCTATCGATGAAAATCGATATCTGCTATCGATTATATCAAATGGCGTTGTGGTCGTAGATCAAGCAGTGCAAGTTCGCGACTGGTAAAACTTTAGCGGCAAACATCCAGCATTTAAGTTTAAAAATGCCAAAAACTTAAGTCACAACAGTTTTCTCGAGGGTCGAGGAATACAACAGTGAGAGGTTGTATGTATTTGAAGCTGCAAGAAAGATTCTAATGTGTAAATACTGCAATTATCACATAATTTGTTAGATTTACCCCCTACTATAAGGAAGATTACAGAAAAAACATTGATCATTATGACAATTTATTTTGCGAAATACCCACCGAAATAGTGTCAGTTTTAACACCAAAATCAACAGTTTTATTTCACCAAAATTTAAGGCCCTTAGAAATGTTCTTGTTTGTTTGATTGTTTGTTTCCTGAGAGATAGCAAATTTCAGGTAATACAAGAATATAATATATACAGTCAAACCTCGATAGAAAAATATTCATGGGACCATGACAATGATATTGTTATAGCAGGGTTATTGTTATAATGAGGTTTTGTTAACAGTGACTACTACAGTACTGTATCTTAAAGGTCAGTATATACAGTAGTACTTTTCTGATGAGAAATAATAAAATAACAAAAAAAAAAATACAAAATTAATATGGTAGAGTACTGTACTATTATGTACTCGTCATGCATAGTCATAACATTACAGCTGAAGGTAATGAATCAGCTTATAAATTAAAGAAAGGTAAAATAAAATGTATCTTCTCAAGCTTCTTACATTTTTTAAGCATCGGGGATTTGTTGATCGTCCGATCACCAATGGTGTCAACTTATGTGTCCCTGACGCGTTGCTGCAGAGAAGAACCGTTCGGCATACTTAAAATTGACACAGATTGCAAAAATCACGGAAATTAACTCTCCACAACACTTCTGACTGCAACTCAAGCTCAATAATGTAGACTAAAACATTTAACACTGGTTCAAACATAGGAGCTCTACGACTCTTTCTACTTTGCCGCCTAACAGAGCTCGCCCGCGACTGTACCTTATTCGCTAACTGCTTACCGTCAGCACAGTATGTAGCGAAGCTTCTAAAAATACAGCGCTGAAGGTGGAGAGGTTTAACAAACATACGTACCATTATGGTCACATTCTTAGAATCAAAAATTAGCAAGATCCCCAAAACTTTGTCTTCGTTATAACAGAGGGTTGCTAAAATTACTTCATTGTTGTAATGAGGGGTAATGTTTGTCTTCGTTATAACAGAGGGTTGCTAAAATTACTTCATTGTTGTAATGAGGGGTAATTAACATAGTAAATACAGGAAATCAGCCGGAACCATATAAAATTATCGCTGTAACCAGCTTTATTGTTGTATCGGTAATCGTTGTACAGAGGTTTGACTGTGTACAGTAGCTCTTGTCTTGTACGGAACTTCAAGGGGCTGAGAAATATTCCCATTATAGACAGGATTCCAGTTAATCTGTCAGGACGCGCGCTGGGTAAATTTTACCTGAACCGTTTATCTTAATAAAACACCAAATGTAATTGCTCTCCTCTCTTTTCAAGAAGCAAAATGCCATGTTTGTATCAATATCTCAATCTAATAATATATTGTGGGTAGGAAATCAAAATTGTTGCGCAGCCCATTCCTTCGTATTACGTATGAATCTATGGAAATGTAGGTTCATTGTATCTCCAATATTTATCCCGCTTAAAAAGTCAATATGAAACAAGATATTCAGTTACATGACCATAGTACATTACTTGCAACAGATCTAATAAAAAGCTATTATTGATATGAGAATGACAGAGGCTAATAATTATTGAGATACATTACGCAAATTACACATAACAATAGAATGATCAAATCTATTCCTTACAATGAGAAGTGTACATGTCTTTGATCAGTGATTGGTAACAGCACTGACACATGGGAGAAACATGTTCTTTTAAAATCAGTTTATTGCACTGTGCACACGACATTTGTATTTTGCAATCTTCCTTAGGGCATTCCTCACACCATCCAGCTTGGTGTTCTCTTGGCTGGTCTCATCTTCAATCTGTTTCGATCCAATCGATATGTGCTTGGATCCACCGTTAATACATGTTCTTTACAAATCAGTTTGTTGCACTTTACACACGTTAGTGTTTTGCAACTTTTAAATGTTTCAAAACACTTATCCTTCCAAAATTACCATAATTAAAGGTCTATAGAGCATCAAATACACCAATGCACAGTGTTTCCAAGCCAACAATCACATTCTTCAGGATTTGAGTCCACACAACATTGTTGAAAGACTCGTTGGGGTTTTGCGTCTTGCCGTGCAAACATTTCTGCAGCAAATTTGGATCAGCAAAAGCCCTGTAAACTGATTTTATGATATCTCCAACTGCCACAGGCAGTGAATGTTCATGCCTGTATTTATCTCCAGTAACTTGTGACTTGTTATATTTACACCACGATGATTCACCTTTTGGACAGAGATAATGCTGTGGGTGACTGTCAGTTGAAATTTTGTGGAAATGTGTAGCCCACACAGCATGTCTCATATTTTCCAGGAATCCACATTATTTCTGATTGGCGAGCTATAGTAACTTAGAAGAATGTCAATTTCTTTGTCAGTCAGTCTACCCTTTGCTGATAAAACATGCCCATCTTCAAGTTTCTTGCCTTTGATATCCTTTCTCAGTTTTCTCAGGCGGGCACCCATCCTCTTCTGAACGTGTCCTACACATTCTAGCTTCTCAATACTAATGTCCCCTTAAGACTTGCTCTCTACCTCTTTATGAAAATCCTTACTGTCTCCATCACCTAAGTAATTCACATATCGGGCGCCGTACCTGTATTATTAATGACCGGTTGAATATAGTTACTGCTCCTGCCGATTCCATTCCTCCACTTTTGCCATCAATGTTTCTCCTACACTCATTCCCATTCATGTGGGATGCTAATTTTCAGATTGAGGCATGTCTGGCAGTACTTGGTTAAAATTTCCTCATCCAACACTTGACCTGTTTCCATGCTTGTAGCAGATACCTAAAACACCATTTAGGCTAGTATAACCGCGCTTCTGCCAGGTGCTGTCCAATGCCACAGTGAGATCAGTAGAGCATTAATTTTAATAGTTTTCTTTACAACAGAAGACACAGATTGCACAGCACAACATTTTGCAGCATTATTAATGTCCTTATCGTACTTCCTAAATTCTGCTGGAGGCTTCGGTGAATTCAAAACAGCGCACAAAGTCCTCCCTGCAGCAAATCCCTTGCCTTTGCACCGCAATCCATATACAAGTCTTGTGTTGATATCCTGCACCGAGTTATGTGTTGGGGAATTTGAAAAGGAATGTTCAGCACTACAGTTTGTACACATGGAACCAGATATGTTGCCAAGCCAGCTCTCTTTTTACGGTCTTCAACACATTTTATGCTGTTGTCTTTGCACTGTTTACTAGGGGTCGACGGTGCACCGATTTTTCGGTTTCGGTACGGTACAAAGGAAATTACCGACCTCGGTTCGAGACGATAAAAAACTCTGTAAAAAGTTCGGTTCGGTTCAAGAGCAGGGTGTCGAGCAATACGGGAATTATACGGGAATTTTAGTGACCCGGGAAAAATACGGGAAATATACGGGAAATTCGCACTTGATACGGGAAATCTTGAAAAGTCTCATAATGCCCGACTTCTTAGCCCCCGAACGCTCGGTAGAGTCCTCCCGCTCAATCTTCTATTTCGCCTGCAGACCGCGCTGCCACCCGTAATTTGCGCCACCGATAGAGCGCTAAGCGGGATGAGAACCCAGCCAACGTCGAATGCATACTTTGCCTGGCCGACCGCCGGCCGTTCCCTCTACGCGTGGGGCTACGCGCGCCGCGCTCGTTGCTGACAATGACATACAGGAATCAGTCCGCCTTGTTATTCACAGAGGAGACCTGGGTTTCTCGACAAGAGCAGCCCTTAATGAAGCTAACAGATCAAGATATTAGAAACTTCCAGACGCGGATGTGCTGCAATTTCGCACCAACTGCCGAAAATTGTACATTCGTATCCTATGGCTGAAAAAATCAAAGAGAGGTCACCTCTTGCTCTCAAGATGACCCGTGCTATTTCCTGCCTAGACCCTATAGGGGAAGTTGGAAGAAGTTAGGATCGTCATTGCCCTGGAAATTCTTTGTAATCAGAAGAATTTGCTTTCTGGCGCAATGGCTACGCTGACGTATAATCTTGGCGAAGT
Organism: Meconema thalassinum; assembly: GCA_946902985.2. NCBI lineage: Eukaryota > Metazoa > Arthropoda > Insecta > Orthoptera > Tettigoniidae > Meconema > Meconema thalassinum. The sequence continues at coordinate 281,608,671 of OX336389.2, read as the reverse complement.
GTATTTTTTTCACGGAGCAACTTAACACCGTAGTAGGCACGCAGCTTTTTGTATTTAGTTTTCTGGCGTCTTGTTTTAAATTATTGACTAACATATTTCTAAATGCAGACAATCCATACCTCCATTAGGATTCGAGTTCCATAATTCATGCAAAATGAGGTCCGTTCGTTTGTGAAATTGGGGTCATAACCCCCCTACCCTTTCAGTGATTACCGTATGGTACTTTACGTAGACTTGGGTGAAGATGTAAATGAGCATTAAAAAAATATGTTGCCAGTTGTTTGGTTTATTAACTTGCGGTAATATCATCCATAGGTAATGAAAACTGGGCATGGTTGGATTTTAAGGTAGAGCCGCATGTGCTATCAAATCGCTTTCTTGCAATACCTGGAATATGTATAGAATTATAAAATGATTATTGGTTAAATAAGTGTTAATAGATAGGCTATTATAATTATAATGATTAAATAAATATTAAAGAAGAAACGATGCGTTGTTAGTAAATATTAGGCCTACCGGTACGGCGAATAGCCTACAATTCGTAGCTTACGTCACAATTTAGCATTTAAACAGGTCACGTTAATGCATAATATGCCAATATAACAACTGGATAGCAAATTATAATAATATTCTCACATATAACATATATAATTTGCACCAACTTAATTATTGTAGTCTAAGATATGTTAGACCAATGCCGTTTGAAATGTGCAAATCGTACACTTTGTAGGCAAGTGTTATGGTCGTCTCTGATGCGAAGTTCTACTAATTACTCTTTTTGGAGACACTTGTCTTTGGAATATTCATGAAAGACCAACCCTTTAGTTATTATTTCATAAGTTGAACGCCTAAAAACAAAACCACGATCCGAAATAATAACGAAGATAATCACGAACGAACGTTTCACTGCCAATGAAAATCAAATGGAGATTCGCGGACTGGAAGTTCGTTATGCATAAGCTTCGATGCCATTTTATCTCGTGGAAGCTCTATAATCTTACGGTACCATACAATTCAATCACTTCCAGTAAATATTTATTACTAGCGGACCCGTGCGAGAAATCTCGCATGTTCATAAACCACACTTTCCCCAATAGGTTTATAATGAGACACTTAAGGAGAAAGGTTATGTTTTTATTTCAACCAAATGATTATAGAACACTATTAACATTTCAGGATAAAGGAAAGACCTCAGAATGTTAATATGACATGAAACTTGCGTCCCAGTGGCCCGTGGACAGGAAGTATGGAGCGTATTATCCTACATCAACGGTGATTGCAAATCGCACACTTCGTACATTTTTTTAAAGTCCTTTTTTTTTTAAAGAAATTATAGATATTTATGAAATTATAGTGCAATAAGTCACTGCTAATGTCTATTCTCTTTCATTTGAATGCTCATTTGTCACGATCGGTCGCTTGTGAGCGTCGCAGGAGGGATGCATACTACTGAAATAATATATATGAAGATGTGACACTCCTATTCTCTACTCTCTCAACCCTCCTCAGTAGTGATGGGCTGCGAGTGGACTCGCGAAGAATCGAGTCTGGAACCGTAAAACTCGAGATACTAGAGTCCGGAATCGAGGCCGAGGACGTTGTCAGCGTTATCCGTGAGCCATATATGGAAACTACACGATATATAGTAATGTCGGTACGCCTTGGCCAAGTATTATTAGTTTCCCATCAATGCACAGTGATACAATAGGATATTCAAAATTGGAAACCGGCAAGAAGTGGACTGATGAAAGAAAGAAAGAACTCAATACAGTAAAGAGAAATTTCCTTCAACGTGATAATTTGCTAAGCAGTAGTATATATCGCTGTTGATAACGTCATTAGTCTTATCGATATCTCTAGTTGAGTGGTTAACGGTGCTAACTTTCACGCAGCGTGCTGGGGTTCGATTCCCGGCGAGGAGGTTTTTTTATACTTGATTTTTTAAATTACATTTTTTTTCTTTATCATTACCTAGTCGTTATAATATGAAGCATAGTGTGCATTTTGCAAACGATATCTCTTGTAAATCACTAGTAGAAAAGTCGTTTGCAAGTTTAGCGAGTGTTGGGAATTTGGCCGCATTCTGTCCTATATCGTAAGTACGGATCGTGACGTCACCGTGGAGACTCGAGTCCTTCGCACGGGTTACTCGTTCAGACTCGGAACTGCTAGACTCTATTCTCGCGAGTCCAAGCGTCACTCGCGCACATCACTTCTCCTCAGTAAAACAGTCATTTATATCAGCTCTCCTCAGATAAACGGTATTTTATTTGTGTTCGTAGCATCCCATCCCATCTGCGAGAGAGTTCACTCGCGCGCGCGGGCGCGCGCTTTGCTCACGCTACGGGTTAGGCCTAAATATCGCCATCACCCGTGAGCTGCGGAAGTCTCTCCAAAAATGCAGTTACACTTACGCCAGACAATTTTGATTCGCGCTTTAAGATTCATTTTTCAGCCATTCGGTGTGCGAACTCTAGTCTTAGAGGGTTCTAAAATATACGGGAATTTGGTGGATTTTCGTACGGGAAATACGGGAGTTATACGGGAATTTGAAAAAAGGCCATCGCTCGACACCCTGAAGAGACATAAATACCGTAATTTAAGGAAACCTTTTTTTTTAGACATCCAAAGTATTGTCCTTTATCATCAATGTTTTACTTCAATAGTTAAATACAGTAAAACTTCTTGTATACGGTTCATATTTATACGTTTTCTATACGTTTTTTTCCTGGTCCCGGCAAAATGCCTATACTTTCCATGTTAATTTATCTCCGATATACGTTTTACATTTATTCGTTTTTCACGCTTATACGATCATATTTTAAGTCCGTTGCAATATAAAGCGCCATTTATACGTCGCGTGTTCTGAGAAAGTACGTATGTTCGAATGCAAACTTTTGTTACCGCCTGCACTTCCGTTCGTAAGGATGCACCGCATGCTATATTACGTTACGATGGCCTTGAGCGACACCGGTGGTCACGGCGACACTCGCTTGCCAGAGTGTCGTAACAAGGAAGAACAGCTTGCGTAATAAGCAAGCACTATTATTGTGTTAGCCTTTCAAAATAACAGGAAGCAGCCATAAAACACAGTTAGACAGCATCTGAAGCTTATGTTAAGATGAGCGGAAATGTTTTACGATCGCCGATATATTAAAAAAATATTATTTCCGCTTTTATAATTTTCATTCGTGGTTTTTTTTTTAGGACTTCTCGTCAAACCATTAAAAATACGCGATTGACTCTGTGTTATGATAATCTTGCGTCTTCAGACAAATGAAAATCCATTAATTTAGGCCTAGACTACGGTATTTTATTAATGACGATGAAGAGCCGCAGAATAATACAGTGGATTTTAATGATGCTGTCAATGCTCTATGGACTATCAAACATTTTGTGACGCACCATAACGTTTCTGAGGAAATAATGGCCGAATTATATCGGTTTCAAAATACTGTTCACGCCGTGGCCGCGGCCAACAAAAAAACAAGTCAAGATAACAGACTACTTCGTAAAGTGACTCAATTTTCTTTGTTTTGTTATATCTGGGTGCATTTCTCTGGTAGTTGTTTTGTTACATATTGCCGATTATAGTTTAACAATCGTATTATTATTTCTTGTTTTTCACTTCTTAACGAGAACTCTCGCTCGCCCGCGTTGCTAGCCTGTCTCCCGCCAGGCACTTTGCCGTAGTGCGTAGCTCGCGCGGCACAGTCATTGAGTAGAGTATAGCCTATAGTTCACAGCTGGTGCTGAAAATGTTCGCCATTCATTGCTACACATCGCTGGCACCTCTTCATGAAGTTGTCATTTACGTTCTGAAGTTCCTCAGCACTGATTGACTCTATTTCAGCTATAATATACCTTAGTCCAAAGAATATGCACTGTTAAAGCCGTGGCGTCAAGAAGCGCATTACGGCAAAGTGCTTGGCGAGAACCGGCTGGTCCCCGTCGCTTTTAAAACAAAGTGCCTGTATAACCCATATTATCACATACATTTTGCAGTTTTTATTTACCGACTTTCATTTACGCGTTTTTCACATTTATGCGTTGTTTTTTTTTTCCTTTGGTTCCCTGGATATCGTATAAGTGAAGTTTTACTACTAGAGCACAATAACTCTTCTGATTATTAAAATTAAATTATGGACTTAAGTGTTCCAGTGTGAGCCTAATGTCTATTTAATGTATGCTTACTCCACACTCAAAGGGCAAGTTTGAAAGTTAATGGAACATTGTATGAGATTATTAGCTGTACATTTTTTTTGTATTTTAAATAAAAATTGTGCTATTTGGCAAGTATTTGGTTTACTGTATAATCATTAAAATTCCATGTGTTACTTTTTTCTTAATGGTTTACAAATTACTCTAATTTAGCATGTTAAAATCAGCCGAGCTGTATCGAACCGATTTAGTACCGAGAACCGAAGTACAATTTTTTTTACCGAACCGAACCGTACCGAACCCAAATTTTCAGTACCGAAGACCCCTACTGTTTACAAAAAGCAAAGTCACTGTTTGCATTATTCAGCAAATCTAATGATACAACAATATTTACATCGTGTCAGTCATCTTCATACGAGTTCTCAAATGATAATAGTTTATGTCTAGAAGCACTTCCAATGGATTTGGGAGATGTATTTCTAATACTGTATCATGATCAGATGTTTGCTCTAACCTCACATTTTCAAGTGGACCTCTATTATTGTGCAAGACAACTTTTATTTTCCCTCAAACACCTTTCCTCTTCTTGCAAATATCCTTTGTTTTTGTCATTTGAAGTAAACACGAAACGCACAATATGAAGAAGTAATAACGCGAAACAACAATACCACCACAAAATTTGTCACAGTTAAACGAAGGAACAAAAGAATAGCGATGTCCGCATGTCTACTGGATGACTTACAGAGTAGGCAACATGTATTACACCAAAAATAAAATGTCTCTCAACTCGAAAACATGAAGCATTTCAGAATTATAAGATAACTGAGTGAAAGAAAAAGGGGGTGAGGCACCTAATGCAGCATGCTTATTAAACGTCTAGTTAAACTAACAGGAGGGTCGTTAGACATAAAATTTTGCTTTGGACATGTAAGTGAGGTTGTACGGGAGACATAACACACAAATTTTGTTTTTTGATTTTTTTCACCCAATTGGGCTAACACCTTTAAGTGGAGGAGTGCCATATTTGCTCCGACCTGGCTTAGGCTGGAAAACGTAAAATGATGACAAGTGCAGTTTTCCTTAATTATGTCTTCTTCGTTCGGGAGTGTGGTAAACTTGACTTTGTGAAAGCACTGACATGTATTTGGCAATACACCTATTACTGCTTCTGCGATCCAAATCAGAGCATCAAGCACAGTAATAGATTTAGTCAATAGGAGTATTCAACATCATATTGGTCAGTATTGACTAATATGAATTGTAAAAATTAACATTTTGTAGCATTTTAAAGTTCGTCACCACATAAGATAAAAATTCAACCGGTTCAAAATTAATATGCACGGAAACTAATTCAAACATGCGCAGGATGGGATATATGGATGTTTCTGATCAATGGCATAAGCATTTAATATAATAAGGCTAATGTGAATTGTACATTTATTTAACTTCGGGTAAATACCATACAATGGATAATTAACTAAATAATGAAATGTATGTTTGCCTCCTCATTAATCCCTTCTCAATAGGGGCCAGGGATGAGGTGCATTGAAATTCTATTTGCTGGGTGGTTTAATGGTCAAATAGCACTTCTTGAATCCAACCTCATAAGGCAAGTTATAAAGAGAATGAATGGAACTTGGCAAGGAGTTACTAGGGAAACCACTCAAAAGGATTTCATAGACATCTCACAGAATTTGAACCAATTCGTCCACCGAGTCCAGGACAGCCCGGTATTGTTGTCATTCCACCAACAGCTGCCTCATGGTAAACCTAATAAGACGAGCATTGTCGCCTGACCACAGCTCGCTTTATTCTAACCTTGGTATCAGTAAACTAGTACAACTCTCTGCCGGCCCTCAACGTTCTCTCCATCTCGCTTGTGGAGTTAGCACTGCACCGATAACACTAGCAGCTCAGGGTAATTTGAGTTGCTGCACAACACCTGATATTGCTGATTGCATAATGAGAAAATTACCTTGGGATCTTTTCAGCATAGCTCAGGTGCCCTCGTCTCACGCCATACAACCAACCGACAGCACTTGAGCTCAATCTTGCCAAGTAGCCAGGCTGATGCCTTTATTTTCAGAGATCTCACATTTCTGAAAAACTTATGTTGTCAAGTTTCTAAATTTCTATTATACTGATAATGGGATTTTAGTACTTCTAACACTCCCTTAGTAAAAAGCACAACAGGAGACTAACCACCTGCCAATGCAACTTTTATAGGTGAGTGTTAACAATCCTGTGAACTTTATACATCTTTCATGAGTATTCCCAAGATTTAAATGATCACATTTTATCTGTCTCCAAGGTTTTCTAATTTAAGTTAAACAAAATGCAAACATCCAATTATTGATATACCTTTTTGCGATTCTTGACTGTCAATCTGTAAAACAGTATCCGAATTAAAGGAGAAATCGCTGGATGGCATGTAACATAACCTATAACTCACACATTGTAGAGAATACTCGCATCATATTAAACAACATTCCCCAAAATGAGGTGAACGCAAAACAAACGTCTAATCATATCACGATATGTACTTTCCACTTTTATTTATAATGGTCAAATACTAGATATTAGGGCCGGCGCAATATAAACCAATATAAGCAGAACCGTATTACTCTAATTTTAAAAAATGGATGTATACAAACGATTAGAACATTCCCTTTATTTAGCACAACCAAATGAAACTACGTAGTAATTTCTCTAAAAACATAGTTTTAATGTCGATAAACAGTGGATACCATGTGGGAAGAACAAGAGCCATTTTCAAATTGATTTCATTCAACTATCTTAATCGAGTGCTTTGACGACTGTCGATATTCGTAGATATTGATTATCGCAAATATTGATTATTGTGCCGATATTTCCATTGTTAGGAACTAGCAAATTTCCAAGTGCGTCGCGAAAATTTTGTAAGAAAACTTATAATATTCCATATTTTTAGTTAAATTGGGCACTTTTTGCATTTATCGCATTAATGGGGTAAATTCTCAAGAACCCTTAGGTATCGCACTTTGTCACATATTCAGTTTCACAAATTCTGGATATACATAGTCATAATAGTTAACAAATAGTTAAAAAAGAATAGAAAGAAGTAAAATTTGCATTTATCGCAGTTGCGATTTTCCCGTATCTCTAATTGTAATCAATGACCAAAGTTGATATTGACATATACTGTAGGTCAGCAGAGAGCTGTAGCACAATCTTCTGAAACATTATAGTTTTCTAAGAAATTTTTCAGAGAAAAGTAAGTTTGAAAAAAATTGTAAGATTATGCGATTGACAGTTGTAAGTTCAGCAGTGTGAAGAAGCTTCCTGAATCGCTGAGACCATGGGTTTGATTTCCACTTGGTATATTTTTATATGAAATTGTTAATATTTATGTATCTTTGTGTGTGATATTAGCTTTTTTTCTTTTTTTATTATTTTTATTATTAGAATTTTACCCTGCTATTTTTTAACATTCTATGATTTTTCAGATATTTTCTCCAAAAGTAACATTAATTTAGGTATTGCAAGAAGAATTATGTAAAAATAATAGGTAATACACTAAAGAGGATACAAGAGAATAGAGAGAAAACTTGATGTGTTTTTCTTTTTTATTATTCATAATTTAGGTAACTGCCAGGAATTTTGCCCTCCTCCCATAGACTGTGCACTTTCGAATGCTGGTAACCCCCGGCCATCTCCAGCGACCCAGCTGGTCCAGTATTCCTTTCCTCCCCCCACAACCTCTTAAGGGTTCTTTTACTTGGTTAGTGTAAGTCATATCACTTTTATGAGTAACTTTGTGTAGCCCACCTGTGGCCTGGTACAAGTCTTTCAAATAGACAACACTTGGGCGACTTGCATGTCAACAATGTTGTTCCAGCACTGCAAATCAGAAGTAAACTTCTTGGTGGGGGTAGGAATCAAACCCAGACCTCCAAGGTAATACCGTATTTCCTCGCATCTTCGTCGCACTTTTTTTGCCAAAAATTCGTGGGAAAAAGCAGGGTGCGACGATTATGCGAAGACTATTTAAGTTCAAAGAATATACTGTATATTGCTGCACGGGCCAGTCATTCGCGTAGCGTTAGTCATAGCCTGCAGTTAGAGACAGGCTTCTTTCTTCTAACAAGGTCACGACAGGTTAACGCTCGCGGAATGTGCTGACGAAGCTGGCCATTCGCGTCGTGGTTCATAGCCCGCAGGCATAAAGAAGAATTACTTTCTGCTGTCAAGATCACGCCAGATTAGGCCTATAAGCTCGCGGAATGTGCGCTGGCCGTTCGCATCACAGTTCATAGCCCGCAGACATAAAGACGAGATTACTTTCTGCTGACAAGATCATGCCAGATTAGGCCTATAAGCTCGCGGAATGTGCGCTGACCATTCGCGTCGCGGTTCATAGCCCGCGGGCATAAATACGATATTACTTTCTCCTGACAAGATCACGCCAGATTAGGCCTATACGCTCACGGAATGTGCGCTGGCCGCTCGTGTCACAGTTCATAGCCCGCAGACCTAAAGATGAGATTACTTTTGGCTGACATGATCATGCCAGATTAGGCCTATAAGCTCGCGGAATGTGCGCTGGCTGTTCGCGTCACAGTTCATAGCCCGCAGGCATAAAGACGAGATTACTTTCTGCTGACAAGATCACGCCAGATTAGGCCTATAAGCTCGTGGAATGTGCGCTGACCATTCGCGTCGCGGTTCATAGCCCGCAGGCATAAATACGATATTACTTTCTCCTGACAAGATCAAGCCAGATTAGGCCTATAAGCTCGCGGAATGTGCGCTGGCCGCTCGCGTCACAGTTCATAGCCGGCAGGCACAAAGACGATATTACTTTTTGCTGACAAGATCACGCCAGATTTGGTCTATAAGCTCGCGGAATGTGCGCTGGCTGTTCGCATCATAGTTCATAGCCCGCAGGCATAACGACGAGATTACTTTCTGCCGACAAGATCACGCCAGATTAGGCCTATAAGCTCGCGGAATGTACGCTGGCCGTTCGCGTCGCAGTTCGTAGCCCGCAGGCATAAATACGAGATTACTTTCTTCTGACAAGATCACGCCAGATTAGGCCTATAAGCTCGTGGAATTTGCGCTGGCCGCTTGCGTCGCGATTCATAGCCCGCAGGCATAAAGACAAGATTACTTTCTCCTGACAAGACCACGCCAGATTATACGCTCGCGGAATGTGGTAAGTGACTAAGCGTGCCGCCTGCGTCACATTTCATAGCCCGCAAGCATAAAGACGAGATATTTTTCGTCTGACAAAGTCGCGCCAGGTTATAAAGTCGCGGCAGCATGTGCAACTGACTGGCGCACAAATACGAACATGCTATGCGACGATTATGCGATGAAATTTTATAAACCTATTTTTGTGTTTGAAAAGTGGGGTGCGACGATTATGCGAGGAAATATGGTAATAAAGAAGCAATACAGTCATATGGCATGCACATTACTATGCAAGATAAAGAATGTAACGTGGTACTTGGCCCCTGATGGGCCTTGGCCTTCCAAGTGACCGCTGCATAGCCCTGTTGGCCTCCAGATAGTGGGGTGATGCATGGTCAGCATGTCGGGTCCCCTCAACCATTAATCTTGGTTTTCTTGACCAGGGTCATGCCTCTCTGAGCAATTGTCCTCATGAGGTTGAGTGTACCCTGTTCCAGCCTTTGTCAGTTTCCAAAATGCGATATATGACATTGCATATAAAATTATATCGACTAGCGTCAACTGGATTACTTCTATATCACCTAAAATGAACAACTAAACACACTATTCAAGGAGAACAATTGCCAATATCTAATGGTTGCTAGAAATATGACTTAATTTGTGTAAGAAAATATCATGATGATAATTTGACTGAGCAGCTTCAGTGTGAAGGTAATCTTATAAGTGAAACTGTCAAAGTACAGTATATTGTTCGGCAATATCGCTCGTCGCTCTTCAATGACTTGGTTCCTGCCCGAATGACGGAACAAGGTGTGATTAACACTTTTAAAACTGACCTCGGACTGTGAATGTTGATAGAAGTTACAGTGGAAACCACTTTGCAAAGTCAACTTCCAAATGGAGGATACCTATATATATACACACCCCATCGTGCCGGAACGAGTTCCCACCACGAACGGAGATACAGTGCCCCTTTCGCTCCCCTTGACTCTGCTACACTGGAGGGGAGGAAGGGGAACCATGGAAAACCGGGGAGTGGGCGGTGGGATGGTTACTCAGATGCCGGGAGATGAATGCCGGATATTGTTCGAGATAGGGAAAAATAACCTTTTGAAAAAAGAAAAGAAAAATTATCATATATTCCAGGAAACCAGAAGATACATAGCAAAAATCTGGAACAAAATAAAAAGCAAGGGAAAAATACCTATCTAAACGGAAACCCAAGGTGGTAGGTGGGGAATGAAGAATAATGCTCTAACGTAAAATGAAAATGAACAAGGAGCTAGCTAGCTGGCTTTGAACCAAGGAGGTCACTCTGAGAGAAACAATTGACGTTTCAGAACATCGCCCTGAGGCGTAAAAGTTCATGTTACCATGTGTGGCTATATCAACCACACAAGGGTTGGAAAAATAAGAATAAAGAAGGGAAACCACCAGAAGGCTGGCCACACATTCTCATAAATAATAAATTTAAAGTGGGAGTGAAGATTCAAGGAGAAATAATTTCAACTCTGAGATTTGCTGTTGACATAGTCATCTTGGCCGACACGCCCGAGGATTTGAATGAGTTTTTGAATGGTATGGACTCTGTCTTGAGGAAAGAATTCATGATGAACATCAATAAATGTTAAACAAATAAATAATTAAATCAGACACCTCTATGGACATCAAATTGGCAGGTGAAAAGCTAATGGAAGTAGGAGTCTTTAGTTACTTAGGAAGCAAAATAATCAGTGATGGACGAAGCAAAGTAGGTTGGCTCAGGCAAGGAAAGCATTTCTACAGAAAAGGAATCTGTTGGCATCAAATATAGATTTAGGTATTTAGAAGACATTTTTGAATGCCTTTGTCTGGAGCGTGGCACTCTATGGAAGTGAAACTTGGACTGTTGGTGCAGCAGAAAAGAGGAGAATTGAAGCGTTTGAAATGTGGTGTTACAGGAGAATGATGATCAGATGGGTAGATAAGGTAACAAACTAAAAGGTATTAAGACGAGTGAGAGAGGAGAGATGTTTCTGGCGACTGCTAATGAAAAGAAGAGATAGGTTGGTAGGTCACATACTAAGACACCCAGGAATAGTAAGCGCAGTTATGAAAGGAAAGGTCGAGGACAAAAACTGTAGGGGTAGACCGAGGTTAAAATACATTAAGCAGATTGCTTCGGATGTAGGGTGTATTAGCTATGGAGAGATGAAACGATTAGCTCAGGACAGGGCAGCCTGGAGAGGTGCATCAAACCAGTCAAAACACTGAAGACAAACAACAACAACAAGGACTGCCATCATCAAAGCTTAAGTGAGTACAAGTAAATTCAAATATAAATCTAGCCATGACAATGGTCAGGATGGTAGCTAACAATGGCCAAACAAAACTAAACAACAAGGGGCTGGGCACACATAAAGACCCTAAAGTGCACAGTCATCATCATGGTATAACAACACATTCGAAAATCCTTCTAGATTTTCCAGAAGTGGGAGATCATGAACAACACAGTTCATAATAATCGTGCAATCTTGACGACCATGTCTGCACATACGTTGATCATTATTGACGACAGTAAAACGTATTGTTAAGATGTATGTATTGTTCATCCTTCAGTTCAAGAGCTGAGGGTACATAATATTAATTTGAAATTTAATGAGGTTTCTGCGGACCCAGTCGAAGAACTTGTTTATATTTTAGGAATGACATTATGCCCGTGAATTGAGCAGCACACTATAAACTGAATAGCTGTTGCTGCGAATGTTCTTTGTAATTACAATAATGAAGGAAACTGATGAATGTAATAAAGAAACATCAAAGGTGAATGAAGCAACTTAGTAAGCAGAACCATCTTCCACGTGAGGCAGATATGCACGTAACAGGCAACGACTTGCTTTTCAGTTAGCTTCCCATCTTTTGGAGATATCAGTGTGAAGAGAAATACGAAAACAAAGCAAAAGAAAATTAATTACTTGCATTTGAAAACCTTCGAATAACTACTAGTGCTGAGGGCATTCTGTTCATTAAAGACTAGAATATGTTAAAGACTCATTCAGCTTTTAGAACTGGCGTTCAGCACAAAGTGACTGATGTATAAGAGAAACAAGCAATTGAAAATATCTTCCACCTGAGAAAGGCACCTGGTAAATCTGAGGTGATACATGCAGTATAGATATTTATAATAAACCATCACGTTCAGAATAACATTGAATTTCCACTAAATGGAGAGTATTTTTCTGAGTAAAAGGAGGAATTATAAGATTTAGTCATTTGCATTAATAACCTATAAACTGGATAGTTGTTGCTGAAGATAGCAGGAAAGCTACATTAAAGCAAGAATCCTGGAAATAAGTATGGTAGTGGTGTCATTATCTGACAAGACAGAAGAAGGTGAAGATATACTCCAAATGGGCATGATTTAATGTAATACATGTTCTAATGTTTGGAAAGGTTTCATCTTTCAATTGTTTTTTTTTTTTGTTTTTGTTTTTTTAATTTCTTCTCTTTTAGGATGAGTTCGTTCATTCATTCATTTATTCATTCTTTAAGTCAAATGAGAATGATTATGGCTAATTTGAGTATAGGGTGGTATGGTAATGCAAAACATCTGTGTTCCATTCTGGACAGTTTTAGGAGTTACTCTTTACCTACATTATGAATGATTACAAAATAGAATTTCCATTGTAAATTGCCTATTTTTGACAACAGGTCTGTCTTGAGGGAACAGAATGTGATTTGGAAGGAGATGTAAGTTTCACTCATTCTACAGTGTGTGTATTGAGTGTCAATATCTAGGGCAATGTTTTGAAAGTGGATAATGCCATCAGCAAAGATAAGTCATGTACTCGAAAATATGTTTACCTTGTGCTACCGCTTCCATTTTTGTGTTATCTTTTTCTCTGTGCAACCAGTACTTGTTGCAAGTTCTGTTATTCTTGCTCGGCTCACTGCCAGTGTGGGTGAACGTACCTCTGTGGAATGCAATGCTATGTGGTGTGTGTTTGTCGTACAGTATCTAGTTGTGTTGATGTATTTTGTGTGATGGAGGAAAGTCCCTCTGTTCCCTTGGAGGCAACTCGGTTGGTTCAATTTGTTATTATGCCTATTATTAGATTAAACATGCTTATTGCAATTTCCATGTGTTGAGCTGTTTATATTGTGGATACTCGTTTTTTTTTTATTAAACAGTTCATACCCAAAATGTGCTTCAACTACTTGGTTATCTGATTGTGGAGAGGATTGCCAGCATAGTACTTTTTTTGAATTAGAATTAAACAGAGTCTGCTAAATCCTGAGGATGCCAATTTCTACTTGGTTCTACACTATTTGGAATTTCAAAAGTTTATATGGCAAGAAAATAGACCCATTGTCAAAAAGGTCTGTATGACCCTGCACAGCGAGAAATAAACTTTCGATTGAGACTGGTTGTTCATGTGAACATCAAATGCTTGTTTGTACGCCATTTGTTGCTATGAGGGTACATATCCTAAATGTACCGCACTTGCCCCTTGAGATGGTCCTCCATCTTATAATGTAGCTCAAAGGAGGTAATTCTGTGTTACTGCCTAAATCAAAATTTTGTTTGTAGCTGTTTGCTGCCCAAAGTTTGCTGAAGTTACCATATATGTTGGCATATTAGATTTAAAGAGTGCCTGATTTCTTGTTGACCAGGATTTCAATGTTCTGACACGGAAGACTTGCCAAGAACCATTTGTATAGTATGAAAGTGGTGTAGGAGTCCTCCTGCAACTTTGCCGTTGTTGTTTTAGAAAAATAGACTTTTGGCGATGGTGACATAGTTAGTCGAACCGTTGATAATGATTATTCCCTAGATTTTGTTGAATTCTCCTTAAATACCCACAGTACTGTAGCTGCAGTGCTACAACCTTTGACATAACAGTGCATGATCCTCAACTGGAAGCTAATTACAATCTTCATGAAAAAATTATCAAAAATCTGTTACAACTTATACCTCTGTGTGAGAAATTTTGCAATGTCTTGATTGTTAACCCCTCAAGCCGGTTCGCCGTACACTGTACGTCCGCTGGACTCTACTCGTTCAGCCGGTTCGACGTACCACAAACGTCCGGTGCAGGCGGAAGATAGAATGCCTATTACGCATGAAACACTGCTGCTTCGCGAGATCTTCTTTCACGTTATGAACCGTGAAGTTATGTACTTTCATGCCATCTCTGTTTCATAATTAGAACTAATACGAAGTTGATCGATATCCGTTGCTTTTGACAACTCATATCGATCAGGGAAGGAACATGAAACGCGCTCTATTGAGTTTCAGGTTAGTTGCTCAAGAAGGTACCACATCCTTTCCTGCCATCTCGAGATTATTTTGTGAACTATATCTAACTTGACAATTTATGTCACTTATGAAGGGGAAGCACCGATGGCAATTACTTAGTAGATAATTTTTGCTTCGCAAGCTAGAGGCTGCTCAGTCGCAGATGAATAATTGCTGGGCTGTCTCATTCTCTTACGAGTGCAGATATTATTGGTTTGATAGATGACAGTAGTGGAAGTGATGAGTAGGGAAGCGATATTTTCGGTAGTGATACGGACTATGCACAGCATGATGTCATTGGAGAAACGGCGGACAGCCCAGATGAAGAAGATATAGCTACAGCTGTAATAACAACGACTGCTGTTCAGTGTTTGTGGCTAGAGGTAGACCTCGTCACGAGTACTCAAAAGATCTCATTCACGGGTATGCCGGGTACAAGAAAGCATTTCACGCCTGTTTTTTGCCGTTTTCGACAAAGTGATTGAACTAATTGTTTGAGAAACAGATATATATGCGGCAGAATGAAGAGTGGCACGCCCTTGAAACCAAGGTCGCGTGCCAGGAAGTGAGAGTCAGTGACAGGGGACAACATTTATATGTTCAGAGCTTGTATTGTTGATGGGATAATGCAGAAACCTACCCCAATGAGCTATTTCACTCCTATATTACCTCAAACAATGCCAAAGGACAGGTTAGAATTAATATTGCGATATTTACATTGTGTTCCTGGAAATTATACCCGACAATTATGTATATATGTAGATTGAACATTATCATGTGAATATCTTGCTTTCATTGTAAATATACCTGAAACAAATACCAAAAGTGGAACTTATCAAATTATTATAATTTTGTAAATATTGCGCGTGATTATGGACAACCCTGAAAAGCAGTCGTCACATATATTACTGAGAAACATTGGACATGATTTCGGTAAGTAATCCTAAAAATGTCATTACGTTATATTTCGTAGATTTAACATTATTAATTTTTTACCTTGTTGGTGTCCAAACCTCTATTGAGCTTCAATTTAAATACCGCCGGAGAAGTAAACACCTCCGGATTAAATAGCCGGCCTGAGGGGTTAACTGGTTCAGTGCAAATACCGAAGACAATAGCCAAGTTGATGTAAGCATCACGTACAAAGGGTCCGAAGAAAGAAAAGTACAACACAACAAAGTAAACTGTAACCAGACTTCATAAATAAGGTTAGAAGAAACTGTTAATCTCAATTATCCTTGGTAAGGAAAACATAAAAGGTTAGGGAACTACTGAAAGCAAAGGCAGCCGACTCATTTCCGAGGGTCACTCCAGAATTAATGCACCACATTTTTAAGACCTCCAATTTTTATTCTGCACCTTCCCTATTTATAGGGAACGTAGAAGCATCCTTCCCGTTTGTAATCGGTTCTAATTCAACCGGTCCTCATGCATGGCGCGGTCATAGTACTCATTCAAGACGGCCACTGACTTAATGTCCCTCACAAGCATCGTGCTGTCATAGAGTCCCTGTGTTGTGAGAATGAGACAGTGGGGAACATTCACAAGAGGCTGCAACATGTGTGTGAGGCTGACACTGTTGATCTCTGTATAGTAAGTCGCTGGGAGCAAATGTTATTGGGCAGGCATGTCAGAATTGACGATTCTCCTCGCTGTGGCACACAACCTTCGAGCACGTTAACTATGTGGTTTCAACCAACCAACGTGTGACTGTTCCGAAAATAATGACTGCAGCCCGTGAAGAAGCAAATGCAGCGAACTCTTGGCTTTGTACGAGAATGTTGAAGATGACTTCTTTCAAGAATTGTAATGGGTTGGTTGAAAGATGTCTGCCGGTGATAAAGAGGCAATGAATGGAGTGGCATCATGCAAATTCACCCAAAGAACTAAATTCAAAGCAGGAAAAATGATAGCTACCATTCTCTGGGATTTCAAGAGACTTGTGCTTGTGGTCGTTATGCCTCAGAGAATCGCCATCAATTCCGATGCATGTGTGATAACCTTAAAGGAACTTCACGATCTCCTGAAGATGCAAGTATTGACCTGGTGGAAAATTAATTTATGTCTATTTTAGACTCCGGAATGGTGTTCGACCACACCGGCAGGATGTCGTGCTTATGCATGATATCGCACAGCCTCAAAATCAAGATATTATACAAATGCAGGATGGACAACATTGCAACCTCCGCCTAATGACTCTCGTTCGGCACCCTCTGATTACCATCCCTTTGGTAAACCCAAGAACGCGTTTCGCAGGCAGAGGTTTGAAGACTACTCCATCGTGAAGTCTGTTACACTGTGGCTTAGACTTGCCGAGCCAGACTTTCACCGTGCAGGAATACATGCACTCGTCCCAAGGTGCCATAAGGTACTCCAAAAGGGGGCAGAGATTATGTGGAGAAATGACATTTTGTGCCTAAAGGATGTATCTATATATTGTGAAAGCTAAAAGGGGGGGATAGAATAAAACCTTGCATTTTTTTAAAATGTGGTGCGTTAATTTTGGAGTGACCTTCGTAGTTTGATCCAGAAAGCAGCGAGTTCAGCTGAGTGTAGCAAGGAAAGTATATGCAACGTCTGCTGGGTCGTTTACACCAACTCTTTATTAACAATTAGTTAGTTAATCCCTATTTAACTTAAATAAGAGAATTAGTGCATGGTTATCGTCGATGCATTTCACGAGGTCATT
The DNA here is from genome assembly GCA_946902985.2 of Meconema thalassinum. Taxonomy (NCBI): domain Eukaryota; kingdom Metazoa; phylum Arthropoda; class Insecta; order Orthoptera; family Tettigoniidae; genus Meconema; species Meconema thalassinum. The sequence goes on along the minus strand of OX336389.2, from coordinate 281,591,368 downwards.
TGGGTTCGTAATTACTTAAATGCTCTTAACTGTACTCATGCAGGCGTAGACTCGGTTTCACCGTGGAGAAAGATATCGGACTGGTCAAGAAGCATGTAGCACTGTTCGTTGTTTGCGATGCTTCCTTGAGATTTTCTGGAACATAATTATAAAGGAAGGGAAATAAAGAAGACCTTATTCATGGCAAAAGCTTAAAATGATATGAACAAAGTATTTAGGAGAACTGGCAGTTGTTTGTATACATTGTTTAGTTAGCTAAATAGGACACGCTCTCTCCCCTTTGTCTTCGTAGCGTAAGTGGTTGCGTTGCAGGCTCTGAGTTGTTTATGCAATGCTGGAAATAGTGCAAATCCCACTTCGGACATGTTTTTTTTTATTCCCCCTATTATTCTTTCTTGGTATTAGTAACATGTATGATGTTAATTCCATTGTCATAAACATATTTTATATTCATATTGTGCCCATTTGACAAGGGTTTCGGGGAGCCACAGACCTTAAAATGGCCCGCCCTTCCGAGACCCTCCTCCAACGAGAAATATAGGATGGGGAGGAATGCATTCTTGGACTGGGAAAACACAAGGAAACTTAACTCGGGGGTGTCTGGTAAGTGAGAGATTATAAACTACCAGTCCTGAGGAATACAAACACACAAAAATACAATAAGGAGGCCAGGCTTACATTTAAATCACACTGATTTTATTCACAAAGAAAACAGGCCCCTCGCCTACTTAGAGGTGAAAAACGCCTAGTCCGTGCTAATCTGCCCTAACAAGAATTTACTAATCTCCATTCAAAATAACCTGTGAAGCCTCTTGAAGACCTACAAAATGACTCGAAAAACAAAAGAGCAAGAGTATGACACGTAACGTATCCCTGTCCAATTACTTAGGAGATTGCAATAATAATTAATAATACAGGCACAAATTTGCAGCAAAGAAAGATATTTACTTGCTTACAATGCAAAGATGTTGTTACATTTACTGCACAATAAGTATAATGACTACGCTATGATGGTGTCATCTCTTAACATTTAACGTTTCTGTTATCTAAGCTATTCCTATTTGAAATTAAATCTCAACGATTTAAACGAGATGCATTTATTCCAAAATTTACTAGAAAGCAAAGCTATGCACATTTCTTTCCTAACTTATGAGAAAGAAATACTAATCTATTAACAGCACAAATGAATAACACGTTAAAGATCCCCTTCGGGGCAAAATTCCGGCAACCCGGCGTCTCTAAAAGCCAGGGTAGTTAAAAGGGACGTAAAACCAATAACATTATTATTAAATTAATAACAAATTGGAGAACCCTCCTAAGTTTGCGCAATAGGCACCCCTGCCTGCCTACACGCATCCTCACTCTTTGTCACGAATGGTCATAAGTGTATACGGGAGAGAAAAATTATGTTGGCAATAGCATGAATTCACTTTATGTCTGGTGTCGCATTGTCAAATTAACAACCGTGTTTAAACACGTCATTACCTGACCGTCGTCTCACAAATCGGGATTAATCAGCAATTGTATCAAATATGTCGCGTACAGCAATAGCTAAAGATTGGTCATCAAAGTAAGTTAAGTTTAGCATGTTTATTAGTAGTTCTTAGAATCTCAGCCTAAAGGTTTGTTTACATCACAATTTAGTAGAAAAATCCTATCACTTGATTTTTAGAATTATTATTATTATCATAATTTTATTGTCTCCCACAAGTCCAACCCCTCCTCCGCGTGGTGGGAGACGGGCAACGGCATGAAGTAGGGGATTGCCTGTAGGGGTGAAGTACAGTGGGGACTTTGTGTGCCCCGGGACCGCTACGGTAGCTGTGAAGGCTCTATGGGAACCCTGAAAAGTGACGGCTGACGGGGCTCTGGTGAAGCTACGATAGGCCTAGCAAGCCAGTAGTGGATATCATATTTGCTTTCAAACCAGGAACAGGCCTCGGAAAGGACGGATGCAAACGACGACGTCCCGGATATGCTAATGGACTACGAGTTGGGACATTAAACATAAAGACACTGACAGGAAAAGTGGAGGAGATTGTAGATGTGATGGAGAGAAGGAAACTGGATGTACTGGGCTTGGCAGAAACAAGATGGAAAGGAGAAGGTCGCAGGGAACTGAGGAAAGGGTACCGGTTGTACTGGAGTGGGAACAGTGAAGGAAGGAGCAGCGGAGTAGGAGTACCGTATTTACTCGAATACGACCCGCCCCTGAATAAGACCCGCACCCTGATTTTGAAGAACAAAATTTAAAAAAAAAATACTCAAAACTATTTACAATCTTTACTAAATAAACAGAATAGCATTCCTACAAAATAGTTTCCAACAGTTCTGAAGTCGTCCTAAAATAACACACAGAAACAATTAAAAATACAAATAAAAGACACAAACACTTCATTCATCGTCATCAGAAGTACCAACTTCGGAACTTTTTTCACCATCACTTCCCACAAAATGTCGTCATCACTGCCATCCATAGCATTGGAAATACTACATTTCTTGAAGCTCTTCCGTGTGAGATCTCCCGAGATACGATTCCATGCCGTCAAAATCCACGAACAGAGCAGCTGAACTTCCGGGCGCTGAATACAACCAGTTGGAGTCAGTGTGTGCTTACCGGCCGCCATCCACTCCGTATACAGCTGTTTCAAGGCTGCTTTGAACGGGCGGTTCACGCAGACATCCAGTGGTTGTAGCATAGACGTCATCCCGCTCAATCACGAATACATGACTCGTCAATATCATATTTCCTACCGGGCACGATTTCCAATAACTTCAGCTTCCCTCACAACTTTCAATTTCTCACTCACAGTAAATGACCGCAAACGCTTCGTAGCATTCATGTTTACACTCGGAGAACGTGCGCGTAACTGTATGACGCCGCATGCTTATGGTAAAACAAAGTTATAGCCAGAAGAAAGCTAGCACCATCTAGCGGATACTCTAAACACCCGATATCGCGCGTGGCAGGCAATTTAAATCTTTAAAATTTCGATGACTCAAATAAGACCCGCACCCCAATTTTTCACGTCCGAATTTGTGTAAAAATGTGCGGGTGGTATTCGAGTATGTACGTAGTTGTGAGAGATGGAATGAAGGAAGAGGTAAAGGGAATAAGTGACAGGATCATGAAGATCAGAGTAACTGTAAAGGGAAGAAGCCTGGAGATAGCCCAGGTATATGCCCCTCAAGTTGGATGTACAGCTCGAGAGAAGGAAGACTTTGAGGAGGAGCTACAACAGCAGTTGAATGGTCAGAGCATCATTGTCATGGGAGATTTGAATGCTCATGTAGGAAGTGAAAGGCAAGGATATGAAAATGTATTGGGAGCAGAAGGATGGGGTAGCGGGAATGAAGAAGGGAGAAAGTTGCTGGATTTTTGCAAGAGAAACAGTTTAGTGGTAGGCAACTCCTGGTTCCAGAAGAAAGAAAGCCACAAGGTAACGTGGTACAGCAGTGATTTAACAAAGAAATCTTTGGTAGATTACATGCTGTACGACTGGGAAATGAAGAGAAGTGTCAGAGATATAAAGGTAATACCATCAGAGGCCTTAGATAGCGACCACAGAATACTTGTAATGAACCTGGGAGTTGTTAAGGATAGCAAAGGACAGAGTACCAGGAAAGTAGAATCAAAGTATGGAAACTCAAGGAAAAGGAAGTCAAGGAAGAATTCCAGAAGATAATAAGGGAAAGGATGCCAACAGACAATCCTAAAACAGGGGAAGAGGAATGGAAGCAATTCAAAAACACAATGGTGGAAGCTGCAGTGGCAGTATGTGGAAGAACAAGCAACAGAAAGCGGTGTAAAGAGACACCATGGTGGAATGAGAGAGTAAAAGAAGCTGTGGGAAGGAAGAACAAGGCTTTCAGAGTGTGGTTCCAGGAAAGAACTGATCTGGCAAGGGAAGATTATAAGATAAAGAAGAAAGAAGCAAACAAGATTGTCGCAGAGGAGAGGAAGAAGTGGATGGTAAAGTGGACAGAGATGATGGAGGAAGACAGCAGAGGAAATAAGAAAGACTTTATGGGATGGTCAAAAGTAAGAGAAGAGGTCTGCGAGAGGATGTGGTAATGATGGACAAAAACGGAAATGAGGTACACAACAAAGAGACACTCAAGACAGTGTGGAAAGAGTGCTTTGAGGATTTGCTGAATCCAAATGGTCATAGGGAGGAAGACAATGTATTGGAAGATGGAGAAAACAACACAGGAATGGAAAAGGACCTGACTTGGAGAGAACTGGAAATGGCTATAGACAAGATGAAAGGAGGAAGGGCACCAGGTGTGGATGAAGAGAGTGTTGAAATGGTGAAGGCAGCAGGGGAGGTTGGGAAACAGTGGCTGTACCGTGTGATGAGGAAGATTGGAAGAAAGGATTAATTGTCCCAATATTTAAGAAAGGAAGCAGAAAGGGGTGCAGAAATTACAGGGGAGTCACACTCATACCTCACTGTGCCAAGATATTAGAAAGTAGAATACGAGCCAAAGTGGAGAGAAAATTGAGAGAGGAGCAGTATGGATTCAGACCTGGGAGATCAACAGTGGATCTCATATTTTCAGTGAGACAGCTCCAGGAACTCCACTACGAATTTGCAGAGGATCTGTTGATGGCCTTCCTGGACATCGAAAAGGCTTATGATAGTGTGTGTAGGGAGAAGGTTTGGAAAGCAATGGAAAACATGGGAGTGGAAAAAGAGACTGTAGGCAGAGTAAAGGAGATGTATTGTGGAAGTGTCAGTTGTGTGAAAGTTGGAGGGGAAAGAACAGACTGGTTCAGACAAATGAGTGGCCTGAAACAGGGTAGTGCGCTGTCACCCCTTCTCTTTATTGTGGTTATGGACGAGGTAATGACACGGATAGCAGGAAAGATAGGAGAAGATAAGACGAAAGCAATGGTGTTTGCAAATGATCTCATGGTCTGGGGAAACAAGGAGGAGGAAATTCAGGAGCAACTGAAGGCTTGGGAAGAAACAGTGGGAGAGTACGGATGGAAGTTCAACATCAGTAAATGTGAGATCCTGTTAACGACCAGGAAAAAGGACAGACCAATGAGTGGGATAACACTTGGAGGTGGACAGCTGAAGAAGGTGGGAAGTCTCAAGTACTTGGGAAGTATAGTGGAGGAAAATGGGAGAAATGACAAAGAGATTATGGAACGTGGCAGACAGGCAGAAGCATTTCTGAGAAGCATTAGGAGCTTAGTGTGGAATAAAGATGTCCCACAAAAAAGCAAGGAAGTGTTATACAGAAGCTACTATATCCCAATACTGACCTATGCTTCAGAAAGGTGGACAATGAAGAAAAGAGACATAAGCAGAATACAGGCAGGTGAAATGAAGTTCCTGCGAAGTAGGATCGGAGTAACAAGAAGAGACAGGGTGAGGAATGAAAAGGTCAGGGAAATGGTGAAAGAGGAGCCCTTGCAAGGTAGGATTGAGACATCAAGACTGAGGTGGTATGGACACTTAAAGAGAATGGATGAGAAGAAGATTCCCAAGAGGATACATGAGATGCAGAAGAAACGACCAAGGGGAAGACCAAGAGATAGATGGCTGAAAGGAGTGGAGGAATGTGTCAAGAAGAGAGGCGAGGACTGGACCAGAGTGACAGCGGAGAGGTGGTGGGAAGAAAGAACTAAGTGGCGAGGCTTATGTTCCAAACAGACCCAGCCTGGGGCTGGAAACTGTACAAGATGATGATGATCATAATTTTATTCCTAACAGTGTCTCTAGTGTTTAGTGACCAATAAACTCGTATGGGTAAACATTAGTGTCTGAAATCATCTAACATCACCTCCATCAATACGTGAAACTCTGTTCACGACCTTTGATACGCACTCTTAGTGCATCAACAATAACACCTGACCCGTCAGTGAATTAGCTTAGCTGGCAAGACAAAAATCGAGCATGCCGCTAGCAAAACCTGTACCAAAAAGGGTACATTCCAATAACATTACAACATTGTGGTCATCTAAATTATACAGTGGTCCTGCATTGGACTAAAATTCAGTAAGCTGTGCATCCAGCTGTACCTTCAAATATAATCACAAAGTATTGACCAGCTCTCGGCTGACTGTAGTTGTGCCTTTAATCAGTGTCTAATATACTTTAAACATGCTAGGCTTTCATTTACTTTGGACATGAACATTGTAATATGATCCCCTTCATCGAACCAATGACTGCTTGCTTAGCTCAAGTCTTATATCTGATAAATTTCCTTCGCAGTCGTCTTTGTCAATTCAATAAACACAAACAAAAGAATGCTACATTCATGACTGCTACATAATAAATGAAAATAAACCGGTTCTCCCCTGCCTGCCCGCAGTCTCACTCCACTGCCTCCTAAACTCTCATATTCAGCGTGCTAAAGCGCTCATGTAAATCAATGAATTCTTTTCAAGTACTTGACCTTCGAAAAACATGTGTTTAGCTCAAAGACACAGTAACCAGATGGAATGTGGTTCTAACAGCAGTTCACATTTTATACTATGTAACTGGGCTTGACTATCTGCACTGCTTCATAACCTTAAAAACTTATGTACAAATAACTGTGGTAAGGCCTTCACTCCTGGCTTCTTGCAAATGATACGACGTATAACCAATGTTTAAATATTAACTAAAACATAATCCCTACCTAAAGATATGTGTGTGAGTAAGGTCTCTATAACTAAATCCATCCCGTGTGTCTGACCGTACAGAAAATAAGCTTTGTAGTCTCACATACAGTAGCTTCCATTTTGAGTGCTGCGTTCATATCTTGCCTGGGGTTATATTGGCAAGTTGTATGGCTTTGGATTAAATGCCATCTCCTCATACTTCCATAAGCGAGCACCATCTTCCACTTTCCCCAGCCATATTGGTATTTATCCATCACGACTTCCGTGGCAAATTGTTGAATCGGTTCAACCTGGTATTGGGTTTGACTTCCAGTCGACATTATGGTAGGAAAATTGGCGTGTTCACTGAAGTTAAATTATCGCAGTTTCTCTCAAGCTCACTGACGTTACACTGGTAGTGGTTTTTAGCAAAAAGGGCCATAAATCTCCGCTCACAGACTCTATATTCGTCACTTGTGTGACGTCAAGCACACTAAAAACTGGAGTGTTAATGACACGTTATCGGTCCGTATCAGAGTAATCCATTCATACAAAAATTACATTCATGTTCAGTTTTTCATCCAATCATTAAATGAACACTTCTTATTCACTCATATGCAAAGATTGTTCGTAATTCAGCAGTTTGCTAACTTGCACGTGCAGCAATGTGCTCCGCACTAAGTCCTGGGTTCTTGTAAATGATAACCCACTTCTCACTTGTGAATATCATAAATATGTCAAAATTACATTGAATAATTTAATCAGTGCCACACAGGCAATTATACTGCACTTTTAAACAACTTCTACTGATGGATAAATTATTGCGTGGCCTCCACGCTTAGATATTTAGACTTATGAAATTTACGTCTACCTGGGACCATGCCCGATATAAGAGTAGTAACCATGTAGATGACGGAAGTTATGACTGCGCCACCCTAGTCAAGGGCGCGACCAATAGATTAGTGTTCGCATACCTACGATGTTATACCTTTACTCACAAGTACATAAATAAATCGTAGAAATTTCCAGTCATTCAAATAATACTAAATATCCTTTAATAAGTTCAATCTTCAGAAAAACTTAAAAATACAAATTCTCAGCATGGCAACTTATTCCTGATCAAATGAGAGCTACTTCCAAAGAGAAAAGACAGTCTTGCGGAAGTCCTTGGTTTGTTCATGGAATCGTGCAACAACATGAGCCATCGATGTCACAATTGAAGAGGTGATATCGGGTTCAATATGGATGAAAGTTTGTGTGAAACTCGGAAACATACCAATTCTTCCGGCATTGCAAGATGTGCGAGGTAGAGATTAGCGGTTTCCCTCCACTATAACGATGCTTCAGAGAGTCGAGTGGTCAGATTTGGCCATTGAACGTAATTGCTTGTTAGTGGTAAGTGAACAAGTGTTTCTGTTTGATGAAATGCTCATGCAAAGTTAAATAACCTTCAATGATGATTTCTGAGATAATTGACATTGGTGAAAACGGCCCTTAGCAGTTAATCTTTCCTTAACCCTCACTTTTCTCCTTAAATACCCAGAATAGCTGTATTGCTACAACCTCTGATGAATCTGTGCATGATGCTGGCTGCTCCTTGACTGAAAGGAAGACTTGATAAAAGCCACCTGTTGATAATGAGAATGGTGTAAGAGTCCTCCCTCAACTTTGCTATTGATGTTTTTGAAAAAGAAAATACTGTTGGTGATGGTGACATGGTTAGTGCATCCATTGATGATTATTTCCCTGACGACAATGAATTCACTATCAAACCGTTACAGTTTTGCATCACAGTGAGCTGTATCATTTTTCAGAAGCCTTGTGGTACTGTTAACTAAGACATACATCACCAGAATGAGGCTTAATCTGATTCATCATTGAATGTGACTGGGGATCAGTTGTGTATCTATAGGCTGACATGTTAGGCGAGTCAATTTGGGCCTTGTGCATTACTGAAATACAGGATCCTCGCATATTTTCTTTTCCTTCTCTTCTTACTCAGCTAACTCCTTCCTGATCCAACATGCAGACTCCATGTGACATGGTCTCTTGTCAGACAAGGTCACAGTTGACATGACAGTGTCTGAAGCTTGCCCGATTTTGATAATAGAAATCATATCCCCAAAGTTGTGATTCTTTGGCATGGAAGATCCAACCTTTCTGGATCTATGCAATGTCAAACTTGAAAAACTGCGTCCATCAAGTTTAAGGCAAAGTGATGACTGATGCCACTACTGTATTTCGTTCTCATATTTTATGCAGAGCCGCCTCCTTTGCATTTGGCATCTTCCCACCTCTGAAATGTGAACCAAGAAAAGAAAATGCTTGCTTTCAGCTGGATAAACTTTTAATATTGTCCCTTTTTTATATACTCACCACCATGAAAAACACAATACAACACTTCAATTTCTTAAAAATGTTGAGTAATAAATCCTGAAGAAATTATGTATAGTTTGTTTGGTGAGCAAACAAAGAAGTGTGGATTGTTTATTTCACTAGTCTTAATTTTTTTTCTTGCACAACACACTGGATGTGAGGCAGTAAAGTTTTCCTGCTCCTTAAGCATTTTTTTTAGTGTTGTTATATTGTAACCTTTTCATTCACATGTTTGTGATTTGTTTCTGTCATCGTAACCAGTTCTCCCCCTGCACATTTTTACCCAGATCACCAAATTGTTGATATAGTCTTTCCGTTTGGCCAAGTTTAAATGGTGTGGGACAGCGCCAGTAACGAGTCATCGTTTGCCACCGTCCGGTCCAGCGAGCGGGTTGGGAGGGTGAGTGACGTGGAGTTCCAAGAAGTCCCTTAATCATCTGGGTATCATGGCCATTGTTTCATTTTTCTTTTTTCATTGTCAGAAACTGAACGGAGTCCTACCACAATATTATGGTAGAGATGTGTCATAGAAGTGACTAGTTGAAATTAAATGCTTTTCAGTTGGTCAGCATGATTGTACTCGATTATAATGGGTGTTTCCCTAAACCTGAAAAGGAATTGAGATGAATTTATTCTCTTGGATGACTAGTTCAGATTGTCAAGCAAAGATCATCATCAGATCCTTGACACTTAGTCCGTTAAATCTATGTCTACTAGTATGTGGATGGTGGTATTTACAATATTTACACATTCAGTTACAGCAGTTATTATAAATTTGCAAATATTGTCAACATTAGTTAGTCATTTGTAATTTTTTGTTAAGATATTGTTAGTAGTGTTTATTGACCCTCATGGTTGCTTGTTTAATGTGATATCTGTGATACTGAATGGTCAGGTTGGTGTTGGTATTGGAATGGATTAAGAACTTAGCTGGTTATTTGAGCAATATGGGGTCTGTTCTTGTTCAGCTGCTATCTCTAACACTGTCTACACTGAACTGGAAGGAATTTCCTTGTGCAGACTGCTCCCTAGTTATCTCTTTCCTGTCCCCGCATTCCTACCTGTCTATGTTCGTCTTGCAATGTAACATATTTTGTGCTGGCCAGCAATAAGCTACTAGTACAGGATAGGGAAATATCAAGAATCTAGCCACCAACGAGAACAAAAAAACGAGAGCAAATCCAATAAAACCCACGGCAATATGCTATAAAAAGAGTAAAGTCACTCATACAAAAAATAAAAAGCAGGACTTAGTTATTACAAAAGCATAAAGGGATAATACCACAGTAATTCTGAATAAAAAAGATTGAATATGCAAGTTCGTTATCATGTTCGATGGCTATGTTGAGAAAAATGTTTTTCCGATCGGTTTCGGGTTCCTTAGTAAATTTAATGGTGTAGACTATTGATGGAATAGAATTTCTGAACAATAATTGAATCAAGGAATTAGGAAAAGACCCAACCAACAAATGCCAAACTAAAAAAAAGTGCATTTAACGAAACAGAATACATTTTCACCGAAGCCGTAAAAACAAAACTCTTCAATATGAACCCAAAATTATAGTCTTTTAAGAACACTACTAAAAATACATCAAGAGGAATGCCCTATAAAGCCAATTGTGAACTGCAGGAAAGAGCCAAACTACAAAATCGGGATCGAACTACTGAAAATATTAAAACATCGCATGACCAGCAACAAAAACAACTCTGCTAAAAACACATCAGGATTGATAACTGCACTAAACATCTTACAAATGAAACCTAGCTTGATGGTGCTAGTATAATTCGACATAAATACTTATTCTTATTCCAATGAATGAAGCCATCAATATAATAGAAAACAAATTTAAAGACAACTCTATAAAAGAATGGGAAAGATCACAAAATTACTGAGCCACTTTCAGCTAAAACTTGTTTCAAATTGATAATAAAGTAGACATGCAAACAGGGGCCTATCAATGAGGTCACCGCTAAATAGCTTAATAGACGACATTTTTATGAACACGTTTGAAAATTGATTTGTATAAAAGAACTCTACAAAGGAAATAGTACAGTGGAAAAGATATGTAGATGTTGTAATATGTGTGTGCTACATAGAATTAACAAAAAAAAAACATACTCGAAGCCATCAATAGTCTGCACCATTCCATTAAATTTACTAAGAAACCGAAAACTGACCGCAAAATAAAATTATCTTGAAATAATTATCAAACGTGAAGTTAACGAACTCTTATATTCAACCTTCTGCAAACCTACACAAACATTGCATGCAATTGACAATCATTTGTACCATCCTAGTGCGCACAAGCTAGCGGGCTTCAATTTAATGGTACACAGAGCTTTAAATATGCCAATGTCAAAAGATAAATACAATAAGGAAATCAGAATAATCAAGCAAATAGCGAAAGAATATAATTTTCCACTCGCCAAAATAGATACATTTGTTGACAGACATAGAAATAAAACAACTACATAGACAATAATGAAAATAAATTTGTGCGGTTCAATTACATGAACGTGAATGCATACAAAATCTCCAATTTATTCAAGAAACAAGGCATTAAAATAGCATTTACAACAAACAGTTCAAACCTTTTAATTATTCGAAGATGATATGTACCCGAAAATTAGGAGCAATTTGTTTAACGTAATATGTCCAATAGATGAGTTATTCTTCGATGCAGGGGCGAAAAATAATCCAAACGAACACACATTCATAGAGAATTCACCTCTCTTTACACTGCTAGAAACCCCCCATAGGAAACTAGACACAACATAACGGTGTAGCCAGGCTAGATAAAGGGGTAATGAGGGAAACTTGTTACTGGATTAGGATGTACTTTGTCTTCAATAAACCAAGGTCGGCTAACAGCATTATTAAGGAGTACGAGACATTGTCAATAGACCGGTTGCGTTTAAGTGGTCCGTTTAGCTTACGCTTGGCGAGAATGAAGTTCAATAGTTGAAGATGTCCAGAATACATTAACATATACCTTGTCAAGGAAGTTCTAGACTAGGCCAGCATAAAATATGTTACATTGCGAGACAAACATATACAGGTAGTAATTCGGGCAAAGGCCAAGGCGGAGAAGTTATAACAAGGGAGCAACCTGCACTAGGAAGGAAACTTCCTCCAGTTCAGTGTAAACAATGTTACTGGTAGTAGCTGCACAAGAACAGACCCCCACATTGCTCAAATAACCAGCTAAGTTCTTATTCCATTGCAATACAAACACCAACCTGGCCATTCACTAACACAGATATCACACTAAACAAGCATACTTGAGGGTTGATTACCACTAACAATATCCTGACTAAATATCACATGTAACTAACAAATGTTGACAAGTTGTGCAAGTTTATAATAACTGCTGTAACTAAATAAGTGTATGTATTGTAAACAAAAGTTTGGTGCTTTTCAGTCGGTCAACACGAATGTACCCAAATAATAAGGAAATAAGAATAATCAAGCAAATAGCAAAGGAAAACAATTTCCTGCCCAGCAAAATAGATCAAATTGTATCCAGACATAAAAATAAAGATAAAGAGATTCCAAAGCCGGAAAATAATGAGAAAAAATTCGCGTGTTTCAATTATGTGAATGTGAACACACATAAAATCACTAGTCTGTTCAAAAAGCAAGGCATAAAATTAGCATTCACAATGAATAACACAACTGGTAAGCATCTGCACAATAGTAATCTAAATAAACAAGACCATATTCAAAGTCAGGGGTATATTTTATTACGTGCCAAGACACAGGTTGTCAAGCTAATTACATCGGACAGAGTGGAAGAAGAGTGGATACACGTTACCATGAACATAGAAATGCGATAAAATATGGGACACACTCAGCCGTATGCGAACACATGTGCAACGCGGGACACAGTTTCACTAAAATTGAAACCGACTTTAAAATAATTCATCACGAACCGAAAGGCAGAGCTCTTGACGTAAAAGAAGCAATCTAGATAGACCTAGCCTAAAGAAACAACCCCAATAATTCAAATGAACGCACTTTCATGGAGAGCTCACCCCTCTTCACTATACTAAAAAACACGCCCTGTCGGAAACAAGACACGTCATAGCGATACAGCCAAGCTAGATAAAAAAGGGGAAAATGGGGGGTAATAATAGGAAAATATTATTTGGATCAGGATGTACGATGTACCTTTTCTTCAATAAACATAGGCCGGTATTCACAGCAGTATTGAAGGTGCCAGCACATTCTCAGAGACCAGCAGCGCTTATATGGCTACTAGTTTATGCGTGGCAAGAATTGATTCCACGGTCTTTAATAGTTGAAGCCCGTCCTGAATACAGTAACATACACCATCATGTCTAGACTTGGCAACCCACTACAGGTACACCTGCATTTGGTACACACAGCACTTAGGAATGCGGGGAGGGGGGAGCAGCCCAGCAAGATAGCAGACGAGTCAGTAGCTTGAATTGCTTGCTGCCAGACTGCACAAGACCCCTAATCAGATAAGTAGCCTGTACAATACAGTACAATCAGAATTGACCATTCACAACAACCACATAGTCACTCCAAACAGACAAATTCCGGAGTTCTATCACCACTACCAGCATCTCACCAAAACATCATATAGACTACAACTAACAAATACCGACGAGTTGCATATCTCAACTAATACTGCAACTAAATCATCATCATCATCTTGTACAGTTTCCAGCCCCAGGCTGGGTCTGTTTGGAACATAAGCCTCGCCACTTAGTCCTTTCTTCCCACCACCTCTCCGCTGTCACTCTGGTTCAGTCCTCGCCTCTCTTCTTGACACATTCCTCCACTCCTTTCAGCCATCTATCTCTTGGTCTTCCCCTTGGTCGTTTCATCTGCATCTCATGTATCCTCTTGGGAATCTTCTTCTCATCCATTCTCTTTAAGTGTCCATACCACCTCAGTCTTGATGTCTCAATCCTACCTTGCAAGGGCTCCTCTTTCACCATTTCCCTGACCTTTTCATTCCTCACTCTGTCTCTTCTTGTTACTCCGATCCTACTTCGCAGGAACTTCATTTCACCTGCCTGTATTCTGCTTATGTCTCTTTTCTTCATTGTCCACGTTTCTGAAGCATAGGTCAGTATCGGGATATAGTAGCTTCTGTATAACACTTCCTTGCTTTTTTGTGGGACATCTTTATTCCACACTAAGCTCCTAATGCTTCTCAGAAATGCTTCTGCCTGTCTGCCACGTTCCGTAATCTCTTTGTCATTTCTCCCATTTTCCTCCACTATACTTCCCAAGTACTTGAGGCTTTCCACCTTCTTAAGCTGTCCACCTCCAAGTGTTATCCCACTCATTGGTCTGTCCTTTTTCCTGGTTGTTAACAGGATCTCACATTTACTGATGTTGAACTTCCATCCGTACTCTCCCACTGTTTCTTCCCAAGCCTTCAGTTGCTCCTGAATTTCCTCCTCCTTGTTTCCCCAGAGCATGAGATCATCTGCAAACACCATTGCTTTCATCTTATCTTCTCCTATCTTTCCTGCTATCCGTGTCATTACCTTGTCCATAACCACAATAAAGAGAAGGGGTGACAGCGCACTACCCTGTTTCAGGCCACTCATTTGTCTGAACCAGTCTGTACTTCCCCCTCCAGCTTTCACACAACTCACACTTTCACAATATATCTCCTTCACTCTGCCTCCAGTCCCTTTTTCCACTCCCATTTTTTCCATTGCTTTCCAAACTTCTCCCTACACACACTATCATAGGCCTTTTCGATGTCCAGGAAGGCCATCAACAGATCCTCTCCAAATTCGTAGTGGTGTTCCTGGAGCTGTCTCACTGAAAATATGAGATCCACTGTTGATCTCCCAGGTCTGAATCCATACTGCTCCTCTCTCAATTTTCTCTCCACTTTGGCTCGTATTCTACTTTCTAATATCTTTTCATATATCTTGGCACAGTGAGTGTGACTCCCCTGTAATTTCTGCACTCCTTTCTGCTTCCTTTCTTAAATATTGGGACAATTAATCCTTTCTTCCAATCTTCTGGGGTCTTTTTCTCCTTCCATATCACCCTCATCACACGGTACAGCCACTGTTTCCCAACCTCCCCTGCTGCCTTCACCATTTCAACACTCACTTCATCCACACCTGGTGCCCTTCCTCCTTTCATCTTGTCTATAGCCATTTCCAGTTCTCTCCAATTCAGGTCCCTTTCCATTCCTGTGTTGTCTTCTCCATCTTCCAATACATTGTCTTCCTCCCTATGATCATTTGGATTCAGCAAATCCTCAAAGTACTCTTTCCACACTGTCTTGAGTGTTTCTTTGTTGTGTACCTCATTTCCGTTTTTGTCCATCATTACCACATCCTCTTGCAGACCTCTTCTCTTACTTTTGACCATCCCATAAAGTACTTTCTTATTTCCTCTGCTGTCTTCCTCCATCATCTCTGTCCACTTTACCATCCACTGCATCCATACTGCAACTAAATAAGTGTACATATTGTAAATATTTTCACCCGTATTTTCAGACATAGATTTTATAGCCTAAGTGTAATGGATCTGATGATGATCGCTGGACGATCGAAACTGGTCTTCCAAGTGTATTTATTAATCTCATGTAATTTTTTTTCAGGTTTAGGGTATAATCCAACTCATTTGGGTACATTCGTGTTGACCGACTGAAAAGCACCAAACTTTCGTTTACTAAGGCAACACTGAAAAATGGCTTCAAACCCCATGATGTATGTACTGTATATGCCATCCACCCACATACTAGTAGATATAGATTTAACAGCCTAAATGTAAAGGATCTGATGATGATCGCTTGACGATCAAAACTAGTTCTCCAAGAGAATTCTCATGTAAATTTTAGGGAAACCCCCATTATAATTCGGTACAATTGTGTTGACATATGAAAAAGCATTAAATTTCGATTACTGAAAATGGCTTCCAACAATGATAATGAAGTGAATAGAATTTCAAAACAAATCTGTGTTTTTTAGGAATTGAAGTCTGGAGTTTTTCATGCCTGTGAGTGCAACAGTTACGGCTAAAATGTCCCTCTTCTTTAAAGTGTGTTTTTCGAGGAGTGTGTGCTCAGTTGAAGATTTTTCTTTTAACAAAAAGAAGGAAAATATCTCCAAAACATAGGATACATTTCAAAAAATGTATCAAGGTGCAGTATTAAAAAAAAAAGTAAATGTATGGATAAAAGTTAGTAAGAAGAAGACAGAAATATGAATTACAACTTGTGGTTATTCACCATCCCTTAAAAAAAAAATATATATATATATATATAATTTTGCCTACTTCTTTTAACAAACCACAAAGGACAACCTAAGAAAATGTATCCCACTTGGATGTCATTACTATGACATTACAGTTACTTAAGTGCATGTCTTCGTTTCCTGAATGTGTGTGTTTGTGCATGCATTGGTACATTTAAGAACTTGAGAATTTTAATTGGTGTGAATAGTTACCATGCATACAGTAAGTACTAAGGATGACTTGTGTGAGCATAGAGAAAACGATTCTGCATTGTTGATATTTTCATTTAACATCCCATTACAGTATAATTCAGATGGTACAAAATGTGCATAAAGCTTCGGCTAAGGTTTTTCGGTACAACATTGGAGAACCATCTTTTTTGGGTGAAGCATACTGAACATGGATGTGATAATTTCCTGTCCTCTGAATAATGTATTTCTAACATTCATTTAGATTTATTATGTCTCAAATCCTAATACAAGGAATAATTGAAGCCTTGCACAAAAATGACCACAAAACCCGTGGTTTCTTAAAAATGGGTTCATTTTTTATGTTTTGTCTTGCAAGTTTTAATGTATTTTGAACTTGTATTTTCCTTGGTGGTGTATGAAAGCTGACTGTTTCTATGTGTGTTGTATTTTATTCAGCTCTTATATTATGCATGGAAGTATGAACATACAGATGTTTTCCTCCATGTGTGTACAGGAAGAAATGATCCTGAAGTATTCTTGAGCTCGATCCCTTTCTTTTCTGGAGATTTTGCACGTTTCTGTAGCCTACATGTTTCAAAACCTGAGCTGCTCCTGTTTTGAGGGTTATGAGTATGCGTTCCTGTTAGTAGGCTTGGACCTTTCAGTTTACCCCATCCTTCCCATTCTTGGAGAATCAAAAAATCATCCTTATTATAGCTCATGATTCATTATCTTCTATTATGTGTTGTTGCTGCTGCAGAATGGCTTTTTGTGTACTTGGTTGGTTTATTCCCGTTGTGTAAACTTTTTTTGAAAGACAACTCCATGAACTTATTTCATTTTTAATTTCTCCACAGGTGTGTATAGCAATGAATGGTGCCAGGGGCTGTGGTTACCTCTTCCAGTATGTGATGTTAAATAATCAGCAACTTCCACAACAACTTCTAGTACCATTTGTTCGAGTAAGTAGCAAGCATTTGTTATTAGACTGTTTGTTCAATTTAATTGTTGATTTTCTTATGAATTCTGTTCAGAATTATGCCTTTCTATATCTTGTTTTTTTTAAATTATTATTATTATATTTCATTAGTAGTAAGCCTCCGTGGCTTAGGCGGCAGCACGCCGGCCTCTCACCGCTGGGTCCGTGGTTCAAATCCCGGTCACTCCATGTGAGATCTGTGCTGGACAAAACGGAGGCAGACAGGTTTTTCTCCGGGTACTCCGGTTTTCCCTGTCAAAATTTCATTCCAGCAACACTCTCCACTATCATTTCATTTCATCTGTCATTCATTTAATCATTGCCCCAGAGGAGTGTGTCAAGCCTCGGCAGCGGGCACAGTTCATATCCTCGCCGCTAGATGGGGGCTTCATTCATTCCATTCCTGACCCGGTCGGAGACTAGAAGCAGGCAGTGGATTTTCATTTTCATTATTATATTTCATTACTGTTCAGTTTATTAGAGTGCATTTTTATAGATTGTAATTTCAAGATTACAGCCCATTAAAGAAAGTGAAACCCCAGCAGCAAGATATAAACACCATATACTGTATGTTGTGATCAATACTTTTAGTATGTTCAACAACCTCAAACTCAAAAACTCAATATCCAAATTTAGTCAATTCAGGCAACAAACCTAATATTGTAAGATAGCAAAAAATTGAAATATTAGAAGCCATTTAATATGTTCTTATAGGAGTACAAGAAGTTAGCCAGAGTGATATAAACACAACCTTGTTTGTATTGGTATTAATGGCAAATTATAGAGGAGTAACATCTCTTTAAAAAACCCTGGTCCAGCTGTCCCGGCTGGTAGTACCTTTGTAGGGTCCCTTGCCAGGGTTACGGTGAAGTCCTCAACGGTACCTGCAGTGAAAGAGATGAACTCTGGCACAGTGTGGTTGGCGGAAGGGGCAGCCTATTGCTCAGGTTTAATAGGGCAAACTATCATCCATAGTTATGATGGGCAGGTTTTGGCCCAACGGCAAAATGAGCGGAGGAGGAGCCAATCACTCTCGTGGCTCCCAACGGTCATAGAGGCGGAAGAGGTCAGGCCAGACGGACTGGCTGTAAAGGCGCACCTCAGTAGTACTTGAGTATGCGGCAGTTCGTTGCAGTCTCTGTGTTCGGTCCTGCATGTCTCATTCTTTGTGACCCGCAGGATAAGGCTCAGAGATCATAGTGTGTGGGTCTCGTCCTGGCAAGCTGAGATCCACCCTAAACAAATTCATGCCAGTGGCACTTCTTCCAAACGTCACTTACTTTCAAAGACCAACGGCGATGGGATATGGACGGTGGGGGCAGGTTATGGGTGTAACTGGAAGCCCCTAGTTCGAACCTGCACGTTGGCAGCAGATGTGTGATGGTCGTCTTCCGGAGACTCTGTGACTACTCAGGAATTCAGTCCTGCATCTGTGTTTGGGCAGGCCTATTTCGGATCACCGCTGCCCACCCCACATGGGGAAGGCCCTAGAAAAGGTGGGCTAAACATCGGAAGTCACAATCTTGGTCCGGCTGGGCAACCGCATTCAGCAGGTCACCCCTCATGCGGTCAAAACTCAAAAACAGTAATGAATCACAAATTGATTATTGGATCATGGAACATCAGAACTTTGCTGGATTTGGACAATAACTTTAGACCTGAGAGAAGGTCAGCTCTCGTAACCCATGAGTTATCAAGACTCAACGTTGACATTGCTGCTCTCAGTGAAACTAGGCTGTCTTCTGAAGGCAAGATTACTGAATCTGGAACAGGATATACCATCTTCTGGAAAGGAAAGGAGGAGGGCGAATGTCGTATTCATGGTGTGGGCTTCGCTGTGAAGACCAAACTGGTAAATTATCACCAACTTACGCCCATTGCAATCAGCTAAAGGCTCATGACTCTCCGCATACCACTTTCAGGAGGTTCCTTTATGACACTCATCTCTGCCTATGCTCCTACCTTAGATTCTGATGATGAAGTAAAGGCTCAGTTCTATAATCAGCTAAGTGAAATCATCTCCTAGGTACTGCGCCCAAATTCCTCTAGAGCACAGTCCTAAATCCGCACGGATGGTAAAAGGATCGTGAGAATGTCAACACCCGGCTATGAGTTGAACAACTCGCACCGGACTGATGACTAGGGAACCCTAGGAACACACACATACATCTCTAACTATACTACTAACTACACTGACCGGCAAAAAAAGTGGAACAGTTAAAACAGTAATTTAAAAAGTATAAAATTAGCCATGAAAAAGATGTAATCACATTTTAAAAGCTTTTCACGCATTAGGACACACATCTGAAACATCCGTGAATAGAAATTGACATTTCTTAGGGTGGTTAATTACCACCAATTACCCCCAATCTTCGATGAGCCTAACAAGCTGTCATGGACGCTAAGGGTGGAAACACTAGTTTCCCGTGCAGTGCAGTGCAAAAATTAACACTGTTTTGTTTGGCCAAAAAAAAACAGCCCAAAAGAACATTAGTAAAAAATAGAAATTTGTTAGATTTGTGAAATGTAACGAAATTTGTGAGTTAAAGCGTGTTGTAAAACATGTTTCAGTATTTTCTGTAGCCAACCATCTAACATTTACATGAATAATGCAAATATTGGAAAACCGATACATTTTAGTGGAATAAATTAAGAAATTACATAAAAAATTGAAGTTTTCCACTTTTTTTGCCGGTCAGTATAGTTGCATACAGAACAGAAAATATAAACAAATAAAAGTAGACCATTAACGAGCAACTCGGCTCTCGGGCGTTAAGACAAGTCGTCGATCATCTGCCTGCATCTAGCTAGTGGTATCGTTCTAGTGTAATTAAGCGTTGAATCAAAGAAACCGTTCTAAAAAACTCGGCAAGAATAAAAATGTTCTTGCAATTTATTAATAATAAAATATCACATGACAAAAATTATGTTCCCTTCACCAAGAATAAAATAATTATATGTGCCTCACTTAGGCCTGATGCGCTTAATAAGTGTCTTCCTTGCATCTTTATACTAATGCAACAAGTATCTCTTGCTTAATAATATTTAAATAAACACAAGAGTTTAATTAATGACAGTAGTGCCTGTCCTACCTGTTTACTAAAATTAGGCTTTAATGCTCATCGCAAAAAATATACTCCTTACATAAAACAATCGTTTAAGTCTTCAAATTTAAATCCTATGTTCCTAAATATAATAAAAGCAATAATTAATACTAAACTAACAACGTATTTACATCTTATACATGATCGCGTCCCGCACGATATAAAAACAACTGTCTCTAATTCATTAGAGTTCATCTCATCACTATCCTCCTGTCTTATCATCTTTCTTTACGTGTATCACCATCTTTCTGCGTATCTCACACAATAAACTAATTAAAATAGGTGTTTGTGTGTCAATTCCATGTGAATCATAAATACGAACAGTGAAGTTAATATTTCATCACTTTAGTTTACAACTCTGGTATTTCAATAATTAATAATAAAATAAACTAACAATGCACGACTGTTCAGATAAGCTCTTCAACCAAAAATCGAGTGTGTGTGGCATGAATCCTCACTCCCACACTCCTATCTCCTCCAAATACAACATATGACTTGTCTTGCTCACCACAAAATATTACAAAACCTTTCTTCAATTACTCACGTTGCATATTATCGCGTCTTTAGTTACGCCTTCATCAATACAAATGCATTTCATCAACCTTCCTTTTCTTAGCACGTTCACAAACTTCTACCTTTCTATATCAACTACTTTCATCATAGTATTCCTACCAGAAATTACAACTGTAATGACGTTCATGAATACGTCTCTCTTCCTTCTACAAACTCCTCTATCGATTATACATCTCGTGCTATGTCCAAATACTATCCACATACTTCCTCCTTCACTTCACATATTACTTTGTTACAATTTATCGCTTAATTCTGAATTTCAAGTCTGCTTGTGTCTGTTATTAAAATAACAATAACCTTCCCTCACGTTTATGTTCATAATAAATATTTATATCTCTCCTTCCATCTTACAGTATCGTTTCATGATAAATATACATCCATAACATTTTATAATAACGTTTCTCGTTCAGTTATGCATTCAACTATCGCATACTGTTCTTTTCCATACATCAAAATTCTGGGTTTTAGTTATAGTGTCATTCATTTTAGTCTGGAATGACTCATTCTGTTCGGATAATTGTGTTTTTATAGTGTCATTCATTTGAGTCTGGAATGACTCATTTTGTTCCGCTAATTGTGCATTCTGTTCAGATAATTTAATGTCTAATTTTTCACTCTGTTCCTTTAATAGTTTCTGGGTTCGTGCCGTGGCACTTTCAATGATCGCCTGGATTTCCGCTACTGTTGCCATTATCACACACAAAAATATATATCACTGAGAAAACAAGGAGGATGGCATGCAAATGTCTCCCTGACACACACATATATAATTCTTGACATACATTTACTTCATTTGACCACTTTCAGTTCATTTAAACTTATTCCCTTTACTCCCGCAAATCGATCATCACTGAATGGTTCTAATTTTACTTAATACATTTTTAACCCCGCACATATTCAGTCATAAAATTACTATCCAGATCTGATGTTAACACTGACTAATTAACAAAGTATTAATTGTCATTTAAGGCTACCAGCCTCCTAACATATTCATGAGTTTGACTTTCTACACAAATCTAATTTTATATTTAATCAATGGGCGCCCGATTTCACGTACATTACTTTACTAATTACATCAATAAACAAAAACGTGAATCGTATTTAACTAGCAAACTCGTGATTCTACTGTATATTCCAATTTTCTTGGCGGTATTTCTCTTCGCCGTATTTACGTTAACAAAATATCACTTCCGGTGATTTCAAACAGTCAAAAACAGCGAAATACCACATGTAGGGTAACAGCTTGTCTATGATCCGCTAGAAAAGCCCAAAACAGCGAAACTCCCCACGTTGGGCGCCAGCTTGTCTATGCACCCTTCAATAAAACATGGTTTTTCTCAAGATTCATCTACGGGGTCGTGTTCAGTCCAGACTGCGTTACACAGCAAAGTTCGCTTAAAAACACATGCTCTAATGAATAGAAAGGTCCATGACAGAGGCTATACTAGAAATAAAAGGAATAACAAGTAGAATAAAAGATATTTAATGACTGAAAATTATGTGCATAATAATAATAATAATAAATAAAAGAAATCCTCCCTGACTTTCACTCCATAATAAAATAAATATAACACTGAGCGGTAGGAACTCGCTCGTCACAACAAGACAATGTGAATGCAGCTTCACACAAATAATTAATCATAACATAAACTTTGAGCGGTAAGAACTCACTCGTCACAACATATGGATACAAGTCCATTTATCCTGGTCAAGAATTTTATATAATGTGTGGTGTACTGCTCGTTAATAAGGAACTGAGTACTGATGCGAGTCCGTTTACAACTGAAACAGTCATGTTACTCACGGGGCTGCATCTTTTAAATCACACTATGGCTATGGGACCCACCCTTAATTAATACACTATAATTACTACTGACACATGCAAGATCTAATAATGCAAAAAATATGGCGAATCTCCCTGAGATTCCAGCTGGTGCCAGAGCACATAAATGAACAAAAAGAGCATGCCAGAAATAGGCCAAAACGCTCTCATCATAACATGGGAACATAGCCTCGC
Organism: Meconema thalassinum; assembly: GCA_946902985.2. NCBI lineage: Eukaryota > Metazoa > Arthropoda > Insecta > Orthoptera > Tettigoniidae > Meconema > Meconema thalassinum. The sequence goes on along the minus strand of OX336389.2, from coordinate 281,568,287 downwards.
GCACCCCAATTTGACACGGGTCATTGAACGCGTAAAATAAACACACAAAAATTAAACCAACAACAACAAAATACAAGCCTAACGGCTGAAAAACTATGTTTACATTTTTATAAAACGCCAGACAAACAGGAGTCTCGGAAGCTACCTTACAACTATGGACAGCTCCCATTTAATCAATCAATACTCATTATAACCGATCAGGTTTTGAGAATTTAAACAACGTCTAAAATTGACGTACAGGATCCAAGCCTGTTACTAATGACAAGTCACGTTATCTGATTTTGAGCGCGCCCCTCTTGTATGAGTCAACACTGCCTCAATTATCTCTCTGTCGCTCAAGCCAGGTGCAGTTTCCGTCTGGAAACGCCAACATCTCACTCATCCCCTTGGATGGCAAGAAAACACAAATATATACCACAAGTCCAGCCTCGCGAGGTCATGAACTGGGCTGACGTGTAGCAAGACAGAATAATCACCATGATATATTCTCGCTAGCACATCATAAAAATCACACAACGCACCAAAAGCTTGGACTGACTCTCATACTCTTACCACCGGGTCGGCTCAAAACAGATCAACAATATTGCGTCCAATGACACATTTTTAAAAAAATACACAACAAAAACTCGGGTGCAAAGTGCCATCCCGTTCAGCTCTGCTGCAAAAGCAACTATCAAAATAATCCTGATCCGTCATAAAATTCTACTCTCAAATAATCTTCACCCTCCAAATTCTATTTTTAATCTCAAATTTAATTCAGTTCCATTTCTGTTATAAGGCATACCTCCGAATAATAATGCTTGACCGCGATTTACGCCAGCGAGCACGAGCTGCGCGCCGCCCCGTATAGTTGAACAAAACACACAATCACAATATTTACAAATTACACAACGCTCGGCTTGTCCCATATTTAATGTGTCAGTAAAACAAGAACTAACAATCTACATTACCAAACAGGCAAACAAATATCTACAAAATATGTCCCATAATACCATAGCTGATTTAATAAATAAATAAATTCATTTGTACTCAATCCTTTTAAAACAGCGTCAAGGAAACGTCTGCAGCCATCTCCTTTAAGATGTTTATCTCGTCATCGACATCTTCTGGCAATTGTCCTGCTGGTTCCAAGATCCGGTCTCGTTCTTAGACGTCATCTCGTGCTGAATTAAATAAAGTTTTGTCGGATACACACACGATATATTTCCTACTACATTCACCTATCAAGTACTAAATTCCTTGACAGTCTATTTGGTGAATTATTTCGATGAACTAGTCCTACTGGTAGTGCTGGGACTACAAATAAATCACTGAAGTTATACTTATAACTTGACGAAACTATTCCATGTTCAAATAAAAATCAACGTCACGTTATCAGACGCACGAATTAAAGAGTGTGAACGTTATGTCCTCAGACGCACAAAAATAAGTGTATGACGTTACGTCCTCAGACGCACGAAAATGTCATGACGTTACGTCCTCAGACGCACGAAAGTAAGTGTTCTCTCGAAGCATTTTGGATCCTTATAAATGAAACTTACTAGGGTAGGTGTGGAAGGGGATTTATGAGAAAATATTTCATAATAATTATCAGACTAGCATGCGATCGGTATCATTGAGTTCGTAGCAGTCTGGAGGTTACGATTATGCTGTAGCCGGCTCGAATCGATCGTGGAATTAATCTGTAGATAACTCCTGCGTTAATTTACCAGGGTGCGTTATCAAGCCGAGTTGCCGCTAAAACAAGGCGTCTTGATATTATTGGCCCAGACTCTTGTATGTCTTTTCGCGCTTTTACATGTATTTCTGCAGTAGGGAGTGGTTAACATGAAGATGACCAATTGCCTCGTAGCATTCGATTTTCTTCTTGGCGCCAACCTTCATAGCAACAGGCCATAATGTGCGTGCCCAAACCGTCTTCCACGCTAAAAGTTGCACCTGTCCTATGTCTCAAGTATATTTATGCTTCTTCCTAAAATACCACAGGAGCTTAAACCATTGTGTCCTCTCGGCCACTGATTTCTCAATATTTCCCAACACCGTCTGGCTCTCATATCTGCTGTCTGTAGAAATGTATCGAAAGATGATGAATAATTATTAGAATCCTTTATACAGCCTGTGGATAAAGGGTTCAATATATATTATCGTCCTTCAATATTTCCACAAATATACAAAATTCTCTAATATATCATCAAATCTACGGAATATACGTTCGCAATCGCAACGAAATCGTTCGTAAGTAAAATTTTAACGCTCTAAAAATGACGATGAAAAATACTAACGATGTCTAATATCATCGATCAAGACTTCAAAATACGTCCAAATGACGTATGAAAATAACTATCGCAATTACTAAAACTTTCAAAACAATAATAACATAGGTTACAAATGCAAATATGTTGGTCAATATTCTGGAATAACATGAACAAAGTCTAACTACAGATATGAAAAATGCACTCTTCTACCTTATTTCTGAGATCGTTGGTGACAGACCTGATGACTCCTGTGTCCTCGTAACGTCACCGTATGGTTTCTGGAATGCTGCGTGCTGCTCCAGTCTGGCTGTATTATGTCACCTCGGCCTTGAGTGGACTGCAGTACAGTTGAACGACCTGGTGTGCTGTCTCAAAAACAGGTTCCCAGCTGTCTTCCCGCTCGCGACCCACTTCTCCCGAACAAGATGATGACACGACCTCGCCTCCGCTCTGCTGGCCTCGCGTCCATCAGTCCTGGGTTCTTTGTCGTCTCCATCACGCATCCGCTTGTCTTCTTCTTCTTCTTCTCAGATCTAGATGTTCTTTGAAGTCGGTAGTTTGCATAGTTCTTTCCATCATGAAAAATCACTTCCATGTCGTGAAATTCCCTTGTAGTAGCTTGCAATGTTATGTTAGCGAAAACTGTGGTGGTCTGCAGTTCGCTATGCATACTGCTGTCATCCTGGTCATTTCTGAATCTCACCGGTTCAGTCTAGTTCTATCTTCCCATCATGGTGAATTTAAAACATCATTCTCAACGCGCAATTGTTTGTAGTCGTAGTTCTTCACCTTCGACCTAAATTCTTACTCATTCTTGTCTAGATTGTTGAATTTCCAATGGTTTAAGTCTCCCTTCTTCAGACTTTCGTTCTGCGTAGTTACGTGTTCGATGTTCAGTTTGTAACTTGCAGTGTTTTCTCTCGTCGTAGATTTCTTCTTTTAGAATATGATGAATAACTTTTCTCAATACTGTTGACTTGTAATATTAATTGTTCGTTTCCATTACTACTTGTTTCATCTTGAAGTCTCCAGTTCACAAAACCTTTGTCTAATACTTCTGAAGAGTGAATACAATTTACGTCTTGTCTTCTCGACGGTCCATGTAGAAAGAGCCTCGTTTGCTAGCGTCTCCTAGCCTCCTTGGTTAGATTTCCCTTGTAAATCTGATCAGCTAGCCTCCAACCGCTTTGAATATTAACAAATTCATACATAACTTCTCTCTCAGTCTTTCAATTTAAAATCTGTTTTGCCAATTAAATTTCTTTTTCTCTGCTGGTGAATTCAATGTGCAACACTCTTATAAAATATTAAAATAAAGATTTTAATACTTGTTCCTTCCTCAGTATTCAAACTATTTTCCTATTGGTTCTCGCCACAAAGTGGCGCGCTTCTGACACGCGTTGGCTTCCCCCACTCTTGATACTGTCGTGTGTCTGACCTCGAGTCCACCTTCGCTCTCCCCTCGAATCAAAAACTGGTTTCTCGCCGCGCACCTCGTTAAAAGTGTCGACTTTCCAGAACAGTATCTCTATCATTCACTCATGGTTAAAAATTTACCAAATCTTAAAATCTCCATTATACATGAAATAAAAATATTTCTTCAGACGAAAATTTTCCCAAATGCTTGTATCAACGTTCTCTTCCATCTGGACTGCTAATTTAGTCGAAAATTCCAAATTTAAAATATGCAATTTTTCTGAGGTGGTCCTTGGTTCATACCTCATCCCGTCTTCTCCTCTCTCCTAGACATGATTTAGAGTGCAGTACCATCTGCAGATAAACTCTTGCTCCTCGGTGACTTCAAAGCCAGAGTTGGGAGAGATCACAAGCTATGGAATAATGTGATGGGCAAACAGGGACTTGGAAAATGTAATCCCAATGGACTGTTGCTTCTTGGTCTTTGTGCAGAACACGAACGTTTCATTACCAACACGCAGTTCCGGCTACCTAACCGCTTCAAAACCCCGTGGATGCATCCTCGTTCCAAACATTGGCACATTCTTGATTATATCATTACCCGGCAATGTGATTAGGACACTCTTATTACCAGAACAGCAAGAAATATAGACGATTGTTGGACAGATCATAAAATTCTTTTATGTAAGCTCAGAATATCCATCAGACCTAAACCACCTAGGAACATCAAAAATTTTCCAAGAAAGAAGTTTAATACATCCAAACTTCAGGATGAATCCATGTATAAACATTTTGGAAACAGGATCGTCACCCAGTTATCAGAAAACCCAGTAACAAATGACATTCAGCAAGAATGGGCCACACTACAGAAGAAGGGCTGATGAAGGACCGGTATACAAGGTTCGAAACATGTACCAAATAGCGCAATAATAGCGCAAATATTTTTGTATTGATCTGACGGGAAGTTTCAACTGAATAAACTATTGATTATCACACAGTCAGCTGAGGAAACCATTGGTTTTATAGTGCGGAAAAGACAAGACTGGTTTGATGACAACAATGAGGAAATTCTGTCTCTCATCAATGCCAAAAGGAATGCCTATCTTGCCCATCTTCAAGACCCAACTTCCAACACAACGAGAGATAAACTACTGGAATGCAAGGGTAAATGCCAGACGCAGATAAGGCAGATTAAAAATACTTGGTGGCAGCAGATGGCTCAGGAACTGCAGAGACTATCGGATGCTCGAGACTTGAGGAACTTCTATGCAGTACTCGAGGAAATATATGGACCTTCTCGCTCATCATCAGGTACACTGAAAAGCGCTGATAATTCTACTACCTTTACTGATAGTCAAGAAATCTTGGAACCCTGGAAGGAGCACTTCTCCAATCTCCTAAATCGTCCATCAGCAGCTGCTGAAGACTTCCTTTGTGATGTGCCGCAACAACCTGAACAACTGGGGTTGGTAGTACCTCCTACTTATCATGAATTCAGTGCAGCTCTCATCCAATTGAAACCCAGAAAAGCACCTGGCCCAGATAACATCCCTCTGGAACTAATTCAAGCCGGAGGTCATTCCCTCAAAACAAGGATTTTCACCCTTATCCTCAGAATATAGGAATCAAGAAAGGTACCTGGAGACCTAAAGAATGCCACTATCATCACTATCTTTATGAAGGGTGATCGCAGTGTTTGTGGCAACTGCCGTGGTATATCACTGCTATCAATTGTGGGGAAGATTCTTGCAAGAATTCTACTTAACCGTCTGAAGGTTATCTCTGAGAAGATCCTCGCAGAGTCACAATGCGGATTTAGAGCTTCCAGAAGCACAATTGACTTGATTTTCTGTGTGAGACAGCTGCAAGAAAAATGTAGAGAACAACAGAATCCACTCTTCTTAGTCTTTTATGACTTGGAAAAGGCATTTGATTCGGTTCCAAGACCAGCCATGTGGGCGGTGCTGAAGCGGTTTGGTTGCCCTCAGCATTTTGTAGATCTAATCAAGGCTCTCCATGATGGCATGCCAGGTCAGGTTTGCCATCAGAATAAGATGTCTGATGAATTTCCTATTGCCCATGGACTGAAACAAGGATGTGTACTGGCTCCAGCGCTTTTCGCGCTGTTCTTTGCTGCAATGTTTTATGATTCGCCCACAAACATCCCAGGTGTGGAGGTCAAGTATCGTTTTGATGGAGGGCTTTTCAACCTAACTCGTCTCCGCTCCTTGAGGAAAACTCAGGTTACTAATGTTACTAATATGTTGTATGCAGATGATGATGCTGCGGCACCAACTCTCACACCAGAAGAGCTGCATGAGTCAGTTAATTGTTACAAAGGTGCATGTGATCGCTTTGGTCTTACTATAAATGCCAATAAGACTAAAGTCTTGGCACAACCTTCACCAGGCACACCTCTTCCTCAGTTCAATATCTCCATCTCAAATTTGCCATTAGAGCAGGTAGACCACTTCTCGTACCTGGGCAGTACCATTTCTGTGAGCAGGATGTGGATAAGAGAATTGGCGCAGCCCATGCAGCATATGGACGATTATCCCACCGGGTCTTCATGAATAAAGATCTGTCCATGAGTGCAAAGCTTATGGTGTACAAAGCAGTAGTCATTTCTACATTGTTATATGGCTGTGAAACGTGGACCCTTTACCGATGTGATCTTAGGAAGCTTGAGCGTTTCCACCTACAAAAACTTCGATCAATCCTGAGGATTAAATGGGAAGACCGCATTACCAATATTGCTGTTCTTGAAAAGGCTCGACTCAACAGCATAGAATCATCCATAATAGGTCAGCAATTTAGATGGATTGGTCATGTCCATCGGATGGATGATGTGAGATTACCTTGTCAAATGCTATATGATGAGTTATGCTATGGCACCAGACCTCATGGTGGTCCTAAGAGGCACTACAAGGACCAATTTAAGCAGACCCTGAAATTGACACGTCTTGATTCACAAACCTGGGACATGCTGGCTGAAGACCGCTCAACTTGGTGCCGTACCATCTCGGATACTGTAAAGACGTGTGAAAGGGATCGACGCACACATGAAGAGGCCAAGCGTCAAGCTAGGAAACTTCGAGCAGCCCAACCACATCCTCCTCCAGCAATTCTATGTGACCTGTGTGGACGCTTGTTCCATGCCAGGATTGGACTCTTGAGTCACCGTAAACACATCCACAAACTGGACTGAAGGAAGAAGATTTATACTCGGATTCGAGTTAAAGCCGATGATGATGAATGGCGAATTAATTGTTCACCAAATATCAGGAGTGCAGTATAATGAAACCTCCATGTAATGCAAAATCCCATTTACAGTTCACTTTGAAAATTGGTGTCAAATAGGGATTTCACTGAATTAGCATGTCAGTTTGTCTACAAATAACTTCAAAATGTAATAATACAAGTAATTCCACGAAGAAGTAAACAGGCTATCGTCATATATACCACTGGTCTTTTCCATTTTAAAAAATCGCCCACCTATTAAATGCATTTTCCTAGTGATGTACTAAATAGCTTTTGGTACTTGACCTAAATTGTGACGAATACTCATACTCCTATTAGAAGATATTTTACAGTGTTGCCTACGTAATTTATTAGCAGAAGCTTATCAGTCAACAATAGTGTGCCCAATTAGAATGGGCGAGTAGATACAATTAATTTTCTAGTGCCTGAAATAAATAGGTGAATTATTTATACACTTAAGTACACTTATGTACACTTATGTACACTTATACACTAATTTATTTCAGGCAGTAGGAAATTAGTTGCAACTCCCCGCACAATCTAATAGGGCACACTGGTGTTGACCTACTAAAAAGGTTCTACTAATAAAAAAAAGTCTTATTCTGGCACTAATGCTTGCCTGTCTTAAATCGAAGCATTCATTATAACTCAAGATAACTCACATCAACACTCCCCAGATCTGAAAAATATGTATGCAAAGTCACTCAATGTGGCGATATATACAGCTTTAAAGAATTGTAAGTAGTCATGATAACGAGCGTGATTTTTTTCTATCTTAGTCTTACTTTTCTGCTATCTTACTAAGGAATTGTGTACCAGAATATTTATTTCATGGTACTGGTTTATCAGTTTACCAAGAGACCAGTTCAATATGACAGTAAATTATGTTGCTTTTCAGAAATGAACATGCATATAATCTATATTATTTGTGATGCATACTATACAAAATTCATGCGGATGACCTCTGATCACCACCACGACAATGAAAAATTACATTCTATGATTTATAAGTTTCAGTGTCTGTGATTATGTCTACTCCCACAAGATGGCATCTTTCTGTAACAGGGTGTCGAGCGATACGGGAAATACGGGAATTTTAGTGACCCGGGAAAAATACGGGAAATTCGCACTTGATACGGGAAATCTTGAAAAGTCTCACAATGCCTGACTTCTTAGCCCCTGAACGCTCGGTAGAGTCCTTCTGCTCAGTCTTCCATATCGCCTGCAGACCGCGCTGCCACCCGCAATGTGCGCCACCGATAGAGCGCTAAGCGGGATGAGAACCCAGCCAACGTCGAATGCATGCTTTGCCTGGCCGACCGCCGGCCGTACCCTCTCCGCGCTCGTTGCTGACAATCACATACAGGAATCAGTCCGCATTGTTATTCACAGAGGAGACCTGGGTTTCTCGACAAGAGCAGCCCTTAAAGAAGCTAACAGCTCAAGATCTCAGAAAATTCCAGACGCGGATATGCTGCAATTTCGCACCAACTGCCGAAAATTGTACATTCGTATCCTATGGCTGAAAAAATCAAAGAGAGGTCACCTCTTGCTCTCAAGATGACCCGTGCTATTTCCTGCCTAGACCCTATAGGGGAAGTTGGAAGAAGTTAGGATCGTCATTGCCCTGGATATTCTTTGTAATCAGAAGAATTTGCTTTCTGGCGCAATGGCTGACCGCATCAAGAACAGCTACTCCGCACTTCTGAGACTGCCCTCCGTCACTGAGCGTTTGAAGCAGTTCGACGGGAAAGTGCTACGGCTCGACGGGCTGTGGTCTGAATTAGTGGCTTCGGCACCTTCCTCAGTTCCTGCCAAACACGATCTCACAAGCTTCGTTAAAGTGATACTGATTTTGTATCACAGCAATGCAGCTCTAGAGAGAAGTTTTTCCCTGAACAAGGAGTGCATGATCGTCAATTACAAAAAAGCAAGTCTGATTGGCGTGCATACTGTTCAGGACGCTGTGATGGCAGCTGATGGAGTAGAGAAGATAACCGTGAGCAAGAGTCCATACTGCACGAAACTCTCACGCCGTGTTCAAGGAAGCGAAACAGGTGCGATGCGACGGCTAAGGTGGCAGTCGAAAGAAAACCCACGAATGATCTCCAGGAATTGGAAAAAATAGTATGGCCAAAAGAACTTAATTTGTGCTGTGTATAACTGAAGTTCCAAGTAACAATCTTGCATTTGTCAAAGTGACTTATTTAATTTCGTTTTGCATTATTTTATTTTCTATTATCTACTTTGATAAAATAAATCTGAATTAAAAAGTATTCGCGGCGTGTCGCGTGTGCAATTTTACTGTTTTTAGCCTTTCCATGGTCTTCTTTCGCAGGGGAGATGCACGTACCAAATTGTTTTCAAGTCCGGGAAACACTCAATGCAAATGCGTTACACATGCATACATTTCAAAAACTACAAACAATATCTCACAGCTCTCGACATTTTATTATCCAAAACCAGTCACCAACATGTGGCTATAAAATACACCACACAAGTGACAGAATTCTTCTCGTATGGGCAGGCATTGTTTCAGTCGCTTGTTAACCACTGTCTGTGTCCGATTTCCTTCCATTGTAATTGTTTCGTTACTTTTACTTCGCCGAAGTTCGACCCGAGGACTAGACACATCCCGTACAGCATGTACAGAAAGAAATACGGAAGGCGGTCTGGATATCGCGGGGGATGAAATGGTTATTAACCTTGGCAATTGACAATGATGGTGGTGATGATGATATGGACAGTGAAGGGATGGAGAGTGTCAAAGAAACCCTTGCCAAGTGACTGAGGATAATTTATTTATTGGTGTCAGTTCGCTTGCGTTAATCGATAATAGAGCACAGGCTATTGTTTCCCGTCATAGTGTTCAAAATACTGTGAGCCATTCAATTGCCTACAACTCGACAATTAGGCCAGGCGACAGGTAGTTCAATAAGGAATTAATTAGTGGAAAGCTGGAAATTGCTTTAATCGCTTTATTTGGGCCCAGATATTACTCTCCCAAGTTTTCCCCCTCGAGCGAAGTCGGCGTTGGCCCTTCTGCCCCTAAGAAGGTACCATTTTTCGTTTTTTTTTTTTACAAATATCTCCCATACCATGAACTTTATCAACAAAATACCTATTATAATAAATAATCTAGAGTAAATTTACTACAAAAATGTTCCGTACCTTTTGTCTCTAATGTGAACCGTTACGATGCTACGACCTTTCAAAGTGGAGCCCTTTTGATTCTTGCGGAAAATCTGTGGAAATGATATGCCATATCAAAGTTTCTTCATGTTATAAATATTTGTCAGCATTCCAGGTGCACAAGCTGTTAACTTGTTACAAGTATAACAGCTTTTCTATGTAAACAGTTATGGCAAAGTACCTACCATTAGTATTATTATTGCATAGTATTAGCATAAAATCGCTCTTTTCCGCACCACCTGGCGGTAGAGTAAATGGCGCGTTTCTTTTAAAGTGGTGTCCCCAGGAGGCCTAATCCACAGTTCAAATGTCAACGTTAGTCGATTTTAAACCGTTTTGATGAAGGCTGGCAGTCTTGATCGTCTGCCTCAATTTCTCCGTCATCGCTTTCATCGTCTGTATCGGTACATTTGTCCAAAGTCACAGGGCGCTCAAAATTAACATCGATGTCTCCGTCACAATCATCCATATCATCTTCCTCGGCAGCATTTGTACATGACTGTTCCTTACAATTCATGCAGATTCTGGAGCATCGGATGCCCGTTTTCCTGCAACTACACGCTGCGTTACATCCTTTCGAACATTTGCAGGACACTATGTTTAGAAGCGCTTGTGGCGCCGGATCCCTCGTCGTAGGTATGGGAGCCAAACCACATTGAGAATTTTTCCAGCCCCAATCCAGTGGATTTGTATAATTTCCATACCAAGTTTGGATTTGATGGTATGTTCTTAAAGAGTGCTCACGTGCCGCTGATTCGGTGGGAGATTAAATCGATGTTTGCTTCGAGATTTTGCAAACATTTTGAACCGCAACTCGTTCAGGGTATTTCTCGTGGTTTTGTTGTCATAAAGCCTAGCCAAAACCAACTGGCCCGCTTTGTCAATTTCATCGGGGTTTGCGTTTACGTCTCGGAAAACCCTAACAGCTGTTTGCAGTTCCTCATTCTCATTACTCTTCATCAGTGTTACGAATTTATTTTGCCCTGCCTGTGAAACGAAGATGTTGTATCGCACCCACTAAACGCATGCAAAAAGAGGAAGTTTTCTTGCACACACGGCGGGAGATTGAAACTTGTTGTGCAAAATAGTTGTTGTTTGGTTGAACCTTTGCCGGGTTTCATAAAGTACATTTTCGTGGAGGGTGGCACACGAGCCGCCAAGGTGACCAGGATATCTATATCTTCAGGCACTATAATGACCGAATTGTCTGACAGAGATAACTCGAGTGCGGTGGTAACGATGAGCATATTGGCATCTTCTGGAGCTTGTCTGGTTTCGATTCCTTCGCTTTTGAATTTGACGAGCAACAAGTCGATCAATCTTCGTTTGTTTGTGTCATTAGACAAAAATTTTGCTTGTGGCATAGGTGCTGACATGGACTCATCAAAAAAACACATTAGCAGCATCATGCTTGTGCGATCGTCGAAGACATTCAGCGGACTTGGTACTGCGAGCTGCTGGGTCGTCAGGGTACCCATAGAAAATAATGACACTGTTTTTTAAGTATCTTTTAACGTAATTCACATATTTGGCACTAATGTTGACAAAAGTATCGGTTTGGTGCCAAATTACACGGTGCAGAAGATATCCTCCGTCGAGAACATGATGTAGGTCCTCAAATGTGGGCTCATCGGTAACAGGATGGAATAATTTATAGAACACAGACTTTTGCGTCTTACGCATTCCCGCTTCATCAAAGATCGCAACCGGATACGGAGCTAGTTCAAACTGGAAATATTGTTTCAATTGTGCATCGGATTTCTTTGCAAGGCAAATGCGTTGGAAAAGCACAAGAGGATCAACAGGAATATCCGTGTTGCGGATTTTTATTTTCGAATTTACCGCGCGGAGAGGCATCACGAGACTGTGGTTGCCAACTGTATGGGAGGCCGAGCGCGGTAAGCCAGCTGCATCTGTACACATTGTTGCCAACGCCCTCGGTGAGAAAGTAATGAAGTCTACATGAAAAATGTACTGAATCAGAACTGAATGTACTTACTGACCATTTGTTTATTGATACTTGTAACAAGTTAACAGCTTGTGCACCTGGAATGCTGACAAATATTTATAACATGAAGAAACTTTGATATGGCATATCATTTCCATCGATTTTCCGCAAGAATCAAAAAGGGCTCCACTTTGAATGGTCGTAGCATCGTAACTGTTCACATTAGAGACAAAAGGTAGGGAACATTTTTGTAGTAAATTTACTCTAGATTATTTTTACAATGGGTATTTTGCTGATTAAGTTGATGGTATGGGAGATATTTGCAATAAAACGAAAAATGGTACCTTCTTAGGGCCAAAAGGGCCAACGCCGACTTCGCTCGAGGGGAAAACTTGGGAGAGTAATATCTGGGTCCAAATAAAGCGAATAAAGCAATTTCCAGCTTTCCACTAATTAATTCCTTATTGAGGCTTTTTTCCGACCTGTCGCCTGGCCTAAATATAAAACCACGGCAATAATATCGCCACAGAAGGGCTTGTTTGAGTGTTCAGTGCTAAATATGTCTTTACCTTAACTTTACTTTTGTATTATCACGAAAGCTAATATTAACCGTAGAGAGTCGCGATTCAGTGAGTGTGCATGGTATTATCTGTCAACTATTGTAGTAAGCTGTGAACGACCTTCACTCAGACTCTTGTTTCATGTTAAAGGATAATAATTGCATAGTGAGTGTTTTTATATTCATTAGCTGTAGAGTGTTTGCCCTCTTTGTCGTATTTATTGAATTGAATACCGATGATAAGGGTATCATAGCTTCGGTGTGTAATTTATTTATTCATCTAAAATATCTTATTTCTCTGTTTGAATGTCCTCGGCGTTGACTCAGGATCTTTAAAAATATATATATTACGTATATTGTACAGAAATAATGTCTGATGTGTAGCGCTGTGTGTTATTCGAATCAGTTGATTTACAACAACACTAAAAACTTTGCAACACAGCTCAGCTGTTCCAAGCTCCTTCGAAATACAGGGTGTAGGTGAGAAGCATGCTCAGAATTCTTGCCGTGTGGCGGTTGGACGTAGGGTCTTGTTATGTGGCGACCGTGGATTGCGGAGAGGAAAAGCGGGGCAAAGTGACAGGAAGGCTGTCGGTACCGAATGCGCGGGGTTAGCAATACTGTATTTGTCCCATAATTTGCGCGTGTAATAGCGGACACACCTCCAATTTTACTATAAAAGTCGTGATCTAAAAAGGGATGGGGGGGGGTAACATCTATTACTACATGACCCCCCCAAATTATTATTCATTATTACAAAGGGTATTTTGACTATTTTCAGTAGTGTAGATAATTGTATCGCCTTGTTCCGGGCTTCTATAGAGCTTCCATTTTCTTTCGATCTTTCATTTGCCATATGACGTGCCACCGGTGTATGGTTATGCATTACCAGCTTCTGGTTTAGTAGTCAGGTAATGGAAGCAATGGGAACTGTGTACTACAATTTTCCTTGCATGTAACTAAGCAAATTATTGTTGTTAAGAGATCGTAAAATGCACCAAGAATGATATGATCTTCAGCTGTGTGCAGTGAGAAAGCTCTGCATGTGTTCATTCCTTATGTATTAATGATGCGAAATGTCAGCTAACGTTGTGCCTCATACAACATTCGTAGTCTCTAAATGTTGCACAATTTCCCGTAAATTACATCAGTTTATGTTTGAATTGCTTATACGATCGTGACAAAGAAAGTGTTCCTCCAATTGGATGATTGTATTTAACTGTATGCACATCGTATAATCTTGGCGAGGTGTATATATATGTTTTATTTTTTTTTTATTTTTATTTTTTTTCACGGAGCAACTTTACACCGTAGTAGGCACGCGTTTTTTATTTTTATTTCTTTATCTGGCATCTTGTTTTAAATTATTGACTAACATATTTCTAAATGCAGACAATCTCTACCTCCATTAGGATTCGGGTTCCATAATTCATGCAAAATGAGGTTCGTTCGTTTATGAAATTGAGGTCATATCCCCCCTACCCTTTCAGTGATTACCGTATGGTACTTTACGTAGACTATGGTGAAGATGTAAATGAGCATTTAAAAAAAAAAAAAATTGTCGCCAGTTGTTGGTTTATTAACTTACGGTAATATTTTTCATATGTACTGAAAACTGGGCACGGTTGGATTTTAAGGTGGAACCGCATGTGCTACCAAATATCGCTTTCTTGCAATACCTGGAATATGTATAGAATTATAAAATGATTATTGGTTAAATAAGTGTTAATAGATAGGCTATTATAGTTATAACGCTTAAATAAATATTAAAGAAGAAACGATGCGTTGTTGGTAAATATTAGGCCTACCGGTACGGCGAATAGCCTATAACTCGTAGCATCCGTCACAATTTAGCATTTAATATTTAATAACTCAAGAATTTGTATGCAATGAAACTAACATCAATGACTACTACAATAAATTCTGTGATTTTATTAATAAAGGAATAGAAGCCTGTACTATGAAATATAATAATAAGGAGCCAAGTGCCCCACCAATAAAACCCTGGATCACACAAGATCTTTTAGCACTAATACACAGGAAAGATAAGATATATACAAAAACCAAAGTTAAAAATCCATCTGCAGAAATTTTAGAAGAATATAAAATTATTAGCAACCAAGTTACAAAACTTAAGAGAAACCTACAAAGAAACTACTTTGACCAAAAAATTCAAAATGCAAATAATCAGAGGGAAGTGTGGAGTGTTGTTAATGAGATGTTAAATAGACCAAAGAAGGGGAAAAATGAAATTGTCAAACTTATAGTCGACGGCACAAATGTCGAAAAAAAGGAAAATATATGTGATGAAATTAATAAATATTATGTCAATATTGCTAACAGTATATGGGAAAATCAAGGAAACGGTTCTACCTCGGGCATTACAAGCTATAAAAATACTACTAGCACTAAGACAATCTTTATGTTACCTACTGATGCTAATGAAATACAATCAATTATAAACTCCCTAAAACACAAAAACAATATAAGTGAGGACAACACTACTAATGTCATGCTACAATTGTGTCTTGAGGGCCTTACACCATATCTTGTCAAAATAATAAATCTTTCACTGATGACTGGTATATTCCCCGATGCCTGTAAAGTCTCTAGGGTGGTCCCGATCTACAAAAAAGGGGACAAAACCCACCCATCAAATTACAGACCCATTAATATTATATCTGCCATCAGCAAGGTTCTAGAAAGCGTTGTTAAACGAAGACTTATGAATTTCTTCATGAAAAATGATTACTTTGCAAACCGCCAATATGGGTTTATTCCAAATAGAGGAGCTGATAGTGCTATATTTGAAGTAGTAACTGATGTAGAAAAGGCATTAGATGAAAACAAACTAGCTGCTGGTGTACTAATTGACCTTCAAAAAGCCTTCGATCTGGTTAACCATAAGATTCTCCTTAATAAACTAGAATTTGCAGGCATCAGAGGAGTGGCACATGATTGGTTCAAGAACTACCTCACTAACAGAAAACAATATGTTGCAATCGATAATGTAAAAGGATCTCAAATGAGAATTGACACAGGAGTACCTCAAGGTTCTGTCTTAGGACCAATTCTTTTCTTGGCCTATATTAATGATATAGTATTATTAGAATTGAAAGGCAAGCTTAAACTATTTGCAGATGATATTTTTATACTCTATCTGGGAGCATCTGAACAGGAAATTATGCTAAATATTAATTATGATCTCAATAAGCTGGTGGATTGGTTGAGAGCACACAAAATGGTTATCAATATCACTAAAACAAAATATTTGTTCTTCCATAAACCATCATACAAGATTGAGACCACAAACATAGTCAACATAGCCAACAAAGAAATAGAAAGGGTTAAATCGGCAACATACTTAGGTATCACACTAGATAGTACACTAACCTGGGAAAATCATGTAGAAAATGTAAAACATAAAATCAGCCCTTTAATTGGTATTATTTTCAGATTAAGACATAGCTGTCTTACTAGCCAACAGTTGAAAAATATATACTTTGCTCTGATACATTCACATCTAATGTACATGAATTTCATATGGGGATATTGTAAGAAGGAGCTGATAAAAGAACTTGAGATACTCCAGAAACGTGCTATAAAATCTATCTTTGGATTACCTTGGCTCACACCCTCAAATGAATTGTACTCAGGAACTAAAATTATGCCACTGCAAAAACAAATAGCTATGTCAGCAACAGTATTTGTATACAAATTAGAAAACAAATTGATACACACACACATCCATTTTACCCATGCAAATGACATTCATCACTATGCAACAAGAGGAGTAAATCAAATATTCACCAGCCATTCCCAATCCATTAAATTTGGAACTAAAGGAATTATGTCCTCTATAATAAAAGAATACAACTCGCTACCATTAGGCATAAGGGAAAGTTTCTCTATAAAAACATTTAAGAGGAAAACAAAAGACTTCCTATTAAGGAATGAATAGCCAATGTACAATAGCCTTAAGCAATGCAATGTATCATACCGTATTATCTCTGTAAAGTTAGTCACTAGCAATCTAAGTTACTATTAAACTAAACAATAATGTTACAAAAATTATATATATGCCATGCTGTAACTATGTTACTTGATTGTCCCTAACACGAGCTCAGGCTCATTGGGACCTATGTAAATAAATAAATAAATAAATAAATAAACGGGCCACGTCAATGCATGCTATACTAATATAACAACTGGATAGCAAATTATAATAATATTCTCACATATAACATATTTAATTTGTACCAACTTAATTATTGTAGTCTAAGATATGTTAGACCGCTGCCGTTTGAAATGTGCAAATCGCACACTTTGTAGGCAAGCCGTTTGTTATGGTCATCTCTGATGCGAAGTTTTACTAATTACTCTTTTAGGAGGCACTTGTCTTTGAAATATTCATGAAAGGCCAACCCTCTAGTTCTTATTTCCTAAGTTGAACGCCTAAAAACAAAACCACAATCCGAAATGATAAAGAAGATCATCACGAACGATCGATTCACTGCCAATGAAAATCAAATGGAGATTCGCGGACCAGAGGTTCGCTATGCATAAGCTTCGGTGCCATTTTAACTCGTGGAAGCTCTATACGGTTACGGTAACATACAATTCGGTCACTTCCCGTAAACATTTATTATGGACACTCCTATTCTCTACTTTCTTAACCCTCCTCAGTAAAACAGTCATTTATATCAGGTCTCCCCAGGTGAACGGTATTTTATTTGTGTTCGTAGCATCTCATCCCACCTGCGAGAGAGTTCACTCGTGCGCGCGCGCTTTGCTCACGCTACGGATTAGGCCTAGATTTCGCCATCACCCGCGGGCAGCGGAAGTGTCTCCGAAAATGCAGTTACCCTTACCGGTACACCAGGAAATCTTGATTCGCAATTTAAGATTCATTTTTCAGCCATTCGGTATGCGAACTCTAGTCTTAGTGGATTCTAAAATATACGGGAATTTGGTGGATTTTCATACGGGAATTATACGGGAATTTTAAAATAGGTCATCGCTCGACACCCTGTAACAATGTATATCTATGACAATTGTCATTTTTAGCCTATTTTCATTTATGAAAAAAATAGGCTTAGGAGATCACCTTTTGTCTGTACGTGTGCCGCCGCCGCCCCCCTCAATAACTTCTAAACCGCTGGAGCGATTTCAATGAAACTCGGTAAGATCATAGCGCCATTTCGCCCGACCCCGACCGTGCCCTTCAAATTTTATTACGTCTCACCAATCCAACATGGTGGCTGTGTGAAATATTTCATCATTCTATATCTCCGAAACTATTACCAATATGACCCTGAAATTTTGTACGGTGAAAGGGCACTACTAGAAGTTACCTATGAGACTTTCAAACCCCTGTTAACTACTAAACGAACATGGCGGCCAAGTGAATTTGAAACTTTTGAATAGACTTTTCTCGCGATTTAACCATCTGAACACAATAAAACTTTGTACAGCAAATGTTTATACACATTGTAATGGACTGGCATGTAATTTAGTTCAATTGTTTACATAACCTCACGATGGCGGCTGTGCACAATTTTAAAAATAATTTCTTGTGTATTAATCATGCGATCGAAGTGAACATTTGAATAATGAACCTACGCAAAAATAGTCATCTAATATTACATAACTCTATGGCCTACATATAAAAGAATCCAACATGGCCACCATCCGAAATATTTAGACCAGTGGTTCCTAACCTTTGTCAACTGATGCCCCCCTTTTCAGATACGGAAGTTCATTGCGCCCCCTCACCCCTCCGACCCCTCCACTCATCGCTTCTATAACCTCTTCGATTGACGCGGAGGATATAGACCTAAACTAATAACACTACATAATGGAATAGGCCTATCTATTACGTACTAACTTCATTTTAGCAGAACACAAAGAACACACTTTTACAACAAATCCTTAAATTAGTCAACAAATGTCTGTGAGAGGGTTGACACTGTTTTTTTCTTGGTAAGATTCAGTATGTTTGATTTGATATTTAACAGAGCAACACTTGCAACATCAAGCCGACAATGCTGCTTTGTTTCTATGACACTCACCGATGAAAATCCTGACTCGCATAAATATGTCTTTGAAAATGGTACAATGACACGCAATGCAAATTTGGCTATTACAGGATGCACTGCAAGACAGTTTACCCAAAAGCCACCCAGGCCTAATATTTTAGAATCATCTTTTAGCTTTGAATCACACTTCAAATCTATGGCTTCTTCTTGAAGCTGTGCTGGCAGTGCTTTAATGTCAATGGCAAACAAATTTCTTGTTAACATTCAGGACCATTCTTCCGACGAAATATCGGGAAAGTAGAAGTTGAATTCTTGTGCCAGGGAATCCAAATGTGACTGAATTTGCACCTAAGTTTATTACAATCACGATCATTTTCCGGCAAAATTTAATTAAGGTGGTGAAAGGATGAGAAGTTGTTCAACGCTCCGGCGTTTCGATAACTGTATTTTTTCCAGGAATGCATAATATTGGAGTTTTTGCCTTGGAGGTTTAAGTTCAAACTGTTCAAAGCTTCAAAGAAATCACAAAGATATTCCAAAGAGACGATAAAATTGGCATGATTTTGCTCCTTACAACATAGCAAATTCCTTATTTCACCTCCAACCTCGCGGCACCGCAGAGATTTGTGCCGACAGTTGGCAATTACCAGTGCTTTTGAACAATTGACTTGGTGCGACAATCACTTGAAGAGATTCGAAAAATGTTTATTTTTCAAAATTGTAATATTCTAGTTAAGTAAACTTAATTCGGAAATCACTTCACGCCCCCCTTGATAAAGCCCCACGCCCCCCAGGTTGGGAACCCCTGATTTAGACAGTTCCCAATATCTATGAATCTATTACAGCAGTCACACTGAAATTTTGTATGTTGATAGAGGCAATAACATAAATATGATATATGAAAAGGTCAAATGCAGGGTAGCTATAATTTTTGAAAAGTGAGCTACAGAATTCAGTGTCACTAGATGATTATTATAATGGTTCATTATGTACAGAGCTTTTGTACGATCGGTAAATAGGAAATTTGCTTTGCCATGTTTGACTGCTCTTGGATGATAAGATAACCAGAAACATCATTTAAATATTTGAAATTGTGAGGTTGCTTTGATATTTTGGTGTTTATCAGTTTGAATGCTGTATGTTTTCGGAGAGATTGAGAACTGACTAAATATTCTGCATGGCCACCCTGTTGTGTTGTTTTATATGTAGGTCATAGACTTGCATACCAACAGATGAAGATTATTAAAAAACCAAACCCCGTGGTGCTACAGTCCATGAAGGTCCTAGGCCTAGCAAGCGACCGCTGCCCAGCCATTTGGCCTGCAGATTATGGGGTGGCGCGTGGTCAGCGCGTCGGGTCCCCTCGGCCGTTAATCTTGGTCTCCGTGACTGGGGCGCTGCCTTACTGTCAAACAGCTACTCAATTGTCCTCACGAGGCCGAGTGCACCTCGTTCCAACCCTCACATCAGTTTCTAAAATTCCTGATGGAGCCAGGGCCTCCGGGCGCGAGGCAGGCGTGCTACCCCAACACCATGGAGCCGGCTATATGAAGATTATTATGTTGGTTAATTATACCAACATTCATTTGGATTGCTTGATAAAGTACACAAGAAATAAAAACATAAATTGACTCTTGCTGGAACCTTCGCGCAGCTAAGCGAAGTACGAAATGGGTTGGTGCTATGGCCTGCCTTAATTCCTTAATGCTCAACATTTTTCAAGTTAATTTTGCATAAATGGTTGGTGGCTACATATGCGACCACCTCAATTAAAGACTAATATACATGATAAAATACATTGTGGCATGAATGATGTTCGTAGACATTTAGTGGCCAAATATGAAGCCAACTTTCATATTTGAGGAGCACACCAGTCTGTTGCAAATTACACCTTAGTCCGGGGTATTAAGGGAAGTATTGTGCAAATCGAGATAAAATCGATTTTATTTTTTAGTTACGTTAAGGGGTCCATAAGGAACGTTTTTAGCCAGGGAGGCATTCTGTACACTCCCTGGTTAATTTTTTACAGCCCCCTAAACATGTGATAGGTTAAAAATTCGTAATTATTTTTTTTTACGGGCAAAATTAATAAAATTAGTATCATTTCCAATGTTTTTGAGGGCAAGGAATTCTTTTTGGGGTCATCTTTCTTTTCGGGGGCAAGGGGTGGCGCTACAGGGGGCGGGGGGTCAAAAGCCGTAAAACTTGGTTGATGCATATCATTTTCAAGGTATTTTGAGGCGTAGAAATCATTTCTGGGTTAGTTTCTGTTCTAGGGGGTAAGGGGTGGGGGCAGTGAATCGTGGGAGGCGGGACTACGGGGGCGGTGCACACGATAGCAAATTGGTGCTTATAACGATTCATTTCCAAGGTTTTCTGATGGTGTAGAATTCATTTCTGGGGTAGTTTTTGTTTTAGGGAGTAGGGTTGAGGTCTGTCAATATTGGGGGCGGTGCTACAAGGGGTGGGGGGTCAAAAACCGTAAAACATGGTTGATGCATATCATTTTCAAGGTATTTTGGGGTGCAGAATTCATTTCTGGGTTTGGTTTTGATATAGGAGGTATGGGGTGGGGCCAGTGAATACCCAGAGGCGGAACTATGGGGGCGGTGCAGACAATTACAGCCAACATCTGCTTATAACGACTCATTTCCAAAGTTTTAGGGGTGCAGAATTCATACCCGAGGTCATTTTGTATGGGTATTTAGGTGATCGAGAGAGGTGGTTTAAAGGATGTTGTTGAAAAAATATTATGCTTGACAAAAGTGTTGTTAAGTTGGATAATTTGTTTAATCAAAATACCACACAGTAAAATCAAAATGTCCTACGATGACTTCTTCTTCGAAAATACTATGTACACAAATCGAAGTTAACGATGCCCTGAAAAGAAGTTCATAAAAATTTCGTATTTCTTGAAAGAACAAGAGAAGGTTTCAGTAATAATTAAGAACCTTGCTGATACGTCACGTCTCTCTACCACCAAATTTCCGAAGGGAAGTGCAAGGAAGACCTCCTTTTGCACAACCGCACCGAGTTGTACTGCATGATTCCCTTAAAGACTTCATCTTCGAAGGAACGACAGCTTGTCTCGGTTAAAGAAGATCGTAGCCTATTTTCAAGACTGTACATAGTATGTCAAGACTCGTCAGGGCAATCTAGAAGTCTTTTTCATCCACGATTATCACACTTACCCTTCAGCACTCTCTGAAAATGGTGAACTTTGATTTGGAAAGAAAGTAGACCTCTTCCCATGCCTGGTACCTGACGAAGAAAATTCAGCGCAGCAGTGCCTCGACTTCGACATGCTGGTGTCGCCGCAGTCCATTACATCCTTCCAAATCTTGGAAGCACCTTTGCCGATTATGGGATGAAGTTCCTATCTTACATGAACAGTCCTGCATATTTGAAAGCGCGAAGGATTGATGTAGTGTTCGACAGATACGTTAGTACATCATTGAAGTCTGCTTTACGAATGAAAAGAGGACAGGTTTGTCAAAAATGGAGCCAACAAAACAAGTTCCGAAAAAAATTGTCAGACTTTAGAGATGCAATGCTAATAAACAAGAGTTGTTCTCGTTTCTTGCTAATTACATCAGCACGACAGCATTTTCCCGAAAAGTTGTCGTCACGCTTCAAGAAAGAGTTCTTTGCAATGTCCAAAGTGATTTATTAGGATTGATGCCTTGCAATCACGAAGAAGCTGATGGCAGAATGCTTCTACATGCCGCAGACAGCGCAAGACAAGGATGCAGTAGAATCTTGATCAGGACAGTAGACACCGACGTCGTCGTGTTGGCTACTACCTTGCTGGATAATCTCCATGGATGTGAACAGCTGTGCGTTGGATTAGGCACGGGGGAATCCTATCGATTGCTGGACATCATTGCTATTGCACATCACATAGGACCGGAGAAGTGTGCTGGACTGCTGGCGTTTCACGCCTTCACAGGTTGCGATACGACGTCGCCCTTTAGCATCAAGGGAAAGCGATCTTCCTGGGCAGCCTGGAAAGCTTTTCCAGAGGCCGACAAAGTTTTCAAATCTGTGTGTCAACCCCTCACTCCAGCAGAAGAACAGAAAATTGTACCTGCACTGGAGAAGTACGTCGTGATCCTTACGACCGATGCAGCGACGAAGACAGCGCCAACGGGGTGAGGAAGACTTTGTTCTGTTTAAAAGGACGGGAGATTGAGAACATCCCCCAACCCACGATGCTCTCATCCAACATGCTCTGCGAGCATCTCTGTAAGCAGAGCACGTATGGATCAGGAGCCTGGACAAAACATTGTCGCTTCCGGATCCCCAAGAGTACGGATGGATGCGAACAAGCGAAACTCCAGTAACTTGGAAGGTAGGCAAGCATTCGTATAAAGGGCTTTTGTTTTACTTTATAAGAATACCAAGTAACCGCAAATAAAACTGAATTTTAGGTAAAATGGACCCTAATTCCGCCTGCGACAAAAGTGTGCCAGGAAAGTGTGACCTGTTCGTGCCGAGCGACGTGCAGTCCAACTCAGTGCGGTTGTGAAAAATCAGGTCTTCCTTGCACTTTCCTTTGCAAATGTGGTGGTTGCGAGACGTGACGTATCGGTAAGGTTCTTAGTAATTACTGAAACCTTCTCTTGTTCTTTCAAGAAATACGAAATTTTTATGAACTACTTTTCTTTTCAGGGCACCAGTAACTTCGATTTGTGTACATAGTATTTTCGAAGAAGACTTTATCGTAAGAAGTTTTCATTTTACTGTATGGTATTTTGATTAAACAAATTATCCAAAGAATAAATAATACTTAAGAACACTTTTGTCAAGCATAATATTTTTTCAGCAGCATCCTTTAAACCACCGCTCTCGATCACCTAAATACCCGTACAAAATGACCTCTGGTATGAATTCTGAACCCCTAAAACTTTGGAAATGAGTCGTTATAAGCAGATGTTGGCTGTAATTTTCTGCACCGCCCCCATAGTTCTGCACCGGGGTATTCACTGGCCCCACCCCATACCTCCTATATCAAAACCAAACCCAGAAATGAATTCTGCACCCCAAAATACCTTGAAAATGAAATGCATCAACCAAGTTTTACGATTTTTGACCCCCGCCTCTGTAGCACCGCCCCCAATATTGACAGCCACCAACCCTACTCCCTAAAACAAAAACTACCCCAGAAATGAATTCTACACCCCCAAAAACCTTGGAAATGAATCGTTATAAGCACCAGTTTGCTATCATTGTGTGCACCGCCCCCGTAGTTCCGCCTCCCACGATTCACTGCCCCCACCCCTTACCCCCTAGAACAGAAACTAACCCAGAAATGATTTCTACACCTCAGCATACCTTGAAAATGATATGCATCAACCAAGTTTTACGGCTTTTGACCCCCGCCCCCTGTAGCGCCGCCCCCTGCCCCCGACAAGAAAAATGAATTCCTTGCCCTTAGAAACATCGGAAATGATACTAATTTTATTAATTTTGCCCATAAAAGAATAATTACGAATTTTTAACCCATAACATAAGGGTACGTGCCCCATCACATGTTTGGGGGGCTGTAAAAAATTAACCAGGGGTAGTACAGAATGCCTCCGTGGCTGAAAACGTTCCTTATGGACCCCTTAACGTAACAAAAAATAAAATCGCTTTTACCTCGATTTGCACAATTGGTTGAATATATGGCGTTAAGCCACCGGACTAACCTATACAAACTCTTCTAACGTCATATTTTGTGTTTAACTGGCTGTGTGGCTCAGCGGTGACTTTCTCACCTGCTGTTCCCAGGGTTGCAGGATCGAATCCTGACACAGTCGGTTGGCATATAAGGGTGCGCTAATGCGAGGGAGCCGTGTCAGTAGATTTGCTGGCACATTAGAGATCCTCTTTGGGGCAAAATTCTGGCACCCCGGTGTTTCTAACAGTCTGAGTAGTCAAAAGGGGCGTAAAACCAATAACATTATTATAATATTTTGTAAAACAGAGGGGAAAAATTAAGTATACAGAGTAAAAAGTGGTGGCTACGTATTTAGCCACTAACCTATAAGGGGTTGCTGTTGAATTCTATCATCACTTAATCGTAAGCCACCTTTCACCATGAAGGGCTTAAGTGGCCCATGGTGAAACCGGACCTTAGAATAAACTTATTGTACACTGGCTTGCCTTTTTTTTTTGCTAACAGTTTCTTACCTTGTTGCAGACAATGAACCACAGCAGCAATGAAGTGAAACAGCTTATGGCAAGAATATGTTCGTTCCTTGCCAAGACTCTACCACCTCAGCAGATGGCTACGGAATTGCTCCGGCTCCTCATCCCCATGTTGGTGAATGGAACAAAGGAGAAAAATAGCTATGTCAAAGCTAATAGTGAATTTGCTCTAGTTTCCGTTCTCAGGTTAAGACATGGGGATGAAATGCAACAGGTATGTTGACTTCAAGGAGCTAGTTAATTGCATAATCAACTACCTTACTTACTTCGTTGGCCACACGAACCGAAGTCGGTTCATTGCCTCACTCTTTAGCCTCTTCCATTGGTCTCTGTTGCTAGCCATGTTCTCGTTGGCTCCCAGTGTCTCCAGGTCTTTCTTGACTCCATCCATCCACCTCAGTTTTGGTCTACCCAGGGGTCTCGTACCTTGTGGCTTTCCTTCTAGCACTGTCTTCACCATTTTGTCTTCTCTTCTCAGTACATGTCCCAGCCATTCAATTCTTCTGCTCTTTATTACAGCTGTCAAATCGGGTTCATTAAACAGCGTGTGGATTTCAATATTTTTTCTTCTGCTAAAGATTCCATTTTCAGACACTGGCCCAAAAACTTTTCTTAACACCTTGTTTTCAAAAGTTATAATTTTTCTCTCCATTTTCTTGCTCAGTGTCCATGTTTCTGCCCCATACATTAATACTGGTCGCACGATTGTCTTGTAAATGCGGACTTTTGTTGTTTCATTAATAGCCTGATGGGAAATAGTTTATTCATTGAAAAGAGACACCTCTCTGCAGATTTTAGCCGGTTCATTACTTCCTCCTCCATGTTGTTGGCATTGACTGTACTCCCTAGGTATTTGAAAGACCTAGTTTTCCTAAATTCCATATCTTCTATTGCCAGTAAGCAGGCCCCGTGGTGTTGGGGTAGCGCGCCTGCCTCTCACCCGGAGGCCCCGGGTTCGATCCCCGGCTCCGTCAGGGATTTTAAAACTGACGTGAGGGTTGGAACGGGGTGCACTCAGCCTCGTGAGGACAATTGAGTAGCTGTCTGACAGTGAGACAGCGCCCCGATCACGAAAACCAAGATTAACGGCCGAGGGGACCCGACGCGCTGATCACGCGTCACCCCAATATCTGCAGGCCGAATGGCTGGGCAGCGGTCACTTGGTCGGCCTTAGCCCGTCATGGGCTGGATAGTGCCAGGGGTTGTTGACTATTGCCAGTACTCCCTCCGTTTCCTCTTCATTGTTTCTGGTTACAATCATACACTCTTGTCTTATCTTGATTGATCCTCAGACCCACTCTTTGTGCTTCTTCTATGAGAGCTTTAGCTGTTAATTTTAGTTCCTCTTCCTCCTCCGCTAAAACCACAATGTCATCGGCAGACACTAAGAGTTTCACTTCACCACCTACAATCGTACCTCTTCCAATCGATGATGCTCTTTGTAGTGCTTTTTCCAAAACCAAGTTAAGATTAATTGGAGAATTATCCATTTCGCAAGGTCCGTATTGACGTGTACAATGACAATTTTAATGGGTTAAGGGGTCTCCGCCCAATCAATACAAGTTTATTATTGGCATCTATTAATTTATTGCCATTAAGAACATGTTTCGGGCCTCATGGGCCCTTCTTCAGCCGCAAAAATTAATAACATATTCACATCCATCATAATACACAAAACACGTATACTTTAAGAAAAACGTTAAAATAGACACTAAATTAATTCTAAAATATTAACTTATCATGCTGCAAAAATTAAAAGTAACATTCAAAATTAATTCCAAAATACCATCCCATCCACATATAAAAGGATTAAACAAGCACAGCTAAAAGAGATAGGTCTTGTCTTGGTGGCCTTATCCATATTATGATCTGGCAGGTGCCCTATTCAACAGGCCGTTGAAAAAATTTTTGGTTAAAATGTTTAAAAATGGAGAGCCAGCAAGCCCACTGGCCGCATTATAATTACCTCCAATATATATTTTTAAACATTTTAACCAAAAATTTTTTCAACAGCCTGTTGAATAGGGCACCTGCCATATCATAATATGGATAAGGCCACCAAGACCAGACCTATCTCTTTTAGCTGTGCTTGTTTAATCCTTTTATATATGGATGGGATGGTATTTTGGAATTAATTTTGAATGTTACTTTAAATTTTTGCAGCATGATAAGTTAATATTTTAGAATTAATTTAGTGTCTATTTTAATGTTTTTCTTAAAGTATACGTGTTTTGTGTATTATGATGGATGTGAATATGTTATTAATTTTTGCGGCTGAAGAAGGGCCCATGAGGCCAGAAACATGTCCTTAATGGCAGTAAATTAATAGATGCCAATAATAAACTTGTATTGATTGGGCGGAGACCCCTTAACCCATTAAAATTGTCAAAACCAAGTTAAACAGGCTGGGCGATATGCAATCTCCCTGTTTGACACCCGTCTCCACAGTAAAACATTCAGATTCCCTGCCTTCAACTCTCACTTTGCATTCAGTTTTTTCAATGCACATTCTTGTCAGTCGGATCAGTTTCGAAGGTATTCCCGATTCTTCCATTATCCTCCAGATGCTTTCTCTGTCGACACTATCATAGGCCTTTTTGAAGTCTATAAATAGGCAGTATACCTTCTTATCAAATTCCCACGTCTTTTCAATTATCTGTCTGAGTATGAATATTTGGTCTGTTGTTGACATGCCTTTCCGGAAACTGGCCTGATGTTCTTCAAGGTTTTTCTCTATGTACGGTAGTAGCCTATGCAAGAGAATGCGCGCAAGAATCTTGTATGCGCTACATAATAATGGTATGCCCCTGTAATTCTCACACTTGGTTCTTTTTCCTTTCTTATATATTGGGCATTTGCTCAGGTTTAATAGGGCAAACTATTGTCCATATTTATGATGGGTAGATTTTGGTCCAACGGCAAAATGAGCGGAGGAGGAGCCAATCACTCTCATGGCTCCCAACGGTCATAGAGGCAGAAGAGGTCAGGCCAGACGGACTGGCTGTAAAGGCGTACCCTATTAGTACTTGAGTATGCGGCAGTTCGTTGCAGTCCCTGTGTTCGGTCCTGCATGTCTCATTCTCTGTGAGCCGCAGGATAAGGCTCAGAGATCATAGTGTGTGGGTCTCGTCCTGGCAAGCTGAGACCCACCCTAAACAAATTCACGCCAGTGGCACTTCTTCCGAACGTCACTTACTTTCAAAGTCCAACGGCGATGGGATATGGACGGTGGGGGCAGGTGATGGGTGTAACTGGAAGCCCCTAGTTCGGACCTGCACGTTGGCAGCAGATGTGTGATGGTAGTCTTCTGGAGACTTTGTGACTACTCGGGAATTCGGTCCTGCATCTGTGTTTGGGCAGGCCTATTTAGGATCACCGCTGCCCACCCCACATGGGGAAGGCCCTAGAAAAGGTGGGCTAAACATCGGAAGTCACAATCTTGGTCCGGCTGGGCAACCGCACTCAGCAGGTCACCCCTCATGCGGTCGAAACTCAAAAAAAGTAATGAATCGCAAATTGATTATTGGACCATGGAACATCAGAACTTTGCTTGGTATGGACAATAACATTAGACCTGAGAGAAGGTCAGCTCTTGTAACCCATGAGTTATCAAGACTCAACGTTGACATTGCTGCTCTCAGTGAAACTAGTGTGTCTTCTGAAGGCAAGATTACTGAATCTGGAACAGGATATACCATCTTCTGGAAAGGAAAAGAGGAGGGTGAATGTCGTATTCATGGTGTGGGCTTCTCTGTGAAGACCAAACTGGTAAATTATCACCAACTTACGCCCATTGCAATCAGCGAAAGGCTCATGACTCTCCGCATACCACTCTCGGGAGGTTCCTTTATGACACTCATCTCTGTTTATGCTCCTACCTTAGATTCTGATGATGAAGTAAAGGCTCAATTCTATGATCAGCTAAGTGAAATCATCTCCAAGGTATCATCTGCAGATAAACTCTTGCTCCTCGGTGATTTCAATGCCAGAGTTGGGAAAGATCACAGGCTATGGAATAATGTGATGGGCAAACACGTGGATGCATCCTCGTTCCAAACATTGGCACATTCTTGATTATATCATTACCCGGCAATGTGATAAGAAGGACACTCTTATTACCAGAACAGCAAGGAATATAGAAGATTGTTGGACAGATCATAAACTTATTATACGTAAGCTCAGGATATCCATCAGACCTAAACCACCTAGGAACATCAAAAATTTGCCAAGAAAGAAGTTTAATACATCCAAACTTCAGGATGAATCCATCTATAAATATTTTGGAAACAGGATCATCACCCCGTTATCAGAAAACCCAGTAACAAATGACATTCAGCAAGAATGGGCCACACTACAGAAGATTATCACACAGTCAGCTGAGGAAACCATTGGTTTTATAGTGCGGAAAAGACAAGACTGGTTTGATGACAACAATGAAGAAATTCTGTCTCTCATCGATGCCAAAAGGAATGCCTATCTTGCCCATCTTCAAGACCCAACTTCCAGCACAAAGAGAGATAAACTACTGGAACTCAAGGGTAAATGTCAGACGCAGATAAGGCAGATTAAAAATACTTGGTGGCAGCAGAAGGCTCAGGAACTGCAGAGACTATCGGATGCTCGAGACTTGAGGAACTTCTATGCAGTACTCTCGCTCATCATCACGTTCACTGAAAAGTGCTGATAATTCTACTACCTTTACTGATAGTCAAGAAATCTTGGAACGCTGGAAGGAGCACTTCTCCAATCTCCTAAATCGTCCATCAGCAGCTGCTGAAGACTTCCTTTGTGATGTGCCGCAACAACCTGAACAACTGGGGTTGGCAGTACCTCTTACTTATCATGAATTCACTGCAGCTCTCACCCAATTGAAACCCAGAAAGGCACCTGGCCCAGATAATATCCCTCTGGAACTAATTCAAACCGGAGGTCATTCCCTCAAAACAAGGATTTTCACCCTTATCCTCAGAATATAGGAATCAAGAAAGGTACCTGGAGACCTAAAGAATGCCACTATCATCACTATCTTTATGAAGGGTGATCGCAGTGTTTGTGGCGACTGCCGTGGTATATCACTGCTATCAATTGTGGGGAAGATTCTTGCAAGAATTCTACTTAACCGTCTGAAGGTTATCTCTGAGAAGATCCTCGCAGAGTCACAATGCGGATTTAGAGCTTCCAGAAGCACAATTGACTTGATTTTCTGTGTGAGACAGCTGCAAGAAAAATGTAGAGAACAACAGAATCCACTCTTCTTAGTCTTTTATGACTTGGAAAAGGCATTTGATTCGGTTCCAAGACCAGCCATGTGGGCGGTGCTGAAGCGGTTTGGTTGCCCTCAGCATTTTGTAGATCTAATCAAGGCTCTCCATGATGGCATGACAGGTCAGGTTTGCCATCAGAATAAGATGTCCGATGAATTTCCTATTGCCCATGGACTGAAACAAGGATGTGTACTGGCTCCAGCGCTTTTCGCGCTGTTCTTTGCTGCAATGTTTTATGATTCGCCCACAAACATCCCAGGTGTGGAGGTCAAGTATCGTTTTGATGGAGGGCTTTTCAACCTAACTCGTCTCCGCTCCTTGAGGAAAACTCAGGTTACTAATGTTACTAATATGTTGTATGCAGATGATGATGCTGCGGCACCAACTCTCACACCAGAAGAGCTGCATGAGTCAGTTAATTGTTACAAAGGTGCATGTGATCGCTTTGGTCTTACTATAAATGCCAATAAGACTAAAGTCTTGGCACAACCTTCACCAGGCACACCTCTTCCTCAGTTCAATATCTCCATCTCAAATTTGCCATTAGAGCAGGTAGACCACTTCTCGTACCTGGGCAGTACCATTTCTGTGAGCAGGATGTGGATAAGAGAATTGGCGCAGCCCATGCAGCATATGGACGATTATCCCACCGGGTCTTCATGAATAAAGATCTGTCCATGAGTGCAAAGCTTATGGTGTACAAAGCAGTAGTCATTTCTACATTGTTATATGGCTGTGAAACGTGGACCCTTTACCGATGTGATCTTAGGAAGCTTGAGCGTTTCCACCTACAAAAACTTCGATCAATCCTGAGGATTAAATGGGAAGACCGCATTACCAATATTGCTGTTCTTGAAAAGGCTCGACTCAACAGCATAGAATCATCCGTAATAGGTCACCAATTTAGATGGATTGGTCATGTCCATCAGATGGATGATGTGAGATTACCTCGTCAAATGCTATATGGGGAGCTATGCTATGGCTCCAGACCTCGTGGTGGTCCTAAGAGGCGCTACAAGGACCAATTTAAGCAGACCCTGAAATTGACAGGTCTTGATTCACAAACCTGGGACATGCTGGCTGAAGACCGCTCAACTTGGCGCCGTACCATCTCGGATACTGTAAAAACGTTTGAAAGGGATCGACGCACACATGAAGAGGCCGAGCGTCAAGCTAGGAAAATTCGAGCAGCCCAACCACGTCCTCCTCCAGCAATACTATGTGACTTGTGTGGATGCTTGTTCTAAGCCAGGATTGGACTCTTTAGTCACCGTAAACACATCCACAAACTGGACTGAAGGAAGAAGATTTATACTCGGATTCGAGTTAAAGCCGATTTTGATGATGATGATGATGATGATTGGGCATATTACTGCTTGTTGCCATTCATTGGGCATCTTTTCATTTCTCCATACATGCAGTATCAATTGATACAGTGCTTTTCTGCATGCTTCTCCACCTTCTTTTAGCAGTTCTATTGCCATGCCGTCGGTTCCTGGAGCTTTGCTGTTCTTCATTTGCTTTAGAGCTTCATCCTTTTCCTTCATTGTAGGCTCCTCCACATTTGGTTCGGGTCCTTCATATGCCTTTGTTTCGTCAGTCACTTCTTTTCCCTCAGGGACATTCAACAATTCTTCAAAATAGCCCTTCCATAACTTCAAGCCCTCTTCTTGACCTACCACCAAATCACCTTCATTGTTTTTCATCGCTACGATTCTTGGTCTGTACCCCGTCTTCAAATACCTTTCATACCTATAGAATTCTCTTACATTGTTCTTGTTTCTGTCTTCTTCAGCTTTTTCCAGTTGCTTGTTGATGAACTGCCTCCTTTCTTGACGTACAGTAGAACCTCGATGCATCGTTCCCGGAACTGTCGTTTTCCCGTATGCATCGTTCAATTAATTTAGTCCCGAAAATTTTCCATATAAACTAATGTTAAATTTCCCCGCATGTATCGTTCCTCGAACTATCGTTTTTTCGCATGGATCGTCAAAAAATCACTAGTCCTTGGCCACAATTTTCCCGCATTGATCGTTTATGAGAAAAATATATGCTAAAGTTCTTTTGAATGTGAAGCAGCATAGCGGCAACCTGTTACGCGAGAATGTACGAGGTACGAACGATTAGGAGTTCCTAGGCTTGAGCAAGTTTCTCGGCTGAAGAAAGTCCAAGTAGGCTGGACTGCAGTGCGCAGATTGTTTACGCGCAACCACACTATATAACCACGCCTACGAGCCTTCAGGCGCCAACGATTCTGCTCGAAGCGCCAAGCCGTCATTGTGCTGTTTCATTTCATTCTGAGTGGTTCCGTGTAGTATCTTGGTCGTGTGCGGCGATTACAATTTTATCTGTAGTTCGTAATGAAAACTTTACTTCACTGACGACGCAATTCTCGTAATCTCAATAATGTTACGCTGCATTTGGCAATGCTTGGCTAACAAGTTAGATCACACAGAACAGCAATGAAAGCATTTAGACGGTCTTGAGCGGGTGTCGTCATTGCGTGACGTCATTTAGCCTTGAAATAGCTTGCCCGGTCAGAGACCCGCGAACACTCGGAACTGCTGTATTCTTTCATTCGGAACACCGGAAGTATCTCCCGCGGAGATTGGCGAGCTGTGCGATGATGGCGCGGGGGAGAGGAGTGATGAAGAGAAGACGATCGTGAGCCCCAAGTCGTCCCGAGTTTCGCCGAAGCGCATGCCGTCTTAGCGAAGATGAAATCCTTCATGTGCTCGCATGTCATCAGTGATCGTGAAGAGAACATTATGCAAGTTGAGAAGGCTTTGTTTCGTCTGAAACGCAAAGCTTTGACGAAACAAAAAACATTTAATGACTTTTTAACTAAAAAGAGCAAGTGATAAAATGACATATGAAATCATATCGCGTACATCGTGGTTGCAATATTTTGACGTCTCTATGAAGTTTACATGAAGAAATATGTCCAAATACAGTACCCGTACTTTCTTTATTTTTTACTCAATTTTTTTTATGTTACCCGCATTTATCGTTTCCTGCATCCATCGTCATTTTTCCCCTCCCCCTTGAAAAACGATGCATCGAGGTTCTACTGTATTACTTTCCTTGTTTCTCTCGCTGCCTCCACGTATTCTTCTCTGGATTGTGGGGTATCGTTATCTAGCATCCTTTGTTTGTACTTCTTTCTCTTTTTAATCGCCTCTTTGCCCTCCTCACTGACTTGTCCTGTCCTTTATTTTCTTTCTTCTTTAGGTGTTCCTTTGCAGTCTCAGTCACAATGGATTTGAATGTTTCCCAGCTGTTATCTTCCCCTTCCTCTTTCCTTTCTTCTTCTAGCTCTTACAGAACTTGAAAACGATTTTGTAGCTTTTGCTGGTACTCACTTCGTATTTCCTTATATTTCAGTAGGCTTACATCTATTTTGCCTTTTAGTGTGCCTGCTTTCGTCATCTTCTCTCGTGATATTCTTTGTTTCACTTTAATTAATACCAGATTGTGATCACTTCCCACTTCTGCTCCTCGTACTGCTCTGACATCCTCGATTCCACTTGCATGTCTTGAATCCACCAAAACGTGGTCAATCTGGTTGGTATATCGCCCTCCTGGAGCGTTCCACGTTCCTAGGTGAATCTTCTTGTGTGGGAACATTGTGCTGGCGATCTTCATGTCCTTTGCAGTTGCAAATGTTACCAGCCTTAACCCATTATCATTAGATTCTTTGTGTAGGGTGTGCGGCCCGCTCACACCTCTATTTGCAGTTTCGACACCAACTTTTGCGTTAGCGTCCCCTATCACCATTATCATGTCGTATTGCGGCATCCCGTCGTATACTCGTTCAACCATTTCATAAAAGCAGTCCTTTTCCTCCTCGTCCTTTTCTTCTGTAGGGTCATGTACAGCGAGGATGGACATGCTCTGAAACCTTCCCTTCATTCTCATGCAACAGAGCCTTTCGCTGATTGCTTCATATTTAACCACAGCGTGCACTATTTTATTGTTGACTGCTATTCCTGTTCCAAGTTGCCCTTTTGTTCCTCCAGTCCCACTGTGAAATATAGTGTAGTTCTCTCCCTTCTGTATGCCTTCCTCTTTCCAACTGATCTCCTGTAAGGCAACCACATCCATATTGTAATTGCACAACTCCTCATCCAATGCCTTCACTGCTCCTGGTCCATTCAGCGTTCTGATATTTCACGTCCCCATCCGTAAATGTTTGTATCGTAGTCCTTGTCCTTTGCCATGTCCGACAACATATGAATCCATCTCCGAGGCTTGTTTTGAGTGTTACGTAACAGTTGTTTTTTAACAGGGTGGGTTGTCGGACCGACGCCCAACCTCCAGCCTGGAGGGCCAGGATTTGTGTAGGGTTTACTCCCATAGAGAGACTGGCTTCACTTCGCTTTACAGAGCTCCCTCTACCCTTGGTTTTCTGTTAGGGTTTGCCTTCCCTTAACCTTCGGGGTGCGACCCTACCTGCAAGGCAGCAGGGGCAGCACTTATTTACTGGCGGTGCTTACTCGCCATGTCACAGGATCAGCATTGAGCTCGTATGGTATTTGTTGAGTGTATTCCTGCCATAGAATACCCTTCCACGCTCCCTTATCCTGCCGCCTCGATCCGGGACTGCTTATTAGGATTTCTCCATATTCGCAGCTAATCCCCATATCTGAGGGCCGTTCACTATCCGTCACCTGTGACTACCTAAGAGTTGTAATTAAAGACATACAGCTTACATTTACAAGAAAAAAATATTAAATTCTTCCTTTCTTGCCAGATTCTTACAATGCTTTTGGGATGTAATAATTACTTTGTCGTGAAGTAATTGACATACTTGAGGCATGGATTACAAAACATAGCGTTGCCATTCTGACAATCACAATCACCACAGTACAACATAAGAGAAGAAAACCTTGGAAGATTTTCTTTATACTGGACTTCAATTAGTTTGGCTCTCGGATAGAGATGATGCCTTAATAAAGTCAACATGGCAATATTTATGGAGGATTTTCACCAACCTTAGTATTGTCTTACTGTGTACATATCTGATCTGAAAGTGGTCACTGATACAGTCATGGAATATGAAAAATTTTGATTACCGAACAAGGAGAATGTCTCTGGATTGCTGGCCTCCTAGCACTGAAGGATACCAGCAAGCAACCTCTTGCTGTCAACATTCACCTATTGTTGTTACTGTCCAGCAGTAGATTATTTATAACCTATTCATAGCTGTCTTCCATCTTACAAGCTGCACTTTCCCTATGTTTCGGAACATTATATATTTCCTTCTTCAGCTTTTTTAAGTTTACTTGGCAAACATGCATCATGGAAAATAATTAAATGTTATCAATCATATATCATACATTCTTAAAACCTCCAATGTTATCTTGTTTACAATGATTTTCATGAATGAAATAACATTGTTATTATTTGTAATTGGTTACTATAATTTATATGTACGTATTGCAGCTATAATTTCATACATTTGTCTTAAAAGAAAAGAAAAGAGAAAAAAAAAGGATTAGAAAAGCGTTGAATACAGCTCCATTAATTTGTGCCTATTTTGATTTCAGTTTTATAAGTTCGAATAGCCGGTGTAAGCCAGGTTGGTTTGTATCCTCATTATATTATAATACTTGCAACCCGCTCCGGCTTCGCCCGGTATCTTCAACGGTTTACCCAGCGTAAGCTTAAAAGGCACACGGATGGCAGTCCCCAGACGCAATTAGAAAATTTAAACACAAAATGTGATAAATTTAAACATAATTAGAAAAGCAGAGGTGAACAGCAAAACTCCAAACAAACTACAACCTACACTTCTCTGAAGTCTTAACTCAACACGACTCATCAGTGTGATGCTGGCCGAAGCTGGGGTGATAGGCTCGCTCACTAGCTCATAAACTTGCTCCAAAGCAAGTGGAAAATGTTGTGAATTTTAGAGAGGGCTATGGGGATTTTTGGGGCCAAATTTGTCTGGTTGTAAGAAGGCTACCAATGGTTGACTAGGTGGTATTTTTTGTCCCATAGTGTTGCCAAGGTGGTATAATGGTATAATAGTTCTATGGGGCCCTTATCCTTAGATGGGAGAATAGTTGGAGATGGGTTTTGGTTGCTAGTAATCCGTAGGAGCTATGCTCCGTTTTCGCTAGCAACCGTGTGTTGTGATTGGTCTGTTGTGGTGGGAGTTTTGAAATGTTGGTCTGTGATTGGCTGGTGTGATCTGATTGATATTGGGTGTTTGTAAAATTGTTTTTAATGAATTTTGGTAAAATAGGTGTGTTTGGTGTAAATAGTATGTGTTAATGTTGTTTATATTCGAAGATGTCAAAATGTAAATATTATATGTCAGAAAACTCTATCATAATGGGGGTCATTAAAGTACTACTTTTCATTATGATAGTTTCTCCAACCAATCACAGCTCAATATTTTCATTCATTGTCCAATTAGGACAGGATAGCTTCACACATGCACTCAAAAACCAACTTGTCTGACATGAATTATATGATTTGATAGTTGACAATGCAGCCCCTATTGGATCAACCATTGTACCCAGTTTAGCCATAAATACTGTTACAACTTAAAAAGTGTAAAACGCAAATATTATGAGAAGTATTTTAATTTGCTGTTAGTATGTTGTTCTTACAGGCATTCTTTACACAAATCACCAATCACTTTTCGAAATGGTCACCTTTGGCACTGATACAGGCTCTGAGTCTTTGTGGCCACTCGTCTATGGTGGAACGGAGGACATCCAGGGGGAAATCCGCCACTGCTGACAATAAGGAACGCTTTAAACTTCCAATGGTGGGGTGTCTCTTCTTGCAGACAATAAGGGTTCAGGTCCGGACTGCTACTGGGCCAATCTTCAGTTGGAATGAAGTCGGGGACATGACGCTGAAGCCACCCTTGAGTTGACCTAGCCTTGTGGGCTGGAGCAGAATCCTGCTGGAAAATCCAGGGTTGGTTTTGAAACAATGTGCCACTTAAGTTCTTCACAATAGGCTCCAAAACGGTGCTTTCGTTCACTCTGGCACTGGTTTTAACACCGTTTTCGCAGAAATGCAGCTGGGTGGTGCCAGAATAACTCACCCCTCACCATACCATCACAGAGGAGGGATGATTTGCCCTCTGAACTTTCGGAACCTTTTTACTGGTTTCCCTAGATGATGATGCATAAACCCTGTCGTTTTGCACATTGAAAGATTCTTCAATAGTGAATACCTTTTCATCGGTGAAGAGGATGTTTCGATGACCATTTTGCGCGTAACGCTGCAGGAGACGTCGACATTTAAGCACTCTGAGCTTCTTTAGATGCGCGTCAACAGGGTGTCTACCGGTAACGAAAGTAACGAAAAAGTAACGAATTTTACAAATAAGTAACGAAAAAGTAACGAATTTTACAAACGGGTAACGAAAATTTTCCCAAGGTGTGTTGAATCGTCATTTAAACTCGCGCCGCTAGGCTCAGAGATTGCGATGGAGCGAGTTTTACGCAAGAGGCGCCGTACCTATTGTTATATTTCCCCGTGCCCGACCTCAAGGAAATACCTACTGAGGATACCTTGAGTGGTATACATCGGTTCTACGTATATTTTCGGCATCAAGAAGACTTAAGTTTCGTGTGAAATATTTTTCTGTGTTGCTGTATTAGGAAACCTGACTTTTCGCGAGACGTTTATTCGCTATTACTTCCGAAACTAAAAAGAAATCTCTCATGTCTGTAATTTTGGAAACTATGTCAAATTGAAGTCCAGAAATAACGCGAAATAATTTAATGTCACAATCTTGCGAAATGTTACCGTTTCGAAAATAAATTGCAAAAAATCTTCGAAATACATATAACTTATTTAAAAATATGTCTAGCAAATTTGCGACATCCAGTATGGTTAATTCGAAATTCAGTTATAAGTCGATTTTTCCTTCGAACTTTCGTTCCATCGGATATATACTCTAACCGATTATTTCGTTAACTTGTGGATAATTCGTGGTTCTCAGTCGAAATAAAACGTGCCCTCTTGTATTATTCGTGCAATCCACTCAGAATAATTCATAATATTCGATACCGTGCCTACTTCGAACGTTCATCCTCCAAAATCGCATCCTCAAGACGGCCGGCTGACCGCACGACTTGCCTGCGGGAATCTCATCAAACGGACCGAGATCGACGTCAGTTGCGTAAAATCATAAGACCCGTCCCCTATCGTGAACTTGTGACCACGAGAATTGCGGGAATCCTGTCAAAGGTGATTGGGCACCCATCACGGGGCACCCATCACGAAAACTACTTGCTACTTTTACCATGACCGTATACTTAAAAGCGTGCGGGGAGCGAGAAGTGCATCAACCCACTTAAAAATGACAGCCTACGTAGCATCGAAATACTAATTCCTCCTCGTGATCCATCCTGAAGTGATGAACTCCCAACCACAACATAGGGACAAAGGGAATCACGGCGCCGACCGAACAACATGTTCATAACTACTCGTGAATTTTAACCATGCCTAACCTTGACCTTCCTCCGCCATTCTGTCAGGACATATAGACAGGCAGACAATCGTTGAATGGCCGGGTGCGGCGACGATTGCATAATATCTCGAGGACAACTTAAAACGGCCGAGAGCGGCAACGATTGCAATACATCGCGATACTTCTCTGCATTCAATGACGAGGACAACGGACAAACGGACAGCAAGTGTAATAATGCTATATTTTCTTGTGCCCGAACGCAAGGACAATGGAAATCTCGTCGAATGACTAAAAGTGACACTGATTATCTAAATCGCGATTTTTCTCCGTGTTCTATCGTGAAAACTACGGGAAGCTCGTCAAACAACTGAGATCAGCGCCGATCGTGTAACATTTAGATATTTCTCCGTATTTGTCTGCGAAGACAAAATTCAGTGACGATCGCGTAACATCGCATACATTTCTTCGCGACCTACCGCGGGGACGAAGGAAACCTCGCCAAATGGTCAAAAGCAGAGCAACCTCTTGGTACGGTAATTATAACAACATATTGTGCACAAGACGTCATATTAGCTGAAACAACTCAATGGATATTAAATATCTATTAACTTATATATTTATTATTTTTAAATTTTTTTATAACATCATGTGAATTTCATTTAAAGCGGCTTCGGTGGCCTAGTTGGTAGCATGCTGAACTGCTGTGTCCAAGATAGCGGGTTCAAACCCGGCCGAAGTCGTCAGATTTTTTAAAAGCCTTAAAATTCCTTCAGTATGCCTTCCTTCGGAGGGGAAGTAAAGCCGGCGGTGCCATGTCATAAATTTATGGTATGTAAAAGATTCTTCCACAGACTAAACTTGTGTGAAGCCAAATTGTTAGGTTAGATTTCGTCGGAACGCTCTATCAAAGTTCCAACGTTCACCACTAGGCACCATTGATATCTGGTAGCAACTTTAAATTGAACGGAACTTGTAGCTCACCCTAAGGGTGTCCACTGGAAGCAGCTACAGACTCAGGTGAGCCGAACATGTCCTCGGACACTCCCGGCACTAAAAGCCATACGATAAATAAAAAACCTCTTTAAGAACAGTTTATTGTTCGTTTTTCTTCACCGCGTGATGAGCAGACCGCAGACGTATCTTGAATTCAAAGGTAACTAAAAGGTACCTAAAAAGTAACTAATTTTTACTTCATCCTTACAGTAGACACCCTGGTCAAGGTAATGTCCTGTTCGTCGGCAATAACCCCGTAGTTCAAGGTCCTCTGACAGAAGCCTTGATAATGACCTTTTTGAAATGTTCATTTCACGGACCATGATAACCTGCTTCCGCACCGCATTTCTCCGAATACGAGCCGCCACTGCCTTTTTTGCTGCTCGAGTCCAGACACTGCGTGGGTGACCCTCCCTCGGACGATCCTTTACAGTCCCGGTTGCAGTGAATCGCTCAATGGTCCGGTACACAAACATACGACTGATTTTCAGCTTTTGCAGCCTCTTGAAAATGTCACTTGGAGATTTTCCAACTTTATGTAATGCTATTACTGAAACACGATTTTCATAATCACCCCATTCCATGTTGAAACCTGGAGCTAGATGCTTCCTCTTTCACAGACTAGTTAACAATGGTTCAAGGTTAACGTATGCACATTGGTAGTTCTTTACCTGCCAAACCGGTTGTACAGTTTGTGTCAAAAGTTTGTAACAGTATTTATGGCTAGACTAGGTAGTTACAATGCCAGACACAAAGACAAAATCAGTCCCAACCTTTACGGTAACAGGAAACTACTATGAAATATGCAAGAAATTTAGGAATCTACGTCCAGAAGTTTGCAACACCATCCTTCTAGCCATTACCGACATGGAAAGTGTGCACCGTCCCTAATTTTTGCATAAACAAACTGGGCAATATTGCAAAAGAAATAGCACTGAACCTTAATATCCACAACTCCAATTTCTACACATTCGTAAGATTTCGCCGACAATTTTAGTGAATGCTGTTGTTGACATAAACACACCAGAACGTCGTGGAGGAAGCAAGCGTCTGACATTAGTTCCACGGAAGTTATAATCCAGCTCTTTGTTCAGTAAATGGATTTCTTATGCGAAACATTTCCGCCAGGTGGCATAACTGTTCTATTTGGGACTCAATTGATTTGCCTTCTGTTGACATTCTATATGCATTGAATTTGAAGAATAACTAGTTGATAATATGATACATTTTAATTTTTAAGCATTCGTAACAGCCTACTTTGTGTTTTTTTACCAAAATAACAAAATGATCCAACATAGTACCTGTGAGCTATCTGTTGGTGCTACTTCAGGATAAGCAATGTTTCAAAGCTTTGGAATTCGTTATTGGGTAGAGATCAAATGCTGAGCCCACACAATTCCCAAGAAGGAGAAGTCAACCAACAGAATCTCGACAGATATTTATGAATATTTATGTTTGAACAGTGGTCGCCAAACTTTTAAGCGACTGAGCTACCTTACAGCTCATAAATCTTACCGTGAGCTACCCAACAAAGTAGGAAAATAATAAATGTTTCTGTTTAAATCACACAGTTGTTAATTATCTATAAAAATATACATTTCTAGTTTATATTAAATATCTAATTAAATGCAATTTCTAACATTGCAATTAATAGCATAAGAATTTAAATAACACAATATTTGCATTAGAAAAACATAGTTTAATGTGAGGGGTGGCACTCTTTTTTGTCATCAACAATATTTTTAATGTTAGGGTCATATGTTGTAGCAGCCATTTGAATGCAGTTGTCCAAATGTTCATCAGTGAACCAGTTTCTGTTTTTAATGAATTTCATACTGGAAAATGAAATCTCACACAGATATGTTGCGCTGAACATTGCCTTCACTCGTAATCCAACCTGAACCAAAAATGGATATTTTTGCTTAGGAACAAATGCCAAATATTTGTATTGCTTGAAGTGAGTGATTTTAATAGAAGGTAACTTTGAAAATCAATCTTTTCCATCTCCACAGCAGCGTTCTCTTCTTCAAAATATTGCATGACACAAGTAGAGAATTCTTCAGAATCAATTTTTACAAAAGGGGATGTGACGAACTGTGCTAAAATGTAAATGTTTTTGAAGTCTTGAAAGCATTGATTAAATTGATTTTTGAAGTCTGAAAGAGCTGCAATATGTTCTTTGTTGTTGTAAGAGGGCTGTGAAGGACCTTTCTTGTCAAGTGTCTGCTTCAAACAGGTGAAGTGTTAGTATTCACCCTGGGTAAGATTCTTTCCCCACAGCTCCAGCTTTTTTTGTGAATGAGACCACATCTGAAATGGTTCCACCAAAATCTTTATCTTTACCTTGAAGCTGCAAGTTAAGGGTATTTAGCTTTTCGGTTATGTCTACAAGAAATGCAAAATCGTGCAACCAAACCGGATCTTCTAGCTCAGGTAATGATTCACTTCGTTCTTTCAAAAATTTCACCAAGGCAGGAAGTAACCCTTTGAAACGTTGCAAATCCCTGCCACTGCTAAGCCAACGAACTTCTGTATGAATCAGTAGATCACCATACTGGCATTCTAGCTCTTCAGTCAGAGTCCTGAAAAAAAGGCTTTGAAGTGCATGAGCTCTCAGTTTATTTACTACTGTTACGACTGTTTTCATTACATTGCTCATACACAAAAACTTACCACATAATGAGTACTGGTGTACTATTCAATGGTGAGACAGAAACTTTGGAATGAATCCCTTGCCGCTACCTACCATTGCAGGAGCTCCATCGGTTGCCAAACCCAACTTCTTTTGTACAGCAAAATTTTCAGAGTGGATGAGGTTTTTAAAAGCTGAATTTATGTCCTGTCCCATAGTATTTCCTTGAAGTGGTAATACTTTTACCAACTCTTCTTTTACTTGGAAATCATCGAAAACCATTCTTATAAAAATGGCCAACTGAGCTGTATCAACTAAGTTATATCGGTTGATTCGCCAAGTTGCAGGGAAAGATAACTGCAGCAGTCTAAGTCAGTTTCAAGCTGTGAAACTAGATCAGAACTCATTGATTCGACTCTTCCCATAATTGTATTTGATGACAGTTGAACAGATTGAATAGCAGACATTAATTCACCTTTGTTTTTGAAATTGTTAACAATGTATCTGCTGCTTCTATGCCTCTTTGATTAATTCACCATCTTCATAAGCTTTTTTATTTTGAGCAATAATTTTGGAAAAAAAGTAGATTGTTTATCATGTAATTGAGATTTCAATGGTGAGACAGAAACTTTGGAAACCTGTTATCTTTACGACACAAGGCAATGAATCCCTTCCTTAAGGAAGAATTCAGAGGGAAATAATTTTCAATACTGGAGTGAACGGTTTTGTAATGACGTTCGACGTTTGCTTTTTTCCCCAACTGCTATACTTGCATTACAAAGTAAGCACACACATTTTTCTTTTACATGGGTAAAAAGTAATTCAACATGAAAATGATAAGTTTTTGTTTTTTTATGCTGGAACTCTCCGTTATTACAACAGTCCGTAGTATGCATAAAACGTAAGAGAAACAAAAAAAAACAGCCGTCATGATCACACAACAGACACTGACTAACAGACGCGCGGGACGCGTAGGGGGAATGAGGGGGATGAGTGGTGCAGCTTAGCGAACCCAAGCGCTGCGTCTGAAATTTCCCAGCGAGCTACCAATAATTTCCCTGAGAGCTACGAGCTACGATTTGGCGACCACTGTGTTAGAACATAGTTATAATTTTTGTCCAATATAATCGGTTGTATGCAACTCGCCTATAATGATAATTAAGACTCTCGTATGGAAATTATATAACTCGCTTTGCTCATTTTATAAACATACTCGTGTCTTAATTATTGCCATTATAGGCTCGTTGCATAATGTACTGTTATGAGTGCATTTAGGTTGCTAGTAAGCCATAAGATCTGTGCTCTGCCTTTGCTAGTAACGTTACAATGTGATTGGTCTGTTATGGTAGGAGATTTGAATGGTCTGATTTCTGATTGGTTATCTTGTTATGTTGATTTGTAGGTGTTTAGGGGTTGTTGTTAATTAATATGATGTTAGGTACGAAAGACTCGAAAGGAAAAAGTTCGTTAGAACGGAAAAGATAACTGAAAGTTCTGTCAGAATTATCTAGACGTTGGCCTTATTTTGGTAAAAAGGTATTTTAGGAGTTGAAATATCATTAATT
This sequence comes from Meconema thalassinum, assembly GCA_946902985.2. Lineage (NCBI taxonomy): Eukaryota > Metazoa > Arthropoda > Insecta > Orthoptera > Tettigoniidae > Meconema > Meconema thalassinum. The sequence goes on along the minus strand of OX336389.2, from coordinate 281,524,529 downwards.
ATGTGAAAATCCCACATCCAAGAGAAACCCCATATTGTAATGTGACAAGACACACCACCACTCACGACGACGCACGATTTCACAGCAGAATGAAATTTCAGCCCAGAATCATGAAGATGCATGCAATAGAAATGTGCTTGGCTACAGGTTATAGAATGAAAATGCAACATCACCCGAGTATCTAAAAGTCCCAGAATGACAGAATCCTAACATGGACAGAGGAGACCCGTGGTGAGCAATACTCATGAACAGGATAAACTCCTGCCGTATAAAAATCACTGTTAGCTTCCGCTACTGGGTCTGGAGGAAGCTTGATTTGTTTCCCTGAGTTAAGAGAAGAGCTCTGGTAATGAAACCATGTTACGTCGCAGAGTTCATAGTAGCAAAAACCACAAGGTGAGTAACACTCCATGAAATGATGTCCAGAATTGTTCCAATTCTAACAGATAATAAGAGTCGTTAAAGCAAGATGACACATTGGAGGTTTACTCTGAATACCATGAGGAGTGGACCTAACAAGATTGTAGCCGCCCACTTGGGATGAGTGGAGGGGGCCCTAATCCTAGAGGTCCGGAAAGAGGATTACAGGTTGCCTAGGGATTGTTATCTAAAGAAAAGAGATATTCAATTTCACATACATTTATTCAGTTTGAAACTTTGTTATAATATTTTACATCGAGCCCAATTACATTTACTTTAAATTTAGTTATTCATTTTCCTGATGTACATTTCTTTACATTGCTGGAACATTTACTAAGAAGAAAAGGAAGATTGTAGTTTTACGTGACCGTGAATCTTGTGATTATGAGCCACGGGACCTCCTTTTTACGTGGAATCCGAACCACAGGACATGGCATTTCACTTCGAAAATCTCACATGCATTGACCGGGAATCGAACCCGGACCGCCTTGGTGAGAGGCATACAGCTAGACCGCTGAGCCACCGCGCCCCCGTTTACTAAGAAGACTCAACAACCAAAGCAAGGCGCAAAATGTAACCTAAGCTGAAAATAAAATTACCATTCATACAGCCGGCACATTCACTCACACAGTACACTGAACTAATATTATTAAAACAGAAATTATTGAATGGAAAGCCCAACAAGTAGAAATTACACCCTCCCCCCGAATTCAAATAAATAACGGAACACCAAAAGCAACAAGAAGAAGACATCCCTCACGATTGAGCACAAGAATAATTGAAACTGGCAGCAGGGGTCAAAGGCTATCTCCACATCATCTTGCATCAAAAACGATACATCTGTCATCACAGAAACCCCGCGCAAAATGCAAATAAAGCCTATGTCAAATATTCACTTAACACACACTAGGAAGTTATCGCCTCGCCAAGTACTTATAAAAGAAAGAGCCTGAAGCTCCTTAGCGATGGTCAAACAATCCTACTTCTCAACACTGACCTTTCAACAAATTAATAGATAGATATTTTATTCAATTAATTCCAAAGAGCCATAGGCTCGTACAGAGGAATTGTACAGTAATATGTGTGTTTACACACCAAGGAAGAAAATTCTGAAGGTAACACAAATTGATGAATAAGGACATAGGCCCATTATAAGGTTGATACCATATCTAAGATTGTTTAGACCAAGGTCCCTTAAAATGGTAAGCACTTACGATTTTTAATCTTATACATAACTTATTTGATGTATTAAGATGCATCGAATATTTCCCACAATACTTCCATAGTTTTCCTCTTAAATACCGACAAAGTTGGTGCACTTTTTACTTCATCAGGAAGTTTATTATATGACTGTGATGCAGAGAACTTGAAACTATTTCTACCATATTTAGAAGAGTGAATGATATATAAGGCTACGTCCTTCGCATGCCTAGTTCCATAAGAATGATTGTCTGAGTTCAAGATGTAGGGAGAGCTATAGAGTATTGTGTTGTGTTTAATCTTGTATATTAGCATAGCTGCTCGGAGTTCTGCACTTATGCTGAGGGGTAGAATTTTACTTTTGATGTACAGATCTTTTACTGGAGTGCAGTAAGGAAGGTTAAATATGTTTCTAATAGCCCTATTCTGAATAGTCATTAAATCATTCAGTGTGGATTTCCTGCAGTGAGCCCAAATAACATTTAAATATTGGAGCTTGCTATGTACAAGTGAATAGTAGATTTGTTTTACAAGGTTTAGGGGAATAAGATACCGAAGTTTCCTTAGGATCCCTACTACAGGTGAGAGTTTCTTAGCAATTCGTTCAACGTGTTCAATCCAGGTCAGGTGTTTGTCGATGATTAGACCTAAATACTTTGCCTGATTAACCTCTTTTATTTCAATATTATTTATATATATTTTGTCATGTGTGATTTCTTTCATGCTTTGTTTTGAAATTACCATGTAATTGGTCTTCTGTAGGTTCATTGTTAATTTATTGGCCTGGAACCATTGTGAGAGTGTATTTATATCTTGTTGCACATTTTGTATGATTTCAATTATGTCTTTCCCAGTGTAGAAGACATTTGTATCATCTGCATACAATTTGATATGCCCTCTCAAATTACATTCCACAATATCATTTATATACATTAAGAATAATGTAGGTCCAAGTATAGATCCTTGTGGAACGCCATGAGTTATATATTTTCCTGAACTTATGCATTTATTCAAAGCTACATGCTGCTTTCTTCCAATAAGGTAGCTTTGGAACCATTTTAGAGCTATACCTCGGACACCAGCATTTTCTAATTTTGACAACAGTATTTTATGATCTACTGTATCAAAGGCTTTTGTGAGATCAATAAATAACCCAACTGCAATATTATTTTTGTCAATAGTTTCTTGTAGCATTGTTATTAGGTCAATAGTTGCTGCCTCAGTACTAGATTTTTCCCTGAATCCATATTGCATATTATGAAAGAATGTATTCTTGTTCAGAAATGAAAGCAATCTTGTTTTTACCACTTCTTCCAGAATTTTTGAAACTACCGATAAAATAGAAACAGGTCTATAATTATTTGGATTTCTTTTGTCACCACCCTTAAATATAGGAACTACTTTGGCCACTTTTAAGTCATCTGGTATCATGCCAGTAACTAAGGACTCATTAATCATTTCAACCAAGATTAACACATCACAAAAGCCTATCACTAGTGTCCCGGATTTTTGGTTATAACTATATCTCCGCAAAATATTTCAGCAAACATGTATGTTATCACAACAATATATTTACCCCAAATATGCCATTTTTTCTGATATTGAACTCGCGAAATAGTTATTTTGCGAAATGTGTTATTTTCACCATAAAATGCTAAATATCATCGAAATGCTGATAAGATGCTTTTAAACTATTTACTTCAAAGTGAAATGAAACTGTTCCATTATCTGCCGTTCGATAGAAAATAAGAAATCTTAAATATAAATTTCTCATAAGATACGTGATAACAAAGTTGGTTAAAGTCCTCAAATCATGGAAACAATTCTCTACTTATGGTTGGGGACAACATAAGTTTCAAGAGTTAGTGAGATAAAGACTATGTTAGTCATGGAGATTATTTGTTTAGGTAAATGTTAGGTTAGGTAGGCTATTAATCACAGAAAAAATAATTCATTTGAGTTTCAGCTCTTTCGAAAAGAAAAGAAATACAGTAGAACCTCGTTAACACGTTCCTCATTAGTACGTTTTATCGGATATCATGTCGTAATTTTCAAGTACCTCATTTATCACGTCGCACATTTTGCCGCGCATCGCTTAGTACGATCATATTTTCGTCAGTCCTGAAAGCATTCTTTGTCCACCCCTAGTGGAATGTGAGACCGACCGCACTGAGATAACATTCCTTGCCAACAAGCGGGCGAGGGTTGCGACTTAACAGGTATAGGCGACTCTTAAAAGTAAGACAGTAGCACGCGCTGCGCATCGCTTGGTAAGATCGGATTTTTGTCAGTCCTGAAAGCATTTTTTGTCCACCCCTAGTGGAATGTGAGACCGACCGCTCTGAGATAACATTCCTTGCCAACAAGCGGGCGAGGGTTGCGACTTAACAGGTATACGCGACTCTTAAAAGTAAGACAGTAGCATGCGCCGCGGAACATCTGATTCACGTGTTTTTTACATTTCCCTTACTGATACAAATTAATGAGGTTTAATTATTATTTTCCATTAGTACGTTTTCCCGCTTTTGACGTTCAAATTTTTCAGTCCCTTGAAAAACGTACTAACGAGGTTTCACTGTAATAATAACAATAAATAAACTAGAATAAATTCTTTTTTATTCCCCCAAATGTTTTATAGTGTTCATTATTTAACTAAGTCCATGAACCGTACACTCACATATCACTTTTATTTATTTCACCACTGTGGATATTTTATTTCACCGCTTTGAAGCCTTTTATATTACCATAAATCAGGGTCCCCACCTATCATTGACACTACAACAAAATCCCCGCCCCCGAAGGTAAATAAACGACCTAGATTTCAACAATCCTGACCAACTATTTCTTTGGACCGCAGAAGATCCAAACAATCACCACGGCGACAATAACAAAAACACTCGAGCACATGCTGCAGACACACCAACCTCACGCCGACAAATTAGCGACTACCAAACCCCAAAATTAACAAACTCCCCATCAAAGCCAATTTTACCCATCGAGAACCAAATATTAAATTATCTTACTTAAACAAATATGAAAGACAATTGGTGTTCTTCTGCAAGTGTGCACGTGGCCATAAGAGACAAAGACTGTCTTCTTTAAAATTCATGGAAACAACTTCACCATTTAAATTCAAACAGATAACTACATCAAAACCAAGATAGCTAACCTCAAACATTTAAACATAACTTAACCTCCAAATAAAGCACACCTATTCATCGACCACATGTTCACACCCTTTAATCTTTACCCCGTTATAAAATTATGACATCTATAAAATAATAAAATAATTTAATGGTTTTAAAACAGTCCAGGGTTTTTTCTTTACTCACAGAGTTCCTTGGCCTTTGGCTTTGTAATCGGGGAGGTATCGGAGCCTCCCCATATTTGATTCACACACTAAGTTTGCTTTATGATTTGCAAAACACGTCGTTCTTCTTTAGCAACAGAGTTTTGCAGCCTTTTCCACCGCGCACCACCCAAATCCAAAACAGGCACGCAACATTAAATTTTGGTAGACCGAAAGTTTTGCCATAAGCAAGTTATAAAGTTTTTGTACTTACGTTGGTAACTCGTTCAGAGAGCAATTGCTCCAGGAACAACAGCGCTGTAATTTTTGCTCTCATTAGCGAGATCAGGCTCGTTCTCCACGGTACCTGGGTACTTGCCACACAATTTGTTTTATCAGATTATTGCACAATATTGCCTAATTGAAGAAATTAACATTTTAGTTCCAAATAGTTCATTTTGGGTATGGGAAGGTTTCATATATTATTTTCAGGGTGAAGAATATCCTGAATATGCCGTGGTTGGTTGTACCACTGGTACAAAGATCACGACTAGAATGAGACAAACATGGCTCGGGATCGCCTCGCACACCTCGTACAGGTTTATCGCTGGTCACACCCAAACAGTAGGCACAGGAAGTGGGTTCAGTAAGCGATCGATTGTCGTAATCCCAGTGGCATAATCATCAATAGGTTCCTCGAATAGAAATTTCAAAATCAAAATCATGTGAGACAATGCTTGTTAATCCAATGAGAAAATTCAGTCCATGTAGTGAAAGACCCCCTAAATGCCATTCTACTTGGGACTAAAGGCAAAGGCAATGTTATCAATGACTACTTTATGACATAAACATACCGTAGTTCTTCGATCATCTTTAAGAATTAAAAAACTGAAGTATTTTCTTCACCAGAGAAGGTAACATTCCACTTTGAGACTATGTAAGCAATATTGGGAGAATTAGGTAGAGCATAATTCTAACTGGTTATCATCATCATCTTGCAGTTTCCAGCCACTGGCCGGGTCTGTTTGGAACACAAGCCTCTCCAACGTCTTCTGTCTTCCCACCACATCTCAGCCTCCACCCTTGTCCTGTCTTCTTTTCTCTTCTTCACGCTTTCTTCCACCCCCTTCAGCCACCTTCCTCTCGGTCTCTTTCCTTCCCACTTCGTCTTGCGTATCCTCCTGTGTATCCTCTTCTCCTCCATTCGCTTTACATGGCCATACCATCTAAGTCTAGATTTCTCTATACCATCCTGTAAGGGTTCCTCCTTCATTAATTCTCTGGTCCTCTCATTTCTTATTCTGTCCATCTTTGTAGCTCCAATACTGCTTCTCAAGAACCTCATCTCACTGGCCTGTATTTTGCTCTTCTCCCTTCCTTTCATAACCCACGTTACCGATGCATATGTCAAGATAGGGACATAGTACGTCCGATATATGATCTTTTTGCTGTTCTGAGGGACATCCTTGCTCCATATCCTGCTTCTCACACTCCTCTGGAATGCTTCTGCCTGTCTCTCCCGCTCATTTATTTCTCTATCGTTTCTTCCATTATCTTGTATTAGGCTTCCTAGATACTTGAAACTCTCCACTTTCTTCAGCTGTTCCCCACCAATTGTTATTCCTGTTGTGGTTCTTTCCTTCTTCCTTGTTGTGATTACCATCTCACTCTTATTTATGCTAAATTTCATCCCATATCCTTGTATTATTCCTTCCCACACGTCCAACTGCTCCTGTACCTCCTCCTCCTTGTTTCCCCAAATCATCTGCAAACACCATTGCTTTCATCTTTCCTTCCCCAATTACTTGTGCCACTCGAGTCATTATGTCATCCATCACCACAATGAAAAGTAACGGTGACATTGCACTTCCTTGTTTCAGGCCGTTTCTCTGTTCCAACCAGTCCGATCTCTTTCCTCCCCCTTCCTTTGTACATCTCCTTTATCCTCTGTTTGGTCTATTTTTCTACTCCTCTGTCCTCCAGGGACTTCCATAATTTGTTTCTGAATACACTGTCATATGCTTTCTCAATGTCCAGGAAGGCCATCAGTAGATCTGTTCCATACTCCTAGTGCTATTCTTGTAACTGCCTTACAGCAAAAATCAAGTCACTGTGGACCTTCCTGCTCTGAAGCCATGTTGTTCTTCCCTCATCCCTCCTTCTATCCTTGTCCTAATTCTCCTTTCCAAAACTTTCTCGAAGATCTTTGCACAATGACTCTTTAGTGTTATTCCCCGATAGTTGCTGCATTCTTTTCTACTACCTTTCTTGAAGATCGGGACAATTATTCCCATTTTCCAGTTCTCTGGGGTCTTCCTTTCCTTCCATGCTGTCTTCATCACTCGGTACAACCATTGTATCCCCACCTCTCCTGCTGCTCTCACCATCTCCACACTCAACTCATCCACACCCGGTGACTTCCCTCCTTTCATCTTCCACTTCTTTCCATGTTGAGTCCTTTTCTGTTTGCAGTCCATCTTCCTCTTCCCCGATTTCTTCCTCCTCGCCGTGGTTTTCATTTGGGTTCAGAAGTTCTTCAAAATATTCCTTCCACATTTTCTTCAGTTCTTCCCTATTTTCTATCTCTTGTCCCCTTTTGTTCACCATTCTAACATAATCCGTAGGATCCTTCCGCCTCTTATATTTTACCATCCCATACAGGACGTTTTTTATACCTTCACTATCCTCCATCATCTTTGTCCACTCTTCCATCCACTTTCCTCTCTCAGCCACTACTCTCTTTGCCCCCTTCTTTTTTTCCTGGTACTCTTCCCTTGTCTCTACCGTCCTATTTTGATACCACCTCCTCAAGGCTCTATTCTTTTCCCTTACTATATCTTTTGTCTTCTAATGGGTAACTGGTGAAGACATTAATTACATTACTAGGAGGGTCGAACAAAGGCCGATGATAATAGGATTACTACTACCTTCCTTTATCAGACAAGGCAAGATATATGAATACATAAAGTGGCAGATATAACTCTGGAGAAAAAATATACTAGCTTGCATGCAGATAAATTGCACAGCAGAAAAGGGCAAAGCTAACTACAATGTATATTAAAGCTCACTTTACCATATGTTTTCCTTCATAGAATATATATGACTTCATCTTACTGTGATTGTCTTAACCATCTGTGCCACCCTACTGTAGAAGTAATAAAAAACAAGTAATTGTACAAAGCTCTTCACAGTGGAAGTCTCGTAGGAATGGAATGGATTTTCTAAACGCTGGGCCCACAAGGTAACTAGAAAATCTCGAAAATCGTGCCAGGAGTGGTTCAGGGCCATGGACTGATGTAACAAATTGCATAGCAAATCCTTTTGAGATGCACCCAACTAAGTTAAATTAGGTCGCAAAATTACATCCAAATTTTAGAAAGGTAGCTTAAGGTAACAAATACAATATATATTAAAATTAATATAATATCAAAGAAGTGTATTGTATCAAAATGGCAAAATATAACTAAATGATCCAAATGAGCTTAGAAGAAATTAACAAAATAAAAGACTACAATCAAGGTCTTTGAGACAAAGGAGTACCAAACTCCAATAATAAAAATGATCAATGAATTAAATTACCGTTTTTACTCGGCTATTGGACCCCCTTTTATCCTATATTTTTAGCCTACTTTTCACATTTTGCAAAAATGAGGAAAAAGTAGACTTATGAGATCGGGCAAATGTGTGTCTGTCTGGCTGGCTGTGTGTGTGTGTCCCCCTATCAACTCCTAAACGGCTGCAGCAATCGAAACAAAATTTGGTAGGAGTAAAGATCTATACCGGAATATCTCACAGCCATATTTGAAAATGTCAGTGCTACCAACTGCTGAAAAATCGCAATTGAAATTTGAGCTCCATGTTGGATATCTTGGAAGGTATGAATGGGAGCTATTTCAAAATTGGCACACGTGTAGATAATAACATTGCAGTTTAATTTCCAGGAGGCCATACATGGCAGTGTTGCCAACATGATTATAAGCCTGGTGATAGGTCCAAATTTTAAATGTATATAACTTCTACACTATCACTTGGATTTCAACCAAATTTCGTATGTGCTATGTGTACATAAACAGATATGACTGAGCGTATTCTTAAGAGCCACCAGGTCTGCCAACTGTTAATAAATGCTCTCAATTTTTTAATCCAAATACCCATATATCAGAAAGTATGCAAGCCGACAGCTTTAAACTATGCACACGTATAGTACCTGACATTATATATTAATTTGGAGTAACTTATATACGTCAGTACTACCAACATGATTCTAAGCCTGCTGATAGGACCAACTTTAAATACATGTAACTTCTATACTATCATTTAGATTTCAACCAAATTTCGTATGTGCTATGTGTACTATAACAGATATGACTATGCGTATTCCTGAGAGCAACCAGGCCTGCCAACTGTTAATAAATACTGTCTCTATTTTTGTTACTCTAATATCAATATATCAGAAACTATGCAAGCCAATAGCTCTAAACTTTGCACACGCATAGTACCTGGCATTCTAGATTAATTTGGAGTACCTAATATACGTCAGTGCTGCCAACATGATTCTAAGCCTGCTGATAGGTCCAATTTTAAAATGCATGTAATTTCTATACTAACTAATGGATTTCATTCAAAATTGACACAACAATAGATCATATTATTTCAGATTATTTCTGACCAATACATGTATGTCATTGTTGCCAACATGATTTTACGCGCGCTGTTAGATCCAATGTTTAACTGCATGTAACGTCCATGCTATCCATTGGACTTCAACCAAATTTTGTATTCTGTACCTTAAGAGATGGGACTAAGAATATATTGTCACCAGGGCTGCCAACTGTAGTTCTCCATTAGGCTACATTATGCCAGGCATACAGTATTTCGAACTTAGAAATTTCGATATTACCAACTTAATTTCGTCATTATTCTAGATAGATCCGTATAGATTAATCATTGGCATGAATCTTAAATTTTAAGAAAAGTAGGCTCTTTAGTTCGTCACGGAACTTCTTGTTAGTTCTGCAAAGATCCGTAATTTTGGGAAAGGGAGAGAGTAAAAATAAGCTATTTTATTTTGATGCTACATAGTATGATATAATCAAAATAAAAGAAGTGCGTGCGTATGTCGGCCGGCCGCTAGCATCTCATCCTTATGTGAATGCGGCAACACCGCACTTGTGGCCAGCAGGCCACCTCTCTCATAGCGTGTGTATGTCGGCCGATCGGCCACTTTTTGCATAGCGTGAGTCCTAGCCCGTACGCACAGAAAGAGACTTCTTTCTTCAAACAAGGTCACGCCTGGTTTATAGCAACAGAGCTTGCGTACGATTGAATGCTATTCTATGGCCCATGCAGCCCCCAATGATCCAACATCTGTTATACAAAGACAAGTATATTCTATAATTATTGCCAACCACTTCTGAAAAGATATCACACTTTCCCTGCGATTTTTTTGCCTGACCAACCACCGGCCGTATCCCATCCGCGCTGCGCTCGTTGCTAGACAGTGACGGACAGGACTCACAATAATTAAGGAGGGGTACTATAAGTGATTTCCAAGTATTTTGTATTATGGCTCTCGAAAATTAAGGGGGGTACTATAGGCGAGTGGGTCCTATAGCCGGCTAAATACGGTACTAATTTAAGAAAAATACAGAAATATCATGCCCCGTGGTGTTGGGGTAGCGCGCCTGCCTCTCACCCAGAGGCCCCGGGTTCGTCGGGGATTTTAGAAACTGACGTGAGGGCTGGAACAGGGTGCACTCAGCATTGTGAGGACAATTGAGTAGCTGTCTGATAGTGAAGCAGAGCCCCGATCATGAAAACCAAGATTAACGGCCGAGGGGACACGATGCGCTGATCACGCGCCACCCCAATATCTGCAGGGCAAATGGCTGGGCAGCGGTCGCTTGGTAGGCCTAGGCACTTCACGGGCTGTAGTGCCAGGGGTTATTTTTTATTTTTTTGTTATTTATAATATTTAGGTAAATATTGGAAGAATATTACATAAAGGAATGAGCACAGGGTTGCAAATACTTACAAAATATAACTAAGACCAACCCAGAATGAAAAAGTCGACCACATGGATAAAACCAGACCTGCTTCATGTCATGCAACATTACTTATGACAATGTAATGAATTAAAAATGAGTTCCTCCCCAGGATCGGCGCATGGCCAGCTAGGACAGACAGTCTACAGGAACTGAGCCCAGAGACGCTCAGGAAGGGCACGCCATGACAAATAAGCAAGCTACATGCAAAAATTAAACCCTGCTTACTCGTCCAACACGAAGAAAAATTTTACAGTAAGGTGAACTCTGTCAAACATTGAAGGTCTCCCTCTGGTGCAACATCAGAGAAAAATAAAACTTTAAAAGTTCCCTTAATGGAAAAATGAAAACCATTGTCTACATCTGTTGACTCATCAATGAATATATAAAGTTTTGAAGCCATGCCTGTACAAGCTATCAGTTGTAACTCTTCAGTCGGGTCAACCCAAATTTGCCCTATATGACTGGGCGGGAGTACAATGTATAAAAAATAAACACTCCTGAAAAGAATTACATGCATTAGTAGTTGTAATCGCTATTAAATAATCTGTTGTTCACCATCAGTTGTGCTCACAGATATTCTTTTATATATTAGAATACCCGTGGTTTCCCAGCAATATTTTCGGATGCTCTTCAATGCCACTCAGGCGTGCTTCTCATAGATGATGAAAGAACCTTGTTCTTGTTGCAAATAGTCATTTATTAGATGTGCGAAATGTCTTAATCTTATTTGTTTTGCCTGTTTCCACAATAACTATCATTCTGGCTGTTGCAATTGAATTGTACTAGTATACTAGCAGATAATTGAACATCCTTGCATACTGTCATTATTATTGATAGTCATTGTGGAACCAAACCCTTTAAGATGAGATGTTATTTTACTACCTGGTCCTACCTTAAGTTCTGTCCCTCCTACAGAGGGAGCTAGTGTGTGCAGAAATGACTGCAACAAACTAACTCGATGCAATGTATTCAACAGAGTAGGTACAATGCACAATTTACTAAAAATGTCCAGCTTTTGCCTTGACTCACCTCTTCAAATGCTGTGGCCACTCATTGATCGCCACACACACTAAATCTAGGGGCATTCACCTAATCTGCCTTTAAGGATGTGATATTGTGTCGAGGTTTAGAGCAACCTTCTCTAAAATAGATCACAAGCAATACTCTGATGGAGTTAGGTCTGGGCTTAGAGCCAATCGGCAGTGGTGATAAACTCTGCAATGTTGTTCTCCAGCCAACATTGTGTGGACTTTGCTTTGTGAGCAGGTGCTGAGCCGTGCTGGAATATCCAGTGCTTGCCTGCAATCAAGGTGGTGGTCATGGGCTTCAACCTATTCCCAGATGTGGGTTTGGTAATTTTTAATCCCAATTCGCCGAAGTGCAGTGATGTTTAATTTTCAAATGATGCTCCCCACCAAACCAGCACAGTTGCTGGCTGGAAACTTCTTTGGAAATTTTGCAGCAGCTTCCTTAGAGTTCCGAGAACACACATGATCTTTCTGGAGGTTGAGATTTTCTTCTATGGTGAAAATTTTCAAACCTGTGGAGATAATTTGATGGCGACTGCCTTTTGCATTCTTCACCAGTAGTCTCTTGGTTTTTGTATTTCTTATTTGCCTTAAACCTGCTGTCAGTTACTGTCCCATGATTCTTCGGTATGTTCCAAACCAAAGGTTGTTTGTGATTCGTGACATTGTTTGCTGAGGGATTTTCATTTCCCCTACTAGGATTCTTTTCTTGTGGAACAGATTTATTTTAATTCACTCGGTGACTGCTTTGAAGGCTGCGTACTGGCTGTGCATGGTCGACCTTGCCTACTGCTGTCATAGAAAGAGGAAGTCTCTGTGTATCGTTGAATTATTTGCAGTGGTCGCAACAAGTTTTTGTTGTCTTGTTACACTTGTGTAAGGCAATCACTGCTATGCCATTCTCTTTGACTCCCCATTCCATGTTTACTAGGTGTAAGCTGAACTTGGACTGCATGCATGTCCACTCCGTAGTGTAGCGGCTAGCATTCTTGGGTGTCACTCCGGAGGTCTGGGTTCGATTCCCGGCGCTGCCAAGAAATTTAATTCTGGTCTGAGGACTGGAACGGGTACACTATGCCTCATGAGGCAAAATTGAGGAACGGTGGGTTTGATTCCCACCTCAGCCATCCTGGAAGTGGTTTTCTGTGGTTTCCCACTTCCAATCCAGGCAAATGCTGGGATGTTAGTTATTGTTGCTTTAAGGGCCTGAACAGTGAGGTCATCTGCCCCAAAATGACAGGCCATGACTGCTTCCTCCCTAAACCTCGCCTGAATTACAAATACACAAACTACTACAGGCACCATAATAACACAAGTTATCAGATAAATTTTACACATACACCCAAAAATACATTGGGTTAAATGACCAAGATGTCCAAGCCCCTCAACTGAAACAACAACAACAAAGGGGCATGCATGTCGAAGCTGAGACTTCAAGCTCACTGCAGTGCGGCAGGTTGCAGACGTGCAAACCTTACATGTGCTGGCGACCACAGATACAGTACTAGGGGACAGGACTATGTATAATTGTGTTTCCTTCCCTTGTAAAGTACATGAAAGGCGATTTGTATCCATTCCTACTGCAAAAGAAAAAAGAAAATTAAAACTTTTCATTAAAAATATGTTTGGAATGTTTATATTTACATCATTTGAACAATGTTTGTAAAGAAAATTAATAAATCAACATTTTAATTGAAAACAAACTAAAACATGTGTTTGGAAAAATGAGCATACAGCAAAAATCAATCCCACAACCTTCCAGCTGGAAATCCAGAGCGCAACCACCTGTGCTATCAGACTAATTGAAAGTTCTTATCACCCACAAAAGATTTTCAACTTCTTCTTTCTTGCAACTGATGGAATATTGGGTTGTAATACTGTAGCTAAGGTAAGGCCATCATTACTTCCAACTTGACGTTTCAGTTTTACCCTCGAGTTATGTAGCTGTCATAAGGAAAACACTTTAACTAGCCAATCACAGGCAGTCATTCAAATCAATATATCACAACAAATAGTTTCGTTCGCGGTTTAGCGAACGAAACTCTAGCCTAGTACTGAAACGTCAAGTCAGAAGTAATGATGGCTTTACTATAATGTACAGTGGGTTAGGGATATTATGAATCCCCTCCCCCAAGAAAAAGAAAAAACTTGCCTAGCATTGATGCCATACTATATTCAAACTCAAGCGAGTGGGTTCTAACTCCACTGTTGGCCGTCTTTGGAATTATTTTCTGGGTTTTCTATGGTCAACTCCAGGCAAAGGCCAGGATGGTACAGTACCTTATAATAGGCTACAGCTATCTCATTCAAACTCTCTGCCCAGATTCACTCCTCTTCATTTCATCTCTCATTTATCCCTCAGATTAGGTTGGTGTCGTGAAAGCCATCTGGTCATAAAAACCAGTCTCCATGTAAAGACTCATTTCACCTCATCCCCAGCCCTCTAGAAACTGTGATAATAAGACACAGAACTAGTCATTTTATAATATATATGTATTAACGGAGCAAGTTAGATCTGAACCTTCCGATGCGCATGTGCGTCCAGGTGCATTACGTCATCCCCCCGCCACTTTGTCAACCAGTGAGCGCATACTTCGTTACGTGCTAGTTAGATGTTGCCAAGTAGTCATTATTCCCAGAACCTTGGCAGAGTACAGATGCTGTCAAGGCATGCGATGCAAGACAGAGCGACTCTTTTCTTTGACAAGCATGGCGACAAACTTGCTATCAGGAGTATGTGAAGTGGGCGCACTCTCAGTTCATTACCTCATGCTTCCTTCTTTGAGTTGCGTTGCGCTGTTTTAATAACATTCCAAGTTTACCCATAATCGATTGCTTCATTGTTGTATCATAATGCATTATATCCTGGTGCAGCTACAGTAATTATTGGTGTGAGTTTTGTGAGTTAGATTTATTGTGGTTGACGTGTTGAAAATGTGCTTTTTGGAAACTTTTTTTATAGTGTTTGAAATTATGCAATCCACTTCGAAAGGTGTACCCGGGAGACCTCTTAAGAGCCAGGCTAAAGAAATAATAAACAATGTTGCTCTGTTCCTAAGGAAAAATAAAGAGAAATACGATTTAGATTATAATATTGTTGCTGCAACTAATCCACTGTGAAGAGAATATTAGAAGAAAGCAAACCAGCTTCTGCAGAATCTGCAAAGTTTGTGCCACTTAAGAAAAGAAGAAACCCTCAGAAGAAGCGTGTCGAGTTCGATAGTTTTACGGCAGCTGTAATACGCAGAAAAATACAAGAATTTTAAACCGTAAAATGACAGTGTCCGTCTATCAGAAAATTACTGATCGCCTTGAGTAATGATGGGGTAACGGAGTGTAGCAGGGAATATCTTCGGATGAAGATTCGAGAAATAGGCTTCAGATGGAGGAAATGACAAAGCAATAGGTAGGGATTGGAATTTTTCGGTGATTTCAGAGTGAAGAAAGCGGTATTTTAAAGTGGCAAATTCAATGGTTTCAAGTGCACTTTTCGGTACTTTCAAAATCATAAATTTTAGGTGGGATTTTTTTAATATCATGGATATGCATAACATAACACATTTCAGTCATCCTTCAAAGTATACTTCAGTGAAGAGCTCGAAATTATCTTGTGACAGACGGTGACGCATATCACTTAACGTGCTAGTGTAAGCTGAAAAACAAAAGTTCACAGAGTTTGACCAGGGTATCCAAATGGTTTTCAACACAGATTCTGAGAACTTTGGAAATACAAATGTCATTCCTTGCAAAACTCCAACAATGTCTGTCTTGGTCCTGTCATGCATCTGCTTCTTGATTGAAGTTTGCAGTTCTTTGTATCCTCTTAACACCTCACTTTCTTCCAGTGTTCCACAGAACGGCAGCTTCTTAATTTTCTTTGCAATGTCCTCATTGATGTTCATTGGCACTATTTCTGCTGGATCAAACGCACACATTTGTAAATCTTGTTCCCAGGGTCAACGGATCTCAAGCTGATTAATTTTCCAAGAGCATGGAACCCAGCATTTACTAAAACTGAATGTATTTTCCCTCTTTTTAACACATTTCCACAACCATCCAACTGCTCCTTAATGTTGGTACCATACTTTCCAGAAACAGCAAGTTTAAGGGCTTGCGGAATTCTCTGTAGATATCCATCAAGAAAGTGAACAGTTGGATGTGGCCTTCTAATAAGGGGATGGGTTCATTGATGCCTGTGCCAAATTCTTTGAATCTCAAGTATTTCGTTATGTGAAATATTGTTGAGAAAATCAACACCAGAGTTATCAGTCCCTACTACTCATAAATTGCAAAATACCTTTCAAGTACTCTGACAGGCACACTACAGAATGAAACCAAGAAGACCACCTAGTTAATTCTGGTTCAGGAAACAGTGGCACATTTTGATCTGGATACTTGCCATCTAGATATTCATGTCTGAAAGGTGCACTATATGACACCACGCGTCGAGTAGTTACTAGGATGAAGGGGAAGATGACCTTGCTGTTCCGGCCCTTAAAACCTCAATAACTAAGTACTGTAACTTACTAGGATGACCACCCAGATTGATAGAGATCACTCTATGCAGAAAGTGAGGCCCGCAATCTACCGTTAAGTTTCCAATCTTATCCGTGTTTGTTGGATGCTCTCCATGCAGTCAAGTTATGGGAGAAGCTTACCGCTACTCCACTCGTACAAAAAAAGTGTTTGTCGGCTTCTGTGACGACGATATTTTAAACAGGCAAGGTGGTCTCACTATGATGACAATAGGGCAAAACCTGGATGAATGTCAAGATGCAGAAGAAAGTGACATCCAGTATAACTACCGGACTTCGATAAAGACAATCATGGTTTCAGACATTAAAGCGATGAGGATATTGTACAGAATTTGACTGTCCGTGAGGTAAACTGACAACCAGGGTGCAGGAGTGATGCAACAGAAATCCCGAAAGTTCCCACAGTCAAGCTAGTGTGTCTATAGTCACACTTATCTCTTATAGAAAATCGAGATGAATTTTCGTTCTCATTTTTTTTTTTTTTCTATAATCTAAAATTAGAAAAAATAAACCATCTAAGAAACAAAAAGTGATGAGTCATTCCTATTTTTTAGCCTACTTTTCACATTTTGCAAGAATGAGGAAAAAGTAGACTTATGAGATCGGGCAAATGTCTGTCTGTCGGTCTGTCCTTCTGGCTGGCTGGCTGGCTGGCTGGCTGTGTGTGTGTGTGTGTGTGTGTGTGTGTGTGTCCCATCAACTCCTAAACTGCTGCAGCAATCGAAACAAAATTTGGCAGAAGTAAAGATCTATATCTGAATATCTCACGACCATATTTGAAAATGATGTCAGTGCTACCAACTGCTGAAAAATCGCAATTGAAATTTGAGCTCCATGTTGGATATCTTGGAAGGTATGAATGGGAGCTATTTCAAAATTGGCACACGTATAGATATTAATATTGCAGTTTAATTTCCAGGAGGCCTTACATGGCAGTGTTGCCAACATGATTATAAGCCTGCTGATAGGTCCAAATTTTAAATGCATATAACTTCTACACTATCAATTGGATTTCAACCAAATTTCGTATGTGCTATGTGTACATAAACAGATAGGACTGAGCTTATTCTTAAGAGCCACCAGGGCTGCCAACTGTTAATGAATGCTCTCAATTTTTTTATTCAAATACCCATACATCAGAAAGTATGCAAGCCGACAGCTTTAAACTATGCACACGTATAGTACCTGACATTCTCTATACTATCATTTGGATTTCAACCAAATTTCGTGTGTGCTATGTGTATCATAACAGATAAAACTATGCCGATTCTTAAGAGTAACCAGGGTTGCCAACTGTTAATAAATATTCTCTCTATTTTTGTTACCCTAATATAAATATATCATAAAGTATGCAAGCCAATAGCTCTAAACTTTGCACACGTATAGTACCTGGCATTCTAGATAAATTTGGAGTAACTAATATAGGCCTACGCCAGTGCTGCCAACATGATTCTAAGCCTCCTGGTAGGTCCAATTTTAAAATGCATGTAACTTCTATACTATCTAATGGATTTCATTCAAAATTGACACAACAATAGATCATATTATTTCAGATTATTTCTGACCAATACATGTATGTCATTGTTGCCAACATGATTTTACGCGCGCTGTTAGATCCAACGTTTAACTGCATGTAACGTCCATGCTATCCATTAGACTTCAACCAAATTTTGTATTCTGTACCTTAAGAGATGGAACTAAAAATATATTGTCACCAGGGCTGCCAAGTGTAGTTCTCTATTAGGCTACATTATGCCAGGTATACAGTATTTCGAACTAATTAGAAATTTTGATATTACCGACTCAATTTCGTCATTATTCTAGATAGATCCATATAGATTAATCATGGCATGAATCTTAAATTTTAAGAAAAGTAGGCTCTTTAGTTCGTCACGAAACTTCTTGTTAATATTGGTATAATCCACATAGTGTGTCTTACAATACTATGTTCTAAAGTATTATTTTTTTTATATTTTTTTTGCGTGTTCATAAAATACATTTCAATATTTTAACCAATAGTTTTCTCTTGGCTAGGCTTAAAAACATTACTGTGGATAATTTGCAGTTTTCAATAATTCGCGGAAATTCGTGCAATAATTGCCGCGAATTATCGGAAGTGCACTGTAAAGAAAACGACGAAAAATCTATAATTTGCGCTTTCATGAAAAAATTCGCGAAATTTTGGAAGTTCAAAAATCTTTTTTCTTTCTTTCACCATTTTTAGGGTTATTGAAACAAATTACCACCTGTGTATCACTTCATTTAATAATTCGCGATCGCTAAGTTTTCCTATCCCTAGCAATAGAAGAATTTTAATAGAAAAACCCGAGATCGCAGCATGGAGAGCAAAGTATCTTAGAACTCTCAGGCAGTTTCGGAATGAAGGCAGGACAATCTATCTGGATGAAACTTGTCTACATTCAACTCGCACAACTACATATTGTTGGCAGTCAGGAGAGACTAGTGCCACAGTTCCGGTGTCGAAGGGTCCTCGGTTAATAATTGTTCACGCAGGAAGCGAATCTGGTTTTGTTACCGGTGCTCTGTTAGTGTTACATTATATTTTTACTTATTTTATTTATTCCATTATTTTCCCCGTGTAATTTCCACTTTATACTCATTTGTTCAACATGTATTGAATAACATGAGAGCATTTCATTTGAGATACCAATGCTATGTCACTGAGAACGCTTCTATTTGATACTTTATGCTTGCATAACATAATATAACTATGACAAGCAGCGAGCAGCTTCAAACAGCTGTTGCAGCAAAGCGGGGAAATCGCGTGCGCACCTAGTGATCCCACCACTTCCCCTCCTTGACAAGAATTCGCCACGATAGGCCAGGTCTAACTTGCCACACTATAAAGGCTTGGTTGGTTCCTTTAAAAAGTTTTTTTTTTCCTTAACGAGGTTACACTACTAAAAACCCTGCAATTGTCATCAGTATTGAGTTGCTTTTTTCTGCTTAGTTGTATGATATTGTATTGTAATTATTTGTATTTCAGCGCTGCTTGAATCTACTGGATCTTGGTGCAAGAGAATCTTTAAGTGACGTCATTAGCAAGGTCCTACGGAAGGTAGCAAATCAACCTGAAGGCAAGGAAGAAGATTTGGACGACACTTTACTTACGTGATTACTTGTGTACCAGGAGGAGGGACCAAGAAATAGTTTTAAATGCAAGTGTTGTAACACTTCCTTTCTTAAGAAATTGGACTTACAAAGGAGACGCGCAATTATCTCCACCCGTCAAATTCCATGGAATCGCCTAAGTATGGACATAATCTATTGTTACGAAAGCACATATTTTAGAAATACAAAACATTATAGTTCCTTCTTTTGGACTCTTCAAAGAAATTCATTCTTACTGTTTTCGTAGTAGTATGTCATAATAGTTTGGTGCTTGAGCATTTAGCTTACCCTGTGAAGTTCCATTTTATTAAATTGTTGCCTTTTTTCAGTGGAATGAAGTATACCTGTCCCCTTCTCACAACTCTTCCATGTTTGAAAGTTTATGCCATTTGGTATTTTTATATGACCGAAAGTTGACAAGAAGATGCAGATGTTTTATAATTCATTGAGCAGTCAGTGGTGTGTTACCTTTTCAAAGCAATGAAGTCACTAACAATGTTGGGCCCTATTTCCTATGTCTATATTTATCTGTATGGATTCCTATTTCCTTCAACAGAGCCATAATTTTGCTATTTCAAGGCAAAGATGGAAGTGAGATAAGTATGATTTGTGCAGTATTGATGTGAGATATTTTACCATTTTTATAGAAAATGTTTCAGATAACAACATTTGTGAACATGTATAGTAGTTTCTTGACTACGTTATGTTGTAGGCATAGGAATATAGGATAACCATATTCTCTGAAAAGTTCTGCTTTTTCAATGAGATAAAGTTTAATTGTGTTAGCAGATTATATCAATCCTAATATTTTCAGACTGATCATTGTCCTTAGTACAGAGCTGTAAGCATACTCCTCAGTACTTTAAACCAGACTGCCAGTTAAACTTGAGTACAAAACGTCATTAGATTTCTGGGAAGTGATAGGTTTAAATTGAATCAGTTGACCAAAGGTCATTCCCAGCAAATCTGGAGAATTTCTTGTAAGAAATGTTGTCTGTGATTAACATTTGACTTGTAATTGGTTATTACTATGTGTTAACACCCCAGGACAGATAATTTACACCCAAGGTATTATCACCACAGAGTCAGTTGTGCAATTGTGACTATGCAGAATAGCATACATTATACCAATCAGTAGTAAACTACATAGTTATGCATCAAGATTTTGAATGTTTGCTATTTTAAGGGGTGGAAGAGACAGTTTGGTGAGATCAAGGAGAATAGGTCTGCAATAAAATTCACCAATAAATCTTATAGACCCACTTTGGATCTCATTCTCTTCTTTCTGGGTTCACTGGGTTCATAATTATTAAATGAAGTCCATTTTGGATTAATCAGTGAAGACCCACTCCCTCATCCTTCACTGCCTAATGTGCACAGTTTTATTTTACTTTCTGTACCTTATGAGCACTATCTGGACTGTGAGAATACAAGCCACTTGATTTGTGATAGCTGTTGTGGTTACACTGTTGTAAATATTGAATTTAAAATTGTACAGCTTTGAGAGATTTGACCAGGAAGACTGAAAATTAAATACCTCTCCTTGTTACTTGATCAGCACAATACAACCAAATAGTACAAAAAGAACATTTTCCTTCTTGTTAGCTTGAAATTAAATGTAATACTTCAGCTTGTCAAATTATGCAGGGTTAGTCAGCTAAACTGTACCTTATGGCAGTTAACTACCCAGGTATATTGCATTTCCTCACTTATGAATGGCAATACAATGTTCAATGTTATCCTATGGCATCACTCAAATAATGATACTGTGTATTTTTAAATAGACCTATCCTGATTTCTGCTGCCAGTATTCAGTGGTGTAATTATATTGCAAATGAAAACAGTAATTTTGGGACATGACCTTGCTGTTCTTCCCCTTTTAACAACAATATAATAATAATAATAAATACAGCCCTTTAATCTCCTAAGGGCAATGGCCTCCTGTCTAGGCAGGGATTTTGCTCCATTACACTCATTAGGTGAGCAGTCCTAAAGAGTAGTGAGGCACCTAGTGGTGCACTTTTCTGGCATGTTAGTCTCTGTTCTTGAATTGTTCTTATAGCTATTGATATACCTATTCCTAACCTAGTTACAGTATTGTCTATGTTCTGTATTCTTGTTCTTATATCTAATATTTGCAAAATTGTTAATGTTTCTAGCACGTTCACTTTATTTTAGTACAGTTTTAACTGTCCTCAATACATTATCGCTATTGTATTTAAGGGTTCACTATGTAGCACTGAGTTGCTCCTTTCCTTTCCTCGTATATACTATGTTTTGAAAAGGATCATCTCTAGGGTCTTCCACTCTTGTCTGTCTCTTGCTCTTCTTGTCCATTGTGGTCCGACAAATTTCTTGAATGTGTCAGCCCAGCGTGTCCTCTGTCTTCCTACGTTTCTCCTGCCGGTTCTGGGGTCCCACATTGTTAGTCTGGGCGTCCACCTTCTATGCTCCATCCTCGCTATGTGGCCTCCCCATTTCCATTTTAGTCTGTCCGCTGTGTTGATGACGTCTTTAATACTGGTTCTTCTGCGTATCTCCTCGTTCCGTATTCTGTCTTTCAGCGTGATATTGAGGATTTTTCGTTCCATCCTGCGTTGGACTATCTGGAGAGTTTTTCTCTGCTACGAAGTTAGTGATCCTGTTTGACATCCATACAGCATTACTGGGATTACACATTTCTCTAGAACTTGAGTTTTCAGACTTAGTTTCTGAGATTTATCTCCTAAAATGAATTTCAAGGACCAGAATTTTTTCCATGCTTGCCCAATTCTTCTTTTGATTTCTTTCTCCGTATTATGGAATGAAATGTTTTGACCTAGGTATGCATAGTCCTGGACATACTCTAATGTTTCACCGTCAATGTTTACTGGTTTTTCTGTCGCATTTGTCATCAGTTTAGTTTTACTCGGGTTCATGGTTAGGCCAGCTTCTTTGCTGACCTTGTTTAATTCTGTTACCATTTGTTCTAAGTCTGATGCAGATTTTGCCATGAGTATGATGTCGTCTGCAAACCGTAGGTGTGTCAGGTTTTGTCCATCTAGGTTGATGCCGTGTCTTGTTTTCCATTTCATTTTCCGGAATTGGTTTTCTAGCAGACAAGTGAATAGTTATGGTGAGAGGGGGTCTCCTTGTTTCACTCCTCTCTCTAGATCGAAGTGTTTTCCCTCCATTTCTGTCCGTATGTTTGCCTGGCTACTCTCGTAGATTTTTGCTAGAAGTCTGATATACCTTTTCTGTATGTTTTGGTTCTCTAGGGCCTCTAGAACATGTGTGTTCCACGGAGTCAAAGGCTTTGTTATAGTCTATAAATGCAATATAGGTTTTAAGGTTGAATTCTTGCAGTTTTTCGATGAGTTGGTTTACTGTTTGGAGGTGGTCCACCATGCTGAATCCTGATCTGAAACCTGCTTGTTCTATAGGTTGGTTTTCCTCTAGTGATTTTGACATTCTCTTGGTTAATATTTTTGTGAACAGTTTGTATAGACTTGGCAGCAGACTTATCGGTCTATAGTTGTTAATGTCGTCTTTAGCTCCTTTTTCATGGAGCAGGATTATAGTGCTTAGTTTCCACTCCGCTGGTATTTTTTCAGATTGGAGTATTGTGTTGAAGAGTCGAGTGATGATTGCTACAAGTTCCTCACCTCCCCATTTTAGGTATTCGTTAAATATACCATCGTCACCTGGGCATCTTTCATTTTTTGTTTCTTTTATTGCTGCACTCGCCTCGCTTTGAAGGATGGGGGGTATTTCCTCTTTCTGGTGACCCTTCGGATTATTCAAATTTTGAATCATACTTTCCCTCTCGAGGGAGCTGGAGTATAGTTTCTCGTAGAATTCCGTGGCATGTCGCAGTATCTCTTCTCTTGAAGCTAGTCTATTTTCTTTTACATCCTTCACTCCTAATATCCAGTGTTTGCCATCTGATATTTCTTTCCTGATCTTTCTTACTGATGTCTATCTTTCTATAGCCTTCTTGACAATTTCGGTGTTGTGATCTCGGATGTCCTTTCGGATTTCTCTTTTTGTGCGTTTGTTCAATTCCGCATACTCTGTCTTTTTCTGATGGTTGGTTTCTGCTTCCCGTTTTAATTTCTCCCTCTCGTCAATCAGTCGTCTGGTGCATTCTTTCAGCTTATTTCCCTTTCCTGACTTTTTCACCCCAATAGAGGATTCTGTAGCAGCTTATGAATGCACTTCTCCAGTTTATCATATAGGTTCTGTGTGCTCATCTCCTCTTGTTCTTCCAGCCCTTGCAGGTTCTTCTTCAGTTTCTCTGTGTATTGGATTCGGTTGGTTCTTTCCGGGTCGAACCTTTGGGTTTTAACGTATGGGCATTGTTTCTTTGGAATAAGCATTTTCATTCGAACCATTCTGTGATCAGTGTCAAGTTTTAGACCATTGATCACCTGGATATCTTTGATGCCCTCTAGTCTGTCTGCTAGTATGAAGTCCATTTCATTCCTTGTTTTCCCATTTGGTGCTATCCATGTCCACCTACTGCTTGGGTTTTTCTTGAAAAAGGTATTAAAGATTTTTAGTCCTTGTCCCTGTGCGAATTGTATAAGCCTGTCCCCTCGTTCGTTTCTGGATCCATAGCCGTAAGGTCCTATCGGCTCCTCTTCCTCAATTTCTTGATTGCCTATTTTACTATTGAAGTCCCCCATTACAATGGTTCTATGGGCTGTGTAGTGGTTTAATGCGTCTCGTAGAAGGTCGTAGAAATGTTCGATTTCTTCCTCCATACTAGCTTCTGTGGGAGCATAGACTTGGATAATTGTGAAGGTATGTCTCTTTAATTTCAGGGATAGTACAGCTATCCTCTGTGACCCCTTGAACTTCTTTAATGCAATGTTTTTGTTTCTTCTTTATTATGAATCCCACTCCTCTCTGTCCTTTCGTTTCGCCTATGTAGCTGAATGTATCTCCTTCCAGTGTTTCAATTATTTCCTGTCCTTATTTTCTAACCTCACTAAGACCTAGTATATCGAATTTCAGGTCAGCTAATGCATTCTTTAATTCCGTTTCTCTTTCTTCCGTTCTCCGAGTCCTTACATTCCAGGTGGCGATTATTAGTTCTTCCTTGTTCTCCTTGTGTACCGACTGTTTAGTGCACATCACCTCCTGGTTGTTGGTGCTCAGTTTTTTGTGTTTAGATCTTTTGTGTTTAGGTCATTCCATTTTGTCCAGTGGCCATTTAGAAGGATCTTCTGACATCCAACTTTTACTTCGTTGTTGCCTTTATTTCTCCGTTCTCTGGCTCTGCTTCTTAGTGCTGCTTGAATCTCTCTCTCATTCTTAGTAAGGTCGTCGTCTATATAGACGTCTTGCCCTATTAGCGTCGCCTTGTTTCGAACTATTCTTAACTTGTCTGTGAAGTTCTTGAAGGTGACTCTCAAGATCCCTCTGTTGTTTTTATCTTTCCCTATGTATGTCATGTTCTCTATTTCACGGGTTTAATTCCCGGTCAATGCATGTGAGATTTTCGAAGTGAAATGCCATGTCCTGTGGTTCGGATTCCACGTAAAAAGGAGGTCCCGTGGCTCATGATCTTGAGATTAACGGTCACGTTAAACTACAAGCTTGCTTGCTTTGCTTCTCTATTTCAACATCTGCATTTTTATCTTCACCAAGATCTCTTTGTCTCCCACAAATCCAACCCCTTGTCCTCGTCGTGGGAGATGGGCAACGTAATTAAGTAGGGGATTGCCTGTAGGGGTGAAGTACAGTGGGGACTTTGTGTGCCTCAAGACCGCTACGGTAGCTGTGAAGGCCCTACAGGAACCCTGAAGAAATTACGGCTAACGGGGCTCTGGTGAAACAACTGCTGCCTTGTAGTTTGGAGTTGATTCTTCAAAGGCTAAGGGAAGAAACCCTGACAGAAAGTCAGCCTGGTGCCTCAGGTTTAAGGTGGCAGCCCCTCCAAGGCACTCGGAGGCAGTGGGTTAATCACTCGCTCCTCTTAAATAAACTGATTACGGAAACTGAAGCGAAATTACAAAACAGGACGGATAACCTGATGACGACTTTGGGCATGAAGAGGACTACGAAAATCGGTTTCTGGAATGTGAGGACCTTGATGGAGAAAACCAGACTGAAACAAGTGACACGGGAGATGAAGAACTATGGGCTGGATATCCTAGGATTGAGTGAAGTGAGGTGGCCAGGATTTGGTGAAATACAGACAACAGATGGAATTACATTTCTCTATTCTGGGGGCAATGATGAAGAACACAGGGATGGAGTGGGGTTGCTGCTCAACAGAAATGCAAAGAGAAGCCTTATGGAGTGGAAGCCAATTTCTAGTAGGCTCATGTTTGCTAGGTTCAAGACAAAGATCAGGAATGTGATCATCATCCAATGCTATGCGCCTACAGAACAGTCGGAGCCAGAGAAGAAGGAAGAATTCTACCAAATGCTGCGAGATGTCACAAGACAAACAAGTAAGAAGGACATTCTCATTGTTATGGGAGACTTCAACGCGAAGGTGGGCTCAAACAATGAGGGCTTGGAGCAGATCATGGGTAAACATGGCCTTGGTGAGATGAATGACAATGGGGAGAAATTTACGGAATATTGCGCCAGTCAGGATTTGGTGATGGGTGGCACGGTATTTCCTCATCGGCGGTGCCACAAGGTCACCTGGGTGTCTCCTGATCAAGTCACAGAAAATCAAATTGATCACATCGCGGTGAGCAGGAGGTTCAGAAGAAGCTTGGAAGATGTTAGGAACAAGAGAGGAGCGGACGTTGGTAGTGACCATCATCTTGTGGCTGCCAACTTCCGCATGAAGATCGTCGCAGTCCGCCGAAAGTTTAACACTCAGCACCACAAGTTTGATGTGGGCAAGCTTAAGAACCAGCAGAGATTGGACCAATTTAAACTGGAGCTCAGAAATAAATTCCAGGTGTTGGACTCCGAGACAGAGAAGGACGTGGAGACTGTGTGGAGCGAGGTAAAGAATATCTTCGTGGAAACCAGTGAGATGCAGCTCGGGTACAAGAACTACCTGCGAAAAGAATGGATCTCCGATCAGACCTGGGACAAGATAAATTATAGGAAGGAGATTAAGGCCAAGCTCAACACC
The DNA here is from genome assembly GCA_946902985.2 of Meconema thalassinum. Classification (NCBI taxonomy): domain Eukaryota; kingdom Metazoa; phylum Arthropoda; class Insecta; order Orthoptera; family Tettigoniidae; genus Meconema; species Meconema thalassinum. Next base: position 281,497,791 of record OX336389.2, on the reverse strand, counting down.
TGCAAGACTAGGCAGCAGAAGGCTCTCACACAAGCAAAGTATTCATCATCAAACAGGGAGATAAAGGGGAGTGTACGTAAGGATCATAGGAGGTGGATTGATGAGCAGGCGGAGAAAGCAGAAGAAGCGGCAAGAACGGGGGACGTTAAGGAGCTCTATGGCATCACAAAGATGCTTTCGAAGAAAGGTTTTAATAAAACTAGGCCTGTGAAGAGCAAGACGGGAGAGATCCTCACGACGTGTGAAGATGGAGAGAACACTTTGCGGAGGTTCTTAATAGAGATAGAGGACCAGAAAGTAAGCAGCGAGGAGAAGATGAAGAGGAAGCAGAAAGTGACCCAAGCATCAGACTCTACTCCCCAACTCAGGGCGAAATACGGACAGCGTTGAAGCAGATGAAATGCGGGAAGGCACCAGGTCTGGATAATATCCCAGCGGAAGTACTGAAAGCAGACCTGGATATTTCGATCGATCTGCTGCACCCGCTGTTGGAGAAGATCTGGAAGGAGGAGAAAATACCAACAGACTGGAAGAAGGGGTTAATAGTCAAGTTGCCGAAGAAAGGGGACACCACAAACTGTAACAACTGGAGGGGTATCACCTTGCTGTCCATTCCAAGCAAAGTGCTGGCGAGAGTCATCCTGAATCGTATAAAAGACTGCGTAGAAAAAGGCTTCGGAAGGAACAGGCTGGATTTCGACAACATCGCAGCTGTGTGGATCTCATCAACACCCTCCGAATCGTCCTGGAGCAGAGTGTGGAGTGGCGGAATACCCTTTACCTCACATTTGTTGACTTCGAGAAAGCCTTCGACTCCGTAAATCAAAGAATCATGTGGAAGACCCTCGAGGAATATAAAATTCCAACAAAGATCATCAGAATCATGGAAGAGATGTACGAAGGGTATCAGTGCCAGGTTCTTCACGAAGGCAAATTAACAGAAAAGATAAAGGTCAGTTCCGGAGTGAGACAGGGGTGTGTCCTTTCCCCCCCCACTCTGTTCCTGTTGGTCCTGGATAGTGTGATGAAGAAGGTAATGGGAGGACGGAAGAGGGGTATTCAATGGGGTATAAATGACAGGCTTGAAGATCTGGATTTCGCAGACGACATTTGTCTTATGGCACAAGATAAGCTGGGGAGGTTGCAGAGAGAAGCAGAACGTGCAGGACTGATGATCAACACCAACAAGACCAAAGAGATGAGGATAAATTCTGACATCACGACTAGTTTAAGATGTTCGAAGCTGTATCAGGAAGGCAAATAGTACCTTTGTCCAGCTCTACCCCCATCTGGAGAAATAGAAAGATTTCCAGGAAGACCAAGCTCCGCCTTTTCAATAGCAACGTAAAGTCGATTCTTCTCTACGGCTGTGAAACATGGAAAGTCACAAGACCGATCAACAACCAGCTACAGGTGTTCATTAACAGATGTCTGCGTCGCATCACGAATGTGAGGTGGCCGGACATAATCTCAAATGAAGATCTTTGGACCATCACCAATCAACAACCGATTAGCATCCAGATCAAGGAGAGGAAATGGCGCTGGATTGGTCACACACTAAGGAAGCCGGACGGAGCTATTGAGAGGGCGGCGCTAGACTGGAATCCTCAAGGCGCCAGGAAGCGAGGTCGACCTAAGAAGACCTGGAAGAGGACGATCGAAAATGAAATTGCAGAGGTGGACAAGAACTGGAGTCAAGTGAAGAGAATGGCCAGGAACCGTACTGCGTGGAGAAATTTCGCCAAGGCCCTATGCTCTGGAAGGAGCGGCAGGAATTAAGTAAGTTAAGATCTCTTTAGCTTTTGCACGTACTTCCTTTTTGTTATCATTCTCCATCGTTAGTTCTTTTCCTTTAATTACGATATTGTTCTTTCTCATCCTTTTTTTCCGTTGGTTCTTCCCATGTCTCTAGGGTTTTGATTCTTTCTGATATCAAATTTAATTTTTCTTGTGTCAAATTTAATTTTTCTTGCGTCGTGTTCTCTATGTTTGTTATTCTTGACTCCACTGCCTCGTTTACCTCTTTCCATTTTTCGCCTCTCTTTTCTATGGTTTCTTTGATAGACATGATTTCTTGTTTCGTTTCACGCCTAAATTCGTCACTCTGGGATTTTAGATTCCTGAGTTCAGTCAAGATCTCCGAGAACATTTCCTTGATTTCCGAACCCTGCTGTTGATCTTCATCTCCGGAACTTTCCGATAATTCCATAGTGGTCTTGTGGTTTTTCCGATTTTTCTTTTTGGGTGGCATATTGTCTCTCCTGATGTTCGTTAGGTTTTCCTGCTCTCTCACGTGTTTTATATATGAGAGAACTGCTGTTGGATACCGGTATATTTGTGTTGTCTAGGAATGATTTGTGGCATAGCATGTAACGTACTCATGTAAGATACTTATTTTGTTATACTGTATGTATCTTCTGGTGTATGGCATTTTTCCTGCATCATCTGTTGTAAGGCGTTTACAAATTTGTGCTATTGCATATGGCTTTCAATTCGTGAAGAATGCTTTACCGCATTTAGCGCAGGTCACTGGTTTCTTGCCGGTGGTACTTCTTGTCCATACAGGGTTTTTATGTGTTACCTGCGACTTCTGCGGTAGGACATTCACTTAATTTTTTGTTGCTGTATGCGATTTGTGTTATGACCATCTTTGTGCAATATAACCTCACTATCCCCTTGTACTGGGAGGTATTATTAATTACTGATATTTTCTATTTACCTTTACCATTGATAGGTTCTTGTATTCTTGCGTTGTGGGTGACTTCCTACCGCACTTTTGTAACTTTTATAAGTTGTACTGGATACATTTTACTTCGCCTCAAACTAAAACCCGGGGAGCTCAGAATTGGCGCGTGTTTACTTGACAACAATATATAGAATAATAATTTTGAGGAACAGTGTGATGAAATTTGCAATATTTCAAAAGTGACAACATCTGGTTGATTATTGTATCACGCTAAAGGCCATGCATGTTGGAAGAAAATAAAGCTACAATGCAAGTTTGAATGCTTCTTTTTTTTTTTTTTTTTTTCCGAAACCACTTGTCAACTTTTTTGAATTAATCTTACTGATGAATTTGTTGAATTAAGAACTGCTTTGGGCCAGATGATGTTGCTGTTCTGCCTCTTCAAGCAAAAAATAACTAAATTATAACCAAGAACTGCTGTAGTGGTGGCTAGAATTGATAGGTGTACAGGGTCATTCCATGGTGTTAATTTCATATTTTTTGGGAACAAATTTTGCTTATTCAGATGTTGAAAGGTTTGAAGTACAATTTTTCCAATTTCACTCTTAATTTATCACTAGATTTTATTGTGAAGTTTGTCTATTGCGTAATGTGATATCTGCAATAAAAATCACTCCTCTCAGGAAATTATTTGTCCTTATCAATACTGTACAAGTTCAATATTATATCAGAGCAATCCATGAAGTTACTACTGGAATTCACTTAGAGCAGCATTTCGGTATGGATGAAGCTCATGCTCGTACAGGCATGCATAGCAGGGTTGTTTCTGTTGGTCCAGATATGAATAGGGTGCACTGTTCCATGCATAGGGAAGCATTGACCTCCAGAGGAATGCCACCAGAATTTAAAGCTGTGCTTGATATCATTGTAAAGCTAGTTAATTTTATTACAGCTTGACAAAGCATGTTTAGCATCATTATCCTGCCTTTCCAGTGGCGTATATTGAATGTTGTATGGAGGCGTGCAATTAGTAATCGCGTAATAGAAAACTTTATTATTACTTTTATTAATAATAATTTTCTTCAGATCAAGGGAACGTTACCCCAACAAGATATCGAGGAAGTGAATTTGAAACTCGTCATTTCAAAGTTAGTATTGAAAGTCGGGTCCTTCCTAGGTTAGAATACCAGTTCTGCTTAGAAATGAGATTCTGGTACCCTCAGCCTCGTGATACAAAGGTGAGACAAACCGGTTTGATTCCCATCTTAGTCATTCTAAGTGATTTTTCAAGGTTTCCCCACTACTTCTGACAAATGCCAGGATGGCTCGTACTTGAAGGCCATGACTGTCTCCTTCTCATTCCTAGACTCGGAGTACAAATACTGCAAGCATCCCCAAGTACATGGGGTAGATGACCACAAAATCCATACCTCTAAATCAGAAAACAACTAAATTGAAACAAATTTTACCAACAAGTCTGTCTTTTTCTTAGACTCGCCTGTCAGTAAGAGGATGTGTATACTGAATCACACATGAACACACTGATACCAGAATCTGGTCATAGGTCTCTGAAATGTCTGTGAATTGTCAATCTCTACTCAAGTAGGGCACCTTACTGGAAATGGGACTCCCCATCTTCGCTGACCAGTCAGTCCATGGCCTGACACAGATTACCCCACCCCTGGCATGAGTTTCTTAACACAATGTACCTTGATCTTCACACTTTTCGTATTGCTATAAGATGGCACAGAGATGAATAAGCCAATGGATCCTATATATAACACACACATACCATGCAGACTATCTGGAAATTGTGTGTGCTGTGGGGGAATGCAGACTGGGATTGAATGCTTTTCCTATCTTATTTCTCATCCACCCTCTCTTTCTTTCTCCAGAGGTTTATGAGTACTGCTACTGTTGAGAATACAGTGGAACTACATAAAGCATGCAGCATTTGAATATCTGAGGGGTGGAATAATCTATATGTGAAATAAAGAGACTGAAAATCACTCTCTGGGCAATTCTCCTTGCCAGCATTACTCGTGCAATGAATGCTCTAAGTGCATGGAAATTACACCCCTGTATACTGTATTATTTTTTTCTAAATTAATGAACTAAATCTCTTTCTTTTTAGGGAAAATCTTACTGTTCTTGGAGTGTATGGCAAAGGCATTTGTGAAAGAAAGGAAATAAAAAAGAAACTGGTGTTATGATTAGCTACACAAAAGATAGAAAATTTGTATCATTTTTAGAGGAAAATATTAGTTTCTTGAAAAGGTTTGTAACCACCTGAAAACTGTGTGTTAAAAAATTGAATTATATTTTCCAAATTACTTTTACGACAAACTTCTGTTCAGGGGTATTAGACAATGTAGTCTTCATTAAGTGTACCGTGATAGCTTTTGGCGTCGAATTAGAACAAGAATTGAATAAGGAAGGCCAGATAAGAAATATGAAAGGAGCCTGGTTTGCCCCATGAAAATAGGTCCTTCCTGCAACCCAGAAAATTCAGGCACGGATTGTACTGTAATATTAATCACCGAGTAGAAACCTGTTTCTTATTTATTACAATGCCTACTCTGTACTATTAAAGCAGCGTGGCCAATGATCTGTACATTTTCAAGCCAATCCCAAAACCATTTCACCATTCTTACAAATATGACTGATAATCACACAAACTCTTAAAATAGGCATGTCAAACGTTTGGCCCCTGCAGTTGCAAATGATAGCCCCTTAAAAATTTAGGTTAAGTGTATAGATATGTACGCCAAAATATTTCATCCTGCGAGGGCATTTTGAACTGTTTTGCCTGTTTTTTTTTTGTTTTTGTTTTTATATCAAAGGGCCCGTCAGCTAAGCTCCGGATGTACTGTAGCCTTGAGGCTTATTGTACTGCCCTGTGTACTCAGAGCACCAGTCCATTATCCCTGTGTCTTTAATAAGATAATACAGTCCTATGATGGACTCTGTTTTAATTTCTTTTGGTTCAATTATCGATCTTCCAAAAAGACTGAATCTTCTGCGATCTAGAGCTTCGCAAGAACAGATTATGTGATGGGCTGTCTCAGTTTCCTTCCCTCATAGTCTGCAGTCTAGGTTTCCTTTGATTATGCCCAGTTTGTTTAGGTGCTTTTTCACGGGAGCATGGCCCATGAGAAGAGCCACTATGTATCTTGCCTGAATTTTCTTACATTTGAGTAATTTTTCAGCTATTTTCTTACATGATTCATTGATGAACATTTTCCCATGTTTAATGCCAGGGTTTGTTTTCCATCTATCCCTATGTTCCTTTTTTATCCAGTCTTTAATAGCTTCTCTTATGGAGCATTTGGATACTCCTAGAGCCGGCTCTGGTCCAGGAAAGATTGTTGCCGATCCCTTTTGAGTGAGTTCATCGGCTTTTTCATTTCCTTCAATGCCCTTGTGTCCTGGGACCCATATCAATTTGACGTTATGTTCCCCCAGTTTAGTTAGGGCATTAAGACATTCTTCCACCAGTCTTGAGTTCACTTTAGGGCTTATTAAAGCCTTCAGTGCTGCCTGGCTGTCTGAGTATATAATAATCTTCTTATTGGTATAAGATCTTTTTATATTTTCATATATGCATTGTGGTATTGCATAAGCTTCTGCCTGAAATACCGTGAGATATTTTCCCAGGGGAAAGGTAATGCTTTTTCCTGGTCTCATTCCGTATACTCCCGAGCGTACCCCTGAGTCGTCTCTTGACCCATCTGTGAACCAGATCAAAGTTTCCTTAGGATGCTCAGGTTCTGTCTTCCAGGAGTCTGTTTCAATTATTACTTCAAATGTTTTATTGAAGTTATATTGTGTAGGAGTGTAGTCTGATCGCATATCGAGTATGGAGTCTTCTACAGTTTTTTTATTGATGATATTCCTGATTGTGAGTCAGGAATACTTCCAATTCTACCCTGTTTTAGCCTATGGAATGCCATCCTTGCTTCCCCTTTGATCGGAATGTCAAGCAGGGCCAGATCTAGTAAGGCCTCCATAGCCGCTGTGGGGGTAGTTTTAAATGCTCCAGTAATTGCTAGGCAGACATGTCTTTGAATTCTTCCCAGTTGTACCAGAGATGTTTTATTTTGCACTTTGGTCCACCATACCAGTGCACCATACGTGTTTGAGGGTCTCAGTACCCTAGTATACAACCAGTGTATCATATTAGGTTTTAGTCCCCACGTATTTCCATACATCCTCCTTACAGTCATGAAAGAGGTTACAAATTTATTGTATATTTTGTTCAAATGCTGGTTCCAGGGTAACTTGGAGTCAAGAATTACTCCCAAGTATTTATCCTCTCCCTTCATTTTAATTACTTCACCTTTTAGAAGCAAGAGACACAATCCTCCGCAATAAGGAATTCTATCATAGGTCTCCGTTTTAACATGAATATTCATGTACAGTGCTGGCAAAAAGTTTAAGGACATCTGTCAAAAGTAGATAATCATCTACAGGCCTTAAACATTTTAGGGGTGTTGAATGTTTGCTGAATTGTATGTGAAAGATATAAAATATAGGAAGAAGAAAAATAATTTTGAATTTCCCTCCATATGATGGCCATGTGTCCAAAGACTTTCTAGCACACTGCAGTGACCCAAGGAGAGATGTTAGGAAGATCTAGGCAGCACTGGATCTCTTTGGTATTGCGAAGAGTTGTTTATTCCTTTGGATGAATTGAGGTTAAGTCATTGTGGAAATGTTTTAGCGTGATAATGGGTCGTAAAAGTGTGGCAAACACCCCTAAAATTTTAACACACATTTTTTTAATGACTTTTAACAATAACTGGTTGATTTCTACCTGGTACACCTACTTGTATAAAAAAATTCAGAAAACTGGCTCAAACCGTTTTCAAGTTATTATTTATTTTGTTATATATAAATGGCTTTTTTAAGCAAACCTAAACTTACAAAAACTACCTTAAATTGGGAATGGGTAGAGCTAGAGACCTCTGGTTTTCACTAATGGGTGGCATTTCTGCTGTACTTTCAGCTCCAATGCCAAAATATGTATGTTAGCACAATGTTTAAGGCCTGTAGATGATTATCTACTTTCGACAGATGTCCTGAAACTACTTGCCAGCACTGTACATTACCATTTTCTCAACTATTCTGCACATGCATGATGCTGAAGCTGGCTGCCGCTAGGTATCATGCAAGTTAATAAAAATTAAGCTTGCATTTCATACCAATTTCACAGCAAATTCTCGCATATTGCTCAGATGTGGGAGACAAAACTCTTCGATATGTCCTCGTGAAATGGAAGTTGCTTGGAAGAATAATTTTCTGTTGGCCCAGAAGACAAGTAGAGATCAGTCATTCTAGCAAGAGCTTTGCTATACCACTGTGCATCAGTGGCGCGGCCGTCCAAGTGGAGTGGTGGGAGGCCATTGGATTCATTCCGTGCAGGCAGGTCGAGCGGTGAGCACTGCAGCAGGTAGTCGACCCCAATGTGAGTGCACTTGTACTCACCTCAAGTCGCTGCTTCTCCTACCTCTCCTACCCTACCAGCTACTTCCCCTCTTGTACATCGAGCCAGAGCTCATGCTAGAACAGCCTTCGAGCAACATACAAATGGAACTTGTAGAAACGCAATGTGCTTTTGTGTTTAAGAGCAAGTATAATGTAGTGGAAAATCCTCTTTTTGTTTATTTATTAGCCAAGGCCTATCCTTAGTATTTTGCTCTCACAATACAAGCATTGATTGCTTTAATATATTTCTGTGATACGTTATTTTCACTAATTAAACTGCTCATAGATCATGACTGAAAACAGAGCATTTATCCTCCATGTTAAGAATTGACCCTTTACAAAACTAACAGACCAATATCAAATCCCTGATTTCTCAATAAGGTATGTCAAATTTCTGTAAAATGCAAAGCTGTAATAGCCTACTGTACAGTAAGTGTAAGTAGTCTAGAACATGTTACTTTGGCCAAATACAAATTTTCTTTGTGCTGTAAATGAAATATTTTAATTTGTAACACTCATGAAATCAATTGATAATGATTATAGGTAGTGTTTTGTGTTCTATGTTGTATTAAAATTTAAAACTTATGTCGTTGCTTTTTTTTATTTCTTATGTAATATAAATATTTGCTTCATGCCTTAAAATATCAATTGTTCTCATAATTTAAATTAATTTCATTCTTCCAAAATCCTCATATATCAGCTTGCACTTATCAACAGCAATGTAGGCCTACTGTATATATTCTGTAACTGCTTTGATATAAGATATTATATTTCAGGCCTATATTAGAGCAAATGACATGTAGAAGAATAACATGCTTAAGTCAGTTTGGTTGCTAGTTGGGAAGGAATTGCTTTTTTTGTCAAAATAAATTACCATGGATTGACCCTAAAGTTCTATTTAAAAGAAACTGTAGATTATATTGTTATCTTGGCAGTTGATAAACATTCTTTTTGAGCCCCTTACAAAACAGTGTAAAAAGGAAATTACGTAAAGTCAAATGATCAGAAGATATTTGTGGAGGGAAAGTTTGGTGACTAACACTGTATAATGGTGACAGAAACAGAATTTCAATATTGGAGCCTAGTGATGTTTAGTTTGGAAATTTATTTTTAAGCATTCATTGAGATATTATCAAACAAATGCGGGAGCTTATTTTCAACATCTTTAGTAGCTCAGGCCCTTCAGTTTCTCCTACCATGATGTATTAAAACTTGTCCTTCCTTTCTCTTTCATGGAGATTATATATAACCTAGAAGTTTTGCTCACTAGGTGTGTCTCTCCTTCTTTAGTGAAAGAAAGTTACATTGTGCTAGCACACTACTGTATGTTGTAAACCTAGTGTTTCCAGGGACTGATTTTCAGGCAAAAAGGAAAATATTAAATTTGGTTAGAATATATCACCATATGCTGCAGGATATAGCCAGATGAGTTGTTGTGTGACCAAATTATTACAAAAGCATATGTGTGTGTTAATAATACTAATAATTAATAATTGTTGAAAAACACATGTCACAACCCACAAGGGCTAATGAATATTGTATGTAGTTTACTGAACTTGCTTGGCAAACCATGTGTGACTCTTGCACATTAACTAAGAGCAATAAATGGACAAACTTGCATTTCATTAGTTAGTTATCCAGCAATCATCTTCCCTTTCCTTTCCAGGAGTAATATGTGTGAGATGAAAATAGCAGTAATCAGTTTCTACAGCAATAATTCTCTCTGGCAAATGTGAAATGCACAGTTGATCGTTAATATGCAATGATGAAAGATGCTTCGTATTTTGTGTTATGTCTCATGCATGCATTCGTATCAAACCTTGTGTATGTGCAATGCACTCATCCGATGCTCCTTTCATGGGTTAATCTTTGTGTGTGACGTGTTTGTTCTGTATGAGTGTAGGAGAAATCCTATTTGAAGAACATCTCTTCGTGTGTTATTGTGAATCAAATGTTGGGTAAGCTGGGGATTACCATGTGCACCTCTAAAGAGAACATTTGAGTTTTCTGGATAAAAACGCATGATCATGCTGTAATTCTATTTTTCATATGTGATCAATCTTCATGTGACTACAGTCTATAAAGAAGTATGAAATGCAGTAGCGTAGCCAGGATCGACCAATGGGGGGGGGTCATAGTTACTCGAAGCCAAATTCTACAAGCATTTCGTCGCTCGTTAAACGTGCACCATGGTCACGAGGGCAGCTGCAGTAAGTACGGATATCGTAGGTTCGAATCATGGTGCTGACAGGGGTTATCCTGAGTGTGGTTTTTCCACACTCCCTACAGGAAATTGCCGGCATAGTGCCTCACTTCAAGTCCCGGAGCGTATACCCCATCCTTGTCCTTGATACATTACTACAGTCATCACAACAATACAGGTTGCCAGACATCTTCATCGCAAACCTAACTATATGGGGCTGATGACCAAGATGTCTCAAGACCCTTAAATGAATTAACAATTCTACAAGTATTTCCATTTCTCAATGAGATATTATTACACAAGAAAAGTTTCATGTATTTTGCTCCAGAAGTTTTCTAATAATACCTAGTTACAATATGCACAAAAGTCAACAACAACAAAAACCAGTTCTTTAAAAAATGAAGTTATTTTTTGACTGAAATTGTAAATCTAGAACATTCCTGTTCCCCTGACAGGAGCAAAATAAACTCAAATCTATCTGTGCTATCAACATGAAGACTGCGTATCTCTCAACAAGAGAAAACATTAATAATAATTACAGAAGTCTCAGAAAAAGTCGGCATGTTCTCTCATGATGTATCATGTTGATTTAGGAGTTATACAATAGGCTACTCATTTTTATGTATGTTCAGGTTTTTCAACAAGATCCTGTGCTTTATATTGCAATTAGCCCTGAACGCCCAAAATATCATTTTCGAAGATTTTTGTCACCTAAGTCCTTTCTACCTTACAAATGCTACATGCAGCCGGAAAGAGGTTTAGTTGCTTACACTACACGTGCGACAAATTTCACTCGTTCGTAACTGGGAGATAACCATAATTCGGGGAATTTGTTGTTGGACTTACAGTATCCTGTACTAACTACATATATGAAGCAACTCAGCTGACGGTGATCTCATGCTCAAGAAGTTAACGATCCCACAAATAGCGTTAATGTACTAATAGAATTTTCTAAGTCCTTATTAAAACACGTTATTTTAAATTAAAACTAGATTAGTTTACATATAACTTCTCTCCCGCTAAGAAAAGAAAAAAGCTAATATTGTCCCGCTAGGTGGGATTCAAAATTATTTGGCGCTAGCCTCAGTTTGAAATAAGCTATATTTCGCGGGGGAAAAGTTAGATTGGCAAACCTGGCAGGATGGAGTTGTATTACCACAGTCTAAAATACACAGTCACGAAGCTCGCTGCGTTACGAAATTGCATCCTCTTGGTAGTTGGAGCGACACTAGCGCTCGCAGCGGCCAGTAGGCAGGCAACTACCTTGAGCACTTTTTTCGCAGAACTGACAATATCACTTTTGTAGGGATTTTTTGAATTTTAACTCACCTGAGTGATTATTTCAATTGTATGTCATGTCAAATCACAGTGTTTATATACTGTACACTTTTAATTCAAAGGAACAAAAAAAAATTGCTCTTTTTTTTTTATTAGTTCAGTCCTCTGCAAGTATCACTAGGTACAGTTGTATGACGTATTTAACGAGTCTTACGTAGAATTAATAGCCCATACTACTGTAGTTATAAATTCATGTGTTTGTTTCAATAAAAGTCACGGGCATCTCGACATACTGTAGAGCGCAGCAACTCCAACTGAAACCCCGGAAAAAATGCGAACTACAAGCCCGCTGTACTCTCTGTCACTCTGGCTGACGGAGCTAGCGCTCACGCAGGGTCACACTTGAAGTTGCTGAGCTCTAGTATAGAACAGCGTCCCCGATTCTTGGATGTAACTGGTAATCTCGAGAACCACTGGATGAATTTTGATGCCGTTTTCACCATTCTGTAAAGGATTTCTCAGGAACGTTTCTGTAGAACAACATTCATTTGTGACTACAGGAAGTCGAGCAGTAATGAGTTCAGTGAATCGAGTTGAAGAAAAACCTGTTGTCCGTGCGCCATTTTAGCTTACGCTGTCTCAAAAGTGGAGCCGGGCCGAAAGGCGACAACTGTACATCACCAAGTAGCCGGCATGGTGGTGAAACGGACACAAATCACAACCATGCTGATTTTCCAATGGGGGGGGGTTCTAACCCCCAGTAACCCCCTGGCTACGCCACTGATGAAATGTATCCATAGTTGGAGACCAGGTTACTCAAACGAATGCTAGTTATAGAATACATATTAACTCTTACAAACCTTCACCAAAGGATAGTCGAGTTAAGTGCATAGTCCACAAGAAGTCCTGAAGAACAAAGGTGACAGAATTGAAAGCAAATTATAGATTTTGAGAACCTAAGAAAGGAGGAATAATTCCTAGAAAGGTTAGCAGGCCCAGTTCTGAGGTCCCATACCTATTGCAGGCCTCGCAGGATGCAGTCAATGTAGCATTCACCATGATGGTGTTGCCTACGTATAATTGAACGAGTTTGTGAAAAATGGAATATTTAATTACAGGGAGAGAACAGATCTCGATACCAAATTTTCCACACGTTCTATGTGGCTTAAATTAACACCTTTATCATTTCCACCACTATAGAATCTGTTAATACATTCTTACCTTCATAGTAGGTAATATATACTGTTTTAATTGACTTGGAGAAAGCCTTTGATAGAGTTAAGTGGAATATCTTGATGGACATTCTAAGGAAGAATGGAGTTGACTGGAGGGAAAGAAGGTTGATTAAGAATCTATATCTCCAACAGAATATCAGAGTTCAAATTGGGAACGAGTTGACTGAGGAAAGCAGAATTGGAAGGGGAGTAAGGCAATCTTGTCTTTCCCCCATACTGTTTAATATGTATCTGGAGCACATCATCCAGAATTGTATGAAAGGAAAGGGAGGAGTGCAGATTGGTGGTAGGAGGATAGAATGTATTAGATTTCCTGATGATATGGTGTTATTGGCAGAGAGTGAAACAAATACATGAATTTATAACTACAGTAGTATGGGCTATTCATTCTACGTAAGACCCGTTAAATAAATGATTGGAATGATGGAAGACCTAAATACGACCTGTGAGAAATTCGGAATGAGAATTAATAAAAATAAGACAAAATGTATGGTGATAAATTCATGAAACGTAAGGACAACTTTAAAGTTAGGACTGGACGAAATAGAACAAATAAGTGCATTCAAATTCTTGGGATGCATAGTAACTGAAGACATGAGATGCAAACAGGAGGTGAAAACCCGCATTGCAATTGCCAAGGAGGCATTTAATAAGAAATGGAGGTGGTTTTGGGGGTAATGGACAAAGGCCTGAGGAAGAGAATGGCAAAAATGCTTTATTTGGAGTGTAGCACTATATGGAGCTGAGACGTGGACATTGAGATAAGAGGAAGAAAAATGATTGGAGGCATTTGAGATGTGGATATGGAGGAGAATGGAAGGGATAAAATGGGTAAAGAAATTGCGTAATGAAGATGTGCTGAAAGGTGTTGGGGAGGAGAAAAATATATTAAAGGTACCGCATATACCCGAATGTAAGACGAGGTTTTTTCCCACTTTTTGTGTCATAAAAATTAGGGGTCGTCTTATATTCAGGGTATTTAAAAAAAAAAAAAAATATTATTATTATTTGCAAAGTAGTATGTGGTGTTGGCATCTTGTAACTCGCAACAAATCAATGCGTTGATGAATATTAAAATATGGTTTGTTATGTTTAATTACCATGCATATACGAATAGTGCACATTTTGAGGTTAGGATTTACGCATACACGTCATTTTAAGCGGATAAATTATATGTTCGAAAGCATACGGAAATGTTTTAAAACAATCTTTACAAGTACAACCAGTCAGTTTTACGAGCAGTAATTGAGTGATCAACGTATCTTAATTTAATAACGTCTCCCATTCTTGAACAAAGGAATTATAGAGTATGTCTTGGAAAAGCGGGCAGAGGGATTTCCGATAACACGAGATGTTATAAAAATGAAAGCACGACCTTGAGGGCATATATTGTGCAAGTTATGAGTTAGCGAGTTTTTTTTTTTTAAATCTGTAAGAGGCAGTTGATAACTAGGCCTCGTCTTATATTCGGGATCGTCTTACATTCGGGTATATACAGTAATCAGGATGAGGAAACAAAATTGGCTTGGTCATTGGATGAGAAGAAATTTTTACTTATGGATGCAATGGAAGAAACAGTGAATGGTAGAAGACGATTAGGACGGAGAGGATTCCAAATGGTTGACAGTATAAGGATCAACGCAAAGTATGAAACAACAAAGAAAGTAGCAGGAGAATGGTTTGCTTGGAGAGCTGCCATGTGAAGACCTGCCCTAGGGCAGAACACTTATGATGATGATAGGTTTAGGCCCAGTTGACTGTCGATAGCCAGGCGATTACTTCTGAGTCAGGATAGTGCCAGGTTTACTGATAATTTTAAGGCATTACACTGGCTGAGGGGTAGAGACCAGTTTCATTCTTTCACTCAAGGTAAAAGGAAGAAGAATAATAAGGTAGCGCCATCCGCTGTTCGCGAGAAACTGCTGGCTTGCGCGACGACTTGCAGATGCACAGCACTTGGTAGCAGCATTAGACTGCACGGCTACAAGCATAATATAAACTATTTACGTCAGTATCTATTAAATTAAGCTAATGTTTGCCTAATCTTAAATGGTAAGACGTCATCCTAATGATGGCGCCTCGTGGAAGGGATTGGTGATATAAAATTTTTGATAAAACTTTTGATGTTTAGTTCAATCGTGTGCACCTTGTATTTTGGTTGCACTCAAGTGATGTAGTTAGTAGATGATTTTTAATTTTATTATGTTAATTAAGAAGTTATGTGGAGAATAGAACGCGGCATCGCACATGGCGGTCCCTCAGTCAGGTGGGTGTATTGGTCACCAGTTTGGTGCCGTTGGCAACCGATCCTTGTTGGACCACCCACCCCACTGGGTGAGGGCGCTGTAATTTAGGTGTTAATATTTGCAGTAGCATCAGTATTTGTTGTGGAAAATGTTGTGTATTTTAGAAAGGGATATGGGGTTTTATGTGTCCAAGTTGGTCTGGTTGTAAGAAGGCTACCAATGGGTGATTAGGTGGTATATTTTGTCCCATAGTGTTGCCATGGTGGTATTATGGCATAATAGTTCTATGGGGCCCTTATCAGGAGATCGGAGAATAGTTGGAGTTGGGTTTTGGTTGCTAGTAAGCCATAGGAGCTATGCCCTGCGTTCGCTAGCAACCGTGTGTTGTGATTGGTCTGTTGTAGTGGGTGTTCTGAAATGTTGATCTGTGATTGGCTGGTGTGATCTGATTGATATTGGGTGTTTGTAAAATTGTTTTTAATGAATTTTGGTAAAATAGGTGTGAATAGTATGTGTTAATGTTGTTTATTAGTGCATTTACGTTACTAATAAGCCATAAGAGCTGTGCTCTGCCTTGATTAGTAACGTTGCAATGTGATTGGTCTGTTATGGTGGGATAGTTGAATGGTCTGATTTGTGATTGGTTATTTTATGTAGATTTGTAGGTGTTTGGGTGTTATTGTTTATGGTTTTTTGGGTGGAATTGTAATATTTAGTTTTGGTATGATGTGAGTATGGTGTTGTTTGGTTGAATTAGGTAGTTTCTTGTGGTTTGTTGTAGTCGGATGTAGGTATCCATCTAGGTTTTGACCACGCCCGGTGAGGCTTAACTGTGTTAGGTGTTATACGTTTGTGTTTTGAAGGATTTCTTTGAGTATGAGTGTGTATTTGGTTTGCATTTTCTTTCTGGGTCAGGTTGATATTGTCCTAGAAAATCCTTAATCAAGATAGGTATAGAGGAACACTTTGGACATATTTGGTATCTGTCAATTGGTTTATTGAGGCCACCTTGACGCACAGAATAGTACTTACCACTACTGTATTCTAACTATAACAACATGCACAATTAAATAATTTCACGTTCATATTTATTGTTTTTAAATTATCAAATACTGTATATGATTTAAGTTTACAAGTTTTCGTGACAATTAGAGCAATTTCAAGTAATACAATTACTGTAGTAGTATGCAGTACGAACTTTTGTGAAATTTTAAAGATGAATACAATTGTATTATCCTGCCTTAGAAATAACTAAATATTCCATAACTGGCGAATGCATACAAATGTTATTGTTAAATATAAATGGTCATGTATAACATTAAACCTGCTTATTTTAGGGTGGCCATTACAAATATGCGTACATACGCAAGCAGCATGCACTATTAGTACTACAGTATTTAGTGCCGTACCAAATGGATTCAAAAATTGCTTTATATAAACAAAGGTGATTTAGGGCATTACCTTCACATAAAACTTCATATCATATCTTAAATACTGAATGAATCTAGCCCCGGACTGTAGACAACTACCGCACAATGATAGTCACAAACTGAGATGGCCATTTTAATAATAATTTTAAAAAGCTACAGTACTTATTCTGCTGAGTGAGATGAAGTATTTATTTTTGTTTCATCATTCTATTTGTAACATGTATAAAATAAGTTTTGTTTTCCTCTCTTTGCTGTATCATCAAATCATTGGAGAGAACAAGCTATAAGTGAGCTACCGGTATATAAATGATGATAGATACTTCTTTCTTTTCAACGATAAAGCCCACGTCTCGGTTTATAAGCCTTCCAATGAAAACTATGGGAATTATACTAATCCGAGAGAGATTGTATAATCCAACCATGCGTTTGTCAATAAGACACGATGAGAATACCCCTCGCTTGTCTCGGTGAAATCACTGCGCTGAACAGCAAAACGATTATCCTCTGCGCATCAGATATGGCCATCCCAATTTCACCAGTGGCAATGCCATTTATCACACTTCTGCACTGGTAATTTCAGTACATTTTGGCTTTTGCTGCCGAGTTGGCAAAGAAAAATTGTTGTTTCCTTTTAAATTGTCATCCTTGAATTGAATTTAAAGATCACACAGTTTGTTTGTTTACCCCTTGTAATCATGATGTTAAAGATGCATTTTTGTTGATGCATGCAGCTGACTCAAGGAGTAGGATAGTTACTTTTTCACAGTGGCTGTGTGATATGGAGAATGCTACAATGGCAACAGTGTACAATTCAGGTCGTTCAGACACATGTATCTGTACATTTTAAAACTAGGAAGAAAACAAGTGTATTTTGGGTTTATTGAGAAACTGGAAAAGGAAGGGAGTTTTTGGCTTGTATTTAAGAAGACAAATACAAGGATATCTTTCTGTCTTAATAACAAATTACTTTATGGATGATGAGAGTAAGTTTCATAATTTATTTCAATTACAGTAGTAAGGGATTAGTTTCATTTTCTTCTGTCAGCTATTATAAGCTGTCTGACAAATCCTTGCCAGCGGTTCATACATTAACTACGAGTTGTCAGTGGTGTGGCGCAATCTGTTTTCCCGGAGATCCCAGTGCAGTCAGCTCTGAATAACAATGAATCACTATGGTACCGGCTTTGTGTTTAGTCAGTTTGTTATTTCAAATTTGTGTTGCACGCATAGTTTTAAGGCATTCATACTTGACGAGTAGTGCATACCTGCCAACTTTTACGGATTTATAGATGAACTATAAGAATTGATTATGACAGATGAACTACAATATTTTACGATTCTACACACCAAGAAGATCTTCTCTTTTAAATTCACACCAGAACAATTTTCCTCAGGCTGCCAATAGATGTTGTGTGATTGGCGAATATTCAAAACATCTCTCTGATTTGTATTTTACTGAGCGGTTTTCAATAGTGAAGACAGCACTCCCTGATAATAGCTTCTAAAGCCTAGTTGCTTGATATCAATTTCTTCTTTTTATTTTTCTTCTTACAGTGAATGAAAAACTGATTCATTTGACAGTTCTTTTTGTTCGTTAAGCAGTCACCACAAGTGGCAAAGCTGAGATATATGAGGTGCATGTACAAATTAGGTTATGTAAATGGAGTTCATTAAATATGTTTGTTGTAACTTAGTTTAATTCAGGTGAAATGTTTTGTCTCTTAGAATGTCATCAGTTACATGTAGCATTTTGTCGTGTTTTGCTGCCTTATGGTGCATGCGGTTTCCCATGTTCTGTCGCTTGGGGATTTTAGTCATAAGCTATTTCAAAAGTTGGCAGCTATGGTAGTGTATTATTACAGTAGAATTGATATTATATTATATACACTGGCAGAAAAAATATCCCAACACCATGAAATGAGGAATGTAGAGTACGGAAATTTCGGCAATATATTTGGCGAGGTAAAATATCTAATTGATAAAAGGTACAAGACAACAGGTTAATGTTCGTGCGAGAAAAGCCATCACTATGTGCCATGATGGTCCATTAATAACCGGTATAATCGCTAGACTTGCAAACGTGCTTGCATTGTGTCGTACAGGTGCCGGATGTCAGCTTATGGGTTGGAGTTTGTTGCACTTGGTCGGTCAATACAGGGACGGTTAATGCCGGTTGTGGACAACGCTCGAGTTATTGTCCAATGAAGTCCCATACACAGGGATGTTAAAGTGAACGAAATTTTACATTTCACTCCGGAGCAGGAGTGGAATTAAATTCAGCCAATTCAATACTATTCCGGCGTAGAATTAAACCTGGAGTGAAACATAATTTCACTCCGACAAGGAATTAAATTGGAAATGAAATATTGAATTCTATTCCTCTCAGAATAAATCTCGAAATGCAATTCAATTCCGCTGGGAGTGAAATTATATCCATTGTATTGTATTTTATTCCCCTCGGAATGAAATGTTGAATGAGACACTCGATTTTGTTTCGAAGGGAATAAAATTAAATCCAAATAATTTCAAGCCCCAGGACGCAGCCCTGGAGGCGGTAAGGCTGCGTTCACACCGGAGGAGGCTTGCTAGGTGCTTAGCGCTTGGATTGTCGCCTAGATGCAAAGTGCTTGGATACACACTGGCCACACTCATAAGAGCTTTTAGTCCTTGTTTCTTGGTTCAATTAAACAGTGTACATCAAAATGTCGCTTTCAAAGTTAAGAAGAAAAATACTTCTGTCTGAAAATAGTTCTTTAAAGTATGATTAGTTACGTCGACCATGTTGGGTACATGACGTTAATCGCTCAAGGGTAACGAAAGGGGAGTTTAACGTTCTTTATAAACAATTGCGAAATTATGAAGAGAAGTTCTTTGATTATTTGAGAATGAACACAAACACGTTAGATATTCTGCTTACCAAAATTAAGGAAGAAATTCAAAAGCAAGATACAAATTATAGATCATGCATATCACCTGAGGAACGTTTAATGGTTACCGTGAGGTAAGTTGAAACTTTGTAAAAATCATATTTCAGTAGCCCAAGCTGTATGTTGGCCAATTGTGAGCTTGCATCCCCATATGAATATAATATATAAGTTATGTCAATTGATAATATAAAACAGACATATTAATGTTAGCACTATAATAATAATGAGTCGCATCTGGAAAACTTGTTGAGAATAGTTGAAGCATTCTCACGAGACATACAAATGGAATTTGGTTTGGACAAGTGTCGGACACTAAAGGTGGTGAGAGGAAAAGTGCAGAAGTCCGGGTATGAGCTGGAAGATGGACAGCATATTAGGGCTATGTTGGCAGAAGATGCTTACAAATACTTAGGAGTAAAACAAGCTAAGCATATTGACCATGTGTCAATAAAGAAAGATCTGTCCTGCAGTGGCGGATCCAGAGGTTCACCTCGGAGGAGGCACTCAAGAATTTCAGAGTAGCTAGAGAAAATATGTAATAAAATTACTAAATTTGTATTTAATCTACACACACTACACATAACATTCAACCACCAGATTTTATAATTCTACAAGAAATTCATTATATTAAAATGGTTTATTGGTTTCAGTTTCAATAACACAAGTCATTGTCATTATGTAAAAAAAAAAACCTTTTAAATTCTACAGAATATGTACATTTCCACATTTTAATGCACATTACACAGTCTAATCCCTCCCTATATTATTCTGCTATGATCCCATTCCATTATTGTACAGAAAATAAGGTCCCATTAACACCAACCTACACATACGGGATACCTACAGGTTCAGCATAACCCAATGCGTAAGCGAAATGCACTCACTCTTTAAATGCCTCACAATTAAATAAATACCTTAAAACATGTATATTTACAATGAAAGAATGCAACACGGTAACCATGGTAACAGAATCTCACAGGTCCATCTATTTCTGTAAAACGCAACGCAATGCAATTCCAATTATTACATTACTGTGCAAGTTTCCAGACAGTTATAAGGTTATCACTGAACCAAATTAAGCTGTAAAATTCATCAATACATACAGTATAATGCGCTTAAGTGGGTCAAGGGGCACTAGAATTTTTTCACGCAATTTTCACGTGTCGGTGTGGTACGAAAAGTCTTTTTCACCCGACTATAAAGGGTCTCCGAAAACCACATTTAAAGGCCCTTAAATTAACAGTGTCTGTGATAATCCCGGAAAACTAACTTCGCTCTGATATACCTATGAAGGAATGACAAACCCCTAACCACTGCACCAGTAGCTGAATTGATAAAGTCTGATTATTCATACCAAGGATAAATCAGTCGTAGCATTCATGATTGAGATTTTGATAAGTGTACTCTTTACACCTACAATACTCGCGGGCGAAGCCGCGACGGGTAATGCTAGGATGTATTAAAACATTTGCAATCATAGTGACTATCTGAAGACAATATACAAGTCTACCGTACTACACAAATGTTACGAAATATATACATAGTACCAACATCGTCAGTCACTGAGTCACTACTAGTCACATAAATATAAATACAAAAAACAATTGTATTGAATACTGATTGAGAGCCTCCATGGCTTAGGTGGCAGCACACCGGCCTCTCACCGCTGGGTCCGTGGTTCAAATCCCGGTCACTCCATGTGGGATCTGTGCTGGACAGAACGGAGGCAGACATGTTTTTCTCCGGGAACTCCGGTTTTCCCTGTCAAAATATCATTCCAGCAACACTCTCCACTATCATTTCATTTCATTTGTCATTCATTTCCTCATTGCCTCAGAGGAGTGCGACAGGCTTCGTCAGCCGGCACAGTTCACATCCTCGCCGCTAGATGGGGGCTTCATTCATTTCACATTCCTGATCCGGTCGGTCGACTGGAAGCAGGCTGTGGATTTTCATTTTTTACTGATTGGGATTCTATTTGGTGACTATCCCAGGCAAAATACATGCCTATTACAAAATAAGATCCAGGTTGATCCTTCGTTTACCCCCTTTTGAGAAACGTTCTAGAACTTTTTCAACGTCAACATTTATATCACGGTGAACAAATAACAGACACAAGCCTTTCCTCTGCAATTCACGTTCGTAGCCATGATTTGATAAGTTGCAGGCTGCTGAAAGATCTCTCTGCACTTGCAACACTGTCGATGTAGCAATTGTATTAACAGTGTTGCCATTACATACTATATGATAAACATTGACCACATTCATGACTGCAGGCAATACAGCAAAGATTTTACTTGCAGTGTGCAATTTGCAGAAACAATAATTTTTATCGGCAATATCAATGTTTTTTCGGGGGGGTGGGGCACTTGCCCCTGGTGCCCCCCTCTGGATCCGCCACTGCTGTCCTGTGAATTTGTCAAAAGATTAAAACAAATCATAAAAACGCACTTGGGAACAGCAAAAACCTAGTGAAAGCTGTTAACACGTATGCTGTACCTGTGCTGAGCTACTCCTTTGGCATAATCAAATGGTGTAAAACGGACATCGAAGGACTTGAGCGAAAAATGAGAACAATGCTCACAAAAGGAAGGAAACACCACCCACGATCTTCAATAGAGAGATTGACTCTACCCAGAAGCCTAGGTGGACGTGGGTTCGTTGACATTGATAATCGGATGAAACGACAGATAGTCAGCCTTAGGGAGTACTACGCAGAAGCGAGGTCATCTGTACTTCACAGAGCCATCAGTGAGGCGGACAGATCAACGCCACTGGTCTTGTGTCAGCAAGAGATTCAACACTTCCTACATACTGACCTTCAGAAGATGGAAGCATGGAAAGCAAAACCTTTGCACGGAAGACATCCAAATGAGGTGAATCAAGCAAATGTTGATATAACTGCGTCAAACTACTGGCTCACTTCAGGACAGATCTTTCCAGAAACTGAAGGTTTTATGCTAGCAATTCAAGACCAAGTCATCCCTACAAGGAACTACCTCAAGTTCATTGTAAAAGATCCCGCTGTACCAGATGATAAGTGCCGCTATGGATGTCAACAGTCGGAAACAATACAGTCTATTACATCTGCATGTAGATATTTCCTGGCAACAGAGCACAAACAAAGGCATGATGCAGTTGCTAAAATCTTGCATCAGGAGTTGGCTGATAAGTTTCAGCTTTTGAAAGGAAAGAAAGTTCCATACCACCAATATCAGCCAGAGTGTGTTCTTGAAAACAATGAATACAAGCTGTATTGGGACCGAACTATTTTGACTGATCAATCGGTATCACACAACTGGCCGGATCTGGTGGTTGTAAACAAGAAAACCAAGCAAACTACATTGATTGATGTTGCGATTCCTAACAACAAGAATCTCCAGTCAAAACACATTGAAAAGATCAGCAAATACAGCGAGTTGGTCGACCCTATCAAAAGACAATGACATGTAGAGCGAGTGAAGACCATACCTATCATTGTCTCGAGTACGGGCGTGATCCCAAGTGCCTTGCTACAAGGCCTTAAAGAACTGGATCTGGATACTCGGCTGTACAAACTAATGCAGAAGGCAGTAGTTCTATCAACAACGAGAATCGTTCGGAAGTTCGTGGGTAGCGAAATTCTAGCTTAGAAGTTGCTGTTTCCGTAGCTATACTTTGGTTCACTGAAGCCCGTATAGTTACGTTGTAATATACCAGAAATGTGTTATATGTACTGTATAAACCGAAAATAATAATAATAATGCAGAATTACTCTGCATTTCAGATTATTTCTATTATTATTATTATTATTATTATTATTAGACTATTATTATCATCATTAATTTATGAAGAGAGAGATGACTGATTTAGTACAGCATAATACAGTATAACATTAGTACAGATTTTTTAATGAAATTTATTCATGTAAAGTACAAATTGACATTCAAATGATTGCACCAAAACCGATTAGAGTACAGAATTGTATGTCTGTACATATGAAGTCAGAGTATGTGGCGATACATCAGTAGGGTCGTAAAAAACAGATTCATTCTCAGGTTGTCGGACTGTAGGCGGTAGATGCGGTTGCTCGATATTTCGCAGAGAACTGGAATTGGATGTACATGGCTGAATGTGGACTGAAGGTCTTGCAAAAATTCGAGTTCACTCAAAGTTAGGTCTTGTATCCTGCCTCTTAACCTTAATTTGCAAATTGAAGGGATTTGAGCCATATAGGGCAAAAGACTCTCAAAGAAGTGGCGGTCTTCATTACCTTCTCTTTCGCTTTCCTTTTGCAGAAGTTCAACCTTTTTCCTTTCAAGCTCCAGGAGCTCGTTACTTTGGGATTTGCCAGTTCTCATGGAGCGTTGTTTCTTGGGTGGTGGTGGTGGAGTAACTGAAGACAGATCAGTAGATAATGGTGTAAACGGACCATCTTCGTCGTACGAAGTAGTAGCCTCATCTACATCTACAGTTGTTTGAGTGTCATTGTCTGAAGATGGTAAATTGGAATCCCTTTGTGAAAGAACCGTAGTATTCTGCAGGAACTTCAGTTGTTCGAATAAGCGCCATGTAGAGGTGGATACATCTTTAGCGCCTTCACCAGTGCGTGGTTTTTCAACTTTTCTACATTCTTTATGAAAGTACGCTCGTATATTTTTCCATCTTCCCTTGACAGTTTTCACTGAAAATAAAAAGAAATTATTAGTAAAGCAATGAATAGATGAGGAAATAACTTAATCAATAAAATAGAGATTTTACATTGTTTCAGATATTTGACAACTGGTGAATCATTTAGGTCTCTGGCTTTTCATTTTTGCCTGGGACGCTCAACAGTTTCAAAGATAGTGAGAGAAACGTGTGATATTCTGTGGGACACATTAAAAGAAGAATACATGCCAGTACCTACACTTGAGAAATGGTAGGCAATAGCAGACAACTTTTTTCAACAGTGGAACTTTCCTAACTGTAACGGTGCCATCGATGGGAAACACGTCAGAGTAAAATGCCCATCGCACACTGGCTCTTTACACTATAATTATAAACAATATTTTTCTATTTTATTGCAAGCTGTAGCTGATGACCAATGCAAACTTATTGTCGTTGATATTGGTGGTGGTCGACTTTGCGACGCGGGTAATTTCAGAAGTTCTTTGTTTCATTTATTAGAATCCAACAGCCTAAACATCCCCCCAGAAAGAGAAATTCCCAACATAAATTCCAAAATTCCATTTGTGCTTGTGGTAATGGTGGTTATCCATTATTGAACTACTTAATGAGACCTTACGGAACACGAAATGCTGATAACAGACAATTAGTGTATAACTATCGCCTTTCAAGAGCTCAAAGGAGTGTTGAGTGTGCCTTTGGTATAATGTCATCGAAGTGGAGAGTTTTACTGAAAGCCATAGAAACTAGTGTGGACACAGCTAAGTCAATTACTAAAGCAGTCTGCATCCTTCACAACTTTGTCATTACACATGAACGACCGCACTTACCTCCAGAAGAGAACGAATTCAATGTTGAAAGTGGATTGATCGATTCAAGAGCACACCATTCACAAAGACCACAATATAGGTTTGCAAACTCTGCAGTACAAACCAGAGATGTTTTGATGAATTATTTTAACGGAACTGGATCAGTACCTTGGAAAATGGACTATGCTTTACCCGAAAATGTTATTCGATGCCATAACATGTAGGTACAGCATCTAACGAAGCCACAATGTGAATAAATGAACTGTTTCCGACTGCTTACTAATTATTACCATTTCTCTTTGTGATTCTCAACACACACAATCATTTTGTAATAATACTGTACGTGTAAATATAAATTACTTTGTTTCGACTTAACGTCTTTCTGTACTTCCTCTGCTACTTCATCCCATTGTTTCTTTAGTACAACAGCGTTTTTATGCAGTTCGTGTGATGGGTCCCAGAGTATTTCTCCCTTGAAAACAGCCGCTATGATTGCTTCATCCATATTGTTATTAAAATTTACTCCAAATTGGAACACACTCAGCTGGTAACCCACCAGGCTAACTCTCCTGGCAAAACAGACGTGATCGTTCACTTGGGTAGTTGCTTGGCAAGTCGCTAGGTAGCCTAGCGCCTGGTGTGGCCTGTCTCGTCTATTGTGCACTGTCCGTTCGCTTGAGTTAGTCATCCAGGCGACCACCCAAGCGCTAAGCACCTAGCAAGCCTCCGGTGTGAACGCAGCCTAATGGTGGGATCCCACGCTGAGTCCGAGGGAAAAGCCAACCTGGAAGGTAAACCGACTAAAAAAGAAGTAGACCGATTGAGACTCGGACAAGGGCTTTTCAGAATTTATGTGTATACTAAGTTCGACGTTATAATGGAATTTGCTGGCAAATTCGGGTGGGTAAATTATGAATAAGGCCATTTGATACCCGGAGCGCAGTAGGTGGTTGAAGGTGGAACTTATAGCCTATGGCCTGGATTTGGTACACAAATACATGTCGATTCCTTATTATTAAACGGCGTCGGGGATGAGATGCGATGAAAGTCTATGTGGCGGGTGATTTTTACACCCTGATGCACTTCCTGACGCCAACCTCAGGAGAGGAGTTGATGAGAGGTGAAATGAATAAAATATGAATGAAACTGGGCAAGGATGTGTAAGGAAGCGGCCGTGGCCTGTCAGAAGGTAGGCAACCGTCCCAGCGTTTGCAAGGTGTTGAAAATCGGAAATCACGGAAGACCATTTCACGTCTACTCAGTCCGCAGACAGCTTCGTCCCATAGCCTACCCCTGCGCGTTAGCGAGCGTAGCTACCGCTGTCGGTCTATTTGGTATACAAATGTTTCCTATTAACAAATCCTGTCGGAGGTATTGAATGCTGGAGTGATTATTCGCGCTTTCATCATGTTGAATTGATAAAACGTATTACAATTTGAAAGGCACAGTCCTGGTTGGACGAGATAGTACTATGACCTCGCCAAGTTTAATTGTAATCGCTCTAGCCGTTTAGAGTTTATGAGGACACACAAACTGATACAAGGTGATCTCACAAGTCTGTATTTCATAACATGAAAGTAAGTTTAAATTAATGAAAATGATAATCCACAGCCTGCTTCCGGTCGACCGACCCGGTCAAGGATGGAATGAATGAAGCCCCCATCTAGCGGCGAGGATGTGAACTGTGCCGGCTGCCGAAGCCTGTCGCCCTCCGCTGAGGCAATGATTAAATGAATGACAGATGAAATGAAATTATAGTGGAGAGGGTTGCTGGAATGAAATATTTGACAGGAAAAACCGGAGTACCCGGAGAAAAACCTGTCTGCCTCCGCTTTGTCCAGCACAATCTCAAATGG
The DNA here is from genome assembly GCA_946902985.2 of Meconema thalassinum. Lineage (NCBI taxonomy): Eukaryota > Metazoa > Arthropoda > Insecta > Orthoptera > Tettigoniidae > Meconema > Meconema thalassinum. The sequence continues at coordinate 281,470,987 of OX336389.2, read as the reverse complement.
AGTGACCGGGATTTTAACCACGGACCCAGCTGCCGCCTAAGCCACGGAGGCTATGAAGGCTCAAATTAATAATCTGGTGAAATAAATTTGAGAAAAATACCTCAGGTATTAACGTTATATTCCAGGAGTTCATTGTAGTGAATGGTTCCGTGGCTAAATAGCTTCGCGCTAGGCTTTGGCCTGACGTCTCGCGGGTTCGATTCCCGGCCGGACCATCAAGGATTTTATTCTCCTGGGGTTAATTCTCTTGGCTCGGGGACTGTGTGTATGTGACATCTTCGTCATCACTTCATCCTCATTACGGCGTACAGGTCGCCCGCGGGCGTCAACTAGAAAGACCTGCACTCGGCCTCTCAGGAGGCCATATGATCATTATTATTGATCGGATTGGATAAGAAAAAATCTTCATTGTGAGTGCCGTTCCGCGAGGTATTAACCGTAATTCTATGGATTAAGTTTCGCTTGATATTGAAATATCATGAAATTACATGGATGTATTTTATTCACGTCGGAATTTAAGACAATATTCGTTCAAAGTTTCATTCAGGGAGGAATAGAATAAATTGTATGGAATTAGTTTCACTCCGGCCGGAATAGAACCATATGTTCATTCACAGTTTCATTCCTACAAGAATAAAATTATATTGCATGGATTTAATATCACTCCGGCCGGAATAGAATTAAATATTCGGTCGAATTAAATTGTATGAATTTAATTTCACTCCGCCCGGAAAATAATAAATTACATTGTATGAATTTAATTTCACTCCGGCCGGAATGGAATTAAATGTTCGTTCACAGTTTCATTCCATCGGGGAGCGTGATGGCGCTGTAGCTTAGCTGCTTGTCTTTCACCCGGACGGCCGGGGTTCGAATCCCGGTGACAGCGGGGTGGAATTTTCACCTGAAAAATCACGTGGCGTTGGAATGAAACTGAAAATACATTTAATTCTATTCCAGCCGGAGTGAAATTAAATCCATTCACTTAAATTCGAACGAACATTGACCTCTATTCAGGCCGGAGTGAAATTACATCCATACAATTTAATTCTATTCCGGTCCGAGTGAAATTATAAGGTGCATTCAAAAAGTAACGAGCCGGAGGTTGTAATGCGCAAACCGGTGACGACATCGGCTAATCGTGGCTTGTGTAACGAGGTGTGGTTCCATCCAGAGCGTGGAAGGTCACAGCCCGTCGCTAGAGGGCACGCGTGCACGTCACGTGACGATACAAAGCGAGCAGCAGCATCGTCCAACCAAGACAGTAGGCCATTCGACATGCTTCCTGGTGTGGTTGAAGACCCATTGGGCACACACTTTCCGTCAGTGCAGTCGTTCCTTCATGATGGTGTGCACACTTCCGGCGCTCAATCCGACCACGACGGCTATGGCGTTCACTGTCACTCGGCGGTCCTGGGTAATGAGTGCATCAACCAGCTGGACGTTGTCATCGGTAATGCACGTGGTTGCCCCAGACCGGGCATCATCGGCTAACGACACCCGTCCTGCCACGCCTTGACCCTTGCAAGGGACATGCAGTGTTCGCCGTACACTTGTGATATTCGGCGATGAATGTCCGTTCCCCCTACTCCTTTCGCTGTCAGAAACCGAACAACACTTCTTTGCTCTTCGTGTGACGCCTCCATGTCACTGTTTGCAATGCGACTGGCATCGTTGGACGATTGATGCATGCTGCTGCTCGCTTTGTATCGTCACGTGACGTGCACGCGTGCCCTCTAGCGACGGGCTGTGAACTTCCACGCTCTGATCGGAACCACACCTCGTTACAGCCGCCACGATTAGCCAATGTCGTCACCGGTTTGCACATTACAGCCTCCGGCTCGTTACTTTTTGAACGCACCTTATACTTTCATACAATTTAATTCTATTCCAGCCGGAATGAAATTAAATTCATACAGTTTAATTCTATTCCAGCCGGAGTGAAATTAAATTCTTACAATTTAATTCTTTTCCTGCCAGGATGAAATTAAATTCATACAATATAATTCTATTCCTGATGGATTGAAACTGTGAACGAACATTTAATTCTATTCCGGCCGGAGTGAAATTAAATTCATAAAATTTAATTCTATTCCGGCCGGAGTGAAATTAAATTCATACAATTTAATTCTATTCCGCCGGAGTGAAATGAATTCATACAATGTAATTATTTTCCGGGCGGAGTGAAATTAAATTCATACAATTTAATTCGACCGAATATTTAATTCTATTCCGGCCGGAGTGAAATTAAATCAATGCAATATATATATATATATATATATATATATATATATATATATATATTTTAATGAAACTGTGAATGAACATTTAGTTCTATTCCGGCCGGAGTGAAATCTATACAATATAATTCTATTCCTCTCAGAATGAAACTTTGGACGAATATTGTCTTAAATTCCGACGTGAATAAAATAAATCCATGTAATTTCATGATATTTAAATATGAAGCGAAACTTAATCCATAGAATTACGGTTAATACCTCGCGGAACGGCACACTCAATGAAGATTTCTTCTTATTCAATCCAATCAATAATAATGATCGTATGGCCTCCTGAGAGGCCGAGAGCAGGTCTTTCTAGTTTACACCCGCGGGCGACCTGTACGTCGTAATGAGGATGAAGTGATGATGAAGAAGTCTGATACACCCAGTCCCCGAGCCATGGGAATTAACCCCAAGAGAATAAAATCCTTGATGGTCAGGCCGGGAATCGAAACCGCGAGACGTCGGGCCAAAGCCTAGCGCGAAACTATTTAGCCACGAAGCCATTCACTACAATAAACTCCTGGGATATAACGTTAATACCTAAGGTATTTTTCTCAATATTATTTCACCAGATTATTAATTTGAGCCTTCATAGCCTCCGTGGCTTAGGCGGCAGCACGCCGGCCTCTCACCGCTCGGTCCGTGGTCAAAATCCCGGTCACTCCATTTCAGATCTGTGCTGGACAAAGCGGAGGCAGACAGGTTTTTCTCCGGGTACTCCAGTTTTTCCTGTCAAATATTTCATTCCATCATCCCGCTCCACTATCATTTCATTTAATCATTGCCTCAGAGGAGTGCAGCCGGCACAGTTCATATCCTCGCCGCTAGATGGGGGCTTCATTCATTCCATCCTTGACCCGGTCGGTCGACTGGAAGCAGGCTGTGGATTTTCATTTTCATTAATTTAAGCCTACTTTCATGTTATGAAATATAGACTTGTGAGATCACCTTGTATCCGTGTGTGTCCTCATAAACTCTAAACGGCTAGAGCGATTACAATTAAACTTGGCGAGGTCATAGTACTATCTCGTCCAACCAGGACTGTGCCTTTCAAATTGTAATACGTTTTATCAATTCAACATGATGACCGCGCGAATAATCACACCAGCATTCAATACCTCCGACAGGATTTGTTAATATGAATCATTTGTATACCAAATAGACCGACAGCGGTAGCTACGCTTGCTAACGCGCAGGGGTAGGCTATGGGACGAAGCTGTCTGCGGACTGAGTAGACGTGAAATGGTTTTCCGTAGTTTCCGATTTTCAACACCTTGCAAACTCTGGGACGGTTGCCTACCTTCTGACAGGCCACGGCCGCTTCCTTACACATCCTTGCTCAGTTTCATTCATATTTGATTCATTTCACCTCTCATCAACTCACGGCACAAACCTAGAAGAATTGCTGAGTTTTAATTCACCGGCCGTGAAAGCCAATATACCATCTTTTTGGAAGCCTTCATAGGGAGGTTGAGGCTGCTTGAGCTTTTAGTTCTCGTAGTCAAGTGGTGCAGTTGCACCTTATATAAAGGGAGGTGGCGCGCAGTTCGTCACTCCTGTGGGGGTCCGGGCGGGGACACCAAGAGCCCGCCGATGAGCCTAGCTTGGTGTCCTAGGCGAAACCCCACACAAGACACGGCACAAACCTAGAAGAATTGCTGAGTTTTAATTCACCGGCCGTGAAAGCCAATATACCATCTTTTTGGAAGCCTTCATAGGGAGGTTGAGGCTGCTTGAGCTTTTAGTTCTCGTAGTCAAGTGGTGCAGTTGCACCTTATATAAAGGGAGGTGGCGCGCAGTTCGTCACTCCTGTGGGGGTCCGGGCGGGGACACCAAGAGCCCGCCGATGAGCCTAGCTTGGTGTCCTAGGCGAAACCCCACACAAGACACGGCACAAACCTAGAAGAATTGCTGAGTTTTAATTCACCGGCCGTGAAAGCCAATATACCATCTTTTTGGAAGCCTTCATAGGGAGGTTGAGGCTGCTTGAGCTTTTAGTTCTCGTAGTCAAGTGGTGCAGTTGCACCTTATATAAAGGGAGGTGGCGCGCAGTTCGTCACTCCTGCGGGGGTCCGGGCGGGGACACCAAGAGCCCGCCGATGAGCCTAGCTTGGTGTCCTAGGCGAAACCCCACACAAGACACGGCACAAACCTAGAAGAATTGCTGAGTTTTAATTCACCGGCCGTGAAAGCCAATATACCATCTTTTTGGAAGCCTTCATAGGGAGGTTGAGGCTGCTTGAGCTTTTAGTTCTCGTAGTCAAGTGGTGCAGTTGCACCTTATATAAAGGGAGGTGGCGCGCAGTTCGTCACTCCTGTGGGGGTCCGGGCGGGGACACCAAGAGCCCGCCGATGAGCCTAGCTTGGTGTCCTAGGCGAAACCCCACACAAGACACGGCACAAACCTAGAAGAATTGCTGAGTTTTAATTCACCGGCCGTGAAAGCCAATATACCATCTTTTTGGAAGCCTTCATAGGGAGGTTGAGGCTGCTTGAGCTTTTAGTTCTCGTAGTCAAGTGGTGCAGTTGCACCTTATACACACATCAAAAAAAGTTTTGCATCACCTCGGTTCCCAGATCTCCGGCATATAGACGTTGACTGTGTATATTGCATCCAAGATACAGTCCCTTTGACTGTTCATAGATGTCACTAAAACTGCTCAAAGATGTAAACAACCATGCATGAGCAGGGCCTATTAGACGGAGGGGGTACGACAGCCGATCAGTTCCAGTCATTCCACCAGGACGAAGGTACGCTGCTCATGTTGTCTGTAGTTCTACCATGCCTAGAAGGTCAATACCGCAGTTCGATCGCGTCCGCATTGTTACTTTGTGTCAAGAAGGGCTCTCAACAAGGGAAGTTTCCAGGCGTCTCAGAGTGAACCAAAGCGATGTTGTTCGGACATGGAGGAGGTACAGAGATACAGGAACTGTCGATGACAGGCCTCGCTCAGGCCGCCCAAGGGCTACTACTGTAGTGGATGACCGCTACTTACGGATTGCCGCTCGGAGGAACCCTGACAGCAATGCCACCATGTTGAATAATGCGTTTCGTTCAGCCACAGGACGTCGTGTTTCAACTCAAACTGTGCGCAATAGGCTGCATGATGCGCAACTTCACTCCCGACGTCCATGGCGAGGTCCAGCTTTGCAACCCCGACACCATGCAGCGCGGTACAGATGGGCCCAACAACATGCTGAATGGACCCCACGGAATTGGCATCACGTTCTCTTCACCGATGAGTGTCGCATATGCCTTCAACCAGACAATCGTCGGAGACGTGTTTGGAGGCACCCTGGTCAGGCTGAACGTCTTAGACACACTGTCCAGCGAGTGCAGCAAGGTGGTGGTTCCCTGATGTTTTGGGGTGGCATTATGTGGGGCCAACGTACGCCACTGGTGGTCATGGAAGGCTCCGAAACGGCTTTACGATACCTGAATGACATCCTCCGACCCATAGTGCAACCATATCGGCAGAATATTGGAGAGGCATTTGTCTTCATGGACGACAATTCTCGACCTCATCGTGCACATCTTGTGAATGCGTTCCTTCAAGATAACGACATCGCTCGACTACAGTGGCCAGCATGTTCGCCAGACATGAACCCTATCGAACATGCCTGGGATATGTTGAAAAGGGCTGTTTATGGACGTCTTGACCCACCAACCACTCTGAGAGATTTACGCCGAATTGTCGTTGAGGAGTGGGACAATTTGGACCAACAGTGTCTTGATGAACTTGTGGATAGTATGCCACGGCGAATACAGGCATGCATCAATGCAAGAGGACGTGCTACTGGGTATTAGAGGTAGTGGTGTGTACTGCAATCTGGACCACAAATGCTGAAAGTCTAGCTGTATGATGGTACAACATGCAATGTGTGGGTCTCATGAGCAATAAAACGAGCTGAAATGTTGTTTGTGTTGATCTCTATTCCCTTTGTATTTAACGGTTCCGGAACTCTTGGAACCGAGGTGATGCAAAACTTTTTTTGATGTGTGTATAAAGGGAGGTGGCGCGCAGTTCGTCACTCCTGTGGGGGTCCGGGCGGGGACACCAAGAGCCCGCCGATGAGCCTAGCTTGGTGTCCTAGGCGAAACCCCACACAAGACACGGCACAAACCTAGAAGAATTGCTGAGTTTTAATTCACCGGCCGTGAAAGCCAATATACCATCTTTTTGGAAGCCTTCATAGGGAGGTTGAGGCTGCTTGAGCTTTTAGTTCTCGTAGTCAAGTGGTGCAGTTGCACCTTATATAAAGGGAGGTGGCGCGCAGTTCGTCACTCCTGTGGGGGTCCGGGCGGGGACACCAAGAGCCCGCCGATGAGCCTAGCTTGGTGTCCTAGGCGAAACCCCACACAAGACACGGCACAAACCTAGAAGAATTGCTGAGTTTTAATTCACCGGCCGTGAAAGCCAATATACCATCTTTTTGGAAGCCTTCATAGGGAGGTTGAGGCTGCTTGAGCTTTTAGTTCTCGTAGTCAAGTGGTGCAGTTGCACCTTATATAAAGGGAGGTGGCGCGCAGTTCGTCACTCCTGTGGGGGTCCGGGCGGGGACACCAAGAGCCCGCCGATGAGCCTAGCTTGGTGTCCTAGGCGAAACCCCACACAAGACACGGCACAAACCTAGAAGAATTGCTGAGTTTTAATTCACCGGCCGTGAAAGCCAATATACCATCTTTTTGGAAGCCTTCATAGGGAGGTTGAGGCTGCTTGAGCTTTTAGTTCTCGTAGTCAAGTGGTGCAGTTGCACCTTATATAAAGGGAGGTGGCGCGCAGTTCGTCACTCCTGTGGGGGTCCGGGCGGGGACACCAAGAGCCCGCCGATGAGCCTAGCTTGGTGTCCTAGGCAAAACCCCACACAAGACACGGCACAAACCTAGAAGAATTGCTGAGTTTTAATTCACCGGCCGTGAAAGCCAATATACCATCTTCCTCTCCTGAGGTTGGTGTCGGGAAGTTAATCCGGGTGTAAAAATCACCCGCCGCATAGACTTTCATCGCATCTCATCCCCGACCCCGTTGAATAATAAGGGATCGACATACATGTGTGTACCAAATCCAGGCCATAGGCTATAAGTTCCACCTTCATCCACCTACTGCGCTCCGGGTATCAAATGGCCTTATTCATAATTTACCCACCGGAATTTGCCAGCAAATTCCATTATAACGTCGAACTTATTATACACATAAATTCTGAAAAGCCCTTGTCCGAGTCTCAATCAGTCTACTTCTTTTTTAGTTGGTATACCGTACCGGGTGAGTTAGCCGTGGTCGTTACGGCATGACTAATGGCAGTCGCTCACATCTGGGAGGCGAGGAGGTTCGAATTCCCCCGCCGGCTACCTTGAAGATGGTCTTCTGTGGTTTCCCATCTTCCTTCCAGGCAAATGCCGGGGTTGGTCCCTAACTATAGGCCACAGCCGCTACCTTCCAACTCCTTGCCCTTCCCTTCCAACTTTCCTCCCCAACGGTACTTTGTCCGTCTCGAAGCAGCTACAAAACTGGCGAGCCGAACATGTCCTCGGACACTCCCTGCACTAACAGCCATACGCTAAAAAAAAAACGTCGGTATACCTTCCAGGTTTGCTTTTCCCTCGGACTCAGCGAGGGATCCCATCATTACCGCCTCCAGGGCTGTGTCCTGGGGCTTGAAATATCGGGTCGGGGGATAACACTGGGGGAGGTGAGACAAGCCCCTCGTCCAGGGGGCCTCACCTGCAAAGCGAACAGGGGCCTTACCTTAGTTACTTACCCGAATTACCTACCCTTTACCTGTTGAAATCCCTCGATGGTAGCTGGATCGCAGGACCTGAAAATACCCGGCTAGAAAAACCTCCAGATCCTACCAACAAGTGAAGGGAATTATAGGGTGCAAGTAAATCCTAACACAGGTGGCATTAAGCAAAACCAAGGCACCAAAGAAAACTGCTCACAAAACATGAGAATCATGAAAAAGTCATCTCAGGAGTGTGGGGAACTCCAGAAATACCTAGCGATGGCCTTCTTAATGCGACCTCTTATTACCTCCATAAATCATCACACCGCACGATTAAAATGAAATAACAGATTTATTCAATAAATAACTGACGGAAAGTCAGTCGACGACGTCGGAGAATGGACACAAAAAGCAAATAATCCTCACTTGAATAGTATTTAAAGAAAATGCAGCATAATGTCCCCTTGGACTAGACTGCACAAATAACCCTAATCATTCAACAAGATTTTACCATATGCATCAGATGATCCGACAGCAAATATGAAATCCTAATGGATCATCTATACGGTTATTCCAGAATTAAAGTAAAATTACGCACAAAAATATTACCCTTTTATACATATTTACAATATACTCGTAGTTACCCACCCTTAAGTGTAAACGCCTTTAACTTGATAACCATGCACCCACCATGTGCGCTTTCATCATAAATCGTTGCTTTAGCAAATCCAAGTCCCAATCAGGTTCATCAACCGAGCAATTAAGCTGAGAAGAAGTATAATCATTGTTTATCCATCATTCTTTACTATTAATTTCAATTATTGTTCTTTATTATTATTTTCAATATTGTTACGTGCCACCCCCTAGTGTCACCTTTGTTAACTGGATTACGGTGGGTATAAAGCACAACACCAATTACTGCGTAAAGAAATAATTAATTTTTTTGCAGCCAGAAAAATATACTACTCACTACTCAACAGCAATCATTACCTTACTCCAGTTTCCTCACGTCGAGAATACTTTCCCTTTCACTTGTCAACAGGCCACAGTTAATCCTCGTCGCTAATGAGTCCGCTCCCGTACGCTCGCTGGAAATAGCTGCACTAGGTCTGTCACTGTACTATGCACTGTTTCACAAGCACCACAATCACTTCCTCGGTGTCAAGAGAATCAGCTTCACTAGGGGTTTCGCAAGTCACCACACTTCTGTCGCTCAAGATAATCGCTCGCACTAGCTCGTATAACACAACAACAACAACTGCTAGACAGGTCGCACTTATATAGCAGGCCGGTGACTCAATAAATGCTTCTAGATCCATCCAGGGTTCACGGCTTCCAGAGGTTTCCATCGCTGGTCCAGTCACGAATATTCTGGACTACCCCTTTGTCCTAGTAGCCCTGTTGCATAAGGCACACGCAATACAGGAGGCAGGCCACAGCCCAGCCCTGGGGCAGTTGTGACTCATGCGGCGAGTGATGACACAAACTCACAGCCGTAACACCACCCCCTTCCTAAAAAGGCTGATCGTCCCGATCAATCATTGGTCCGTCTGTGTCCCTCCGTAGGCTGCCAGGCGATCTCGGTGCACGATCTTCATCTTTGCTCTCGGGCTCCGCTGGATCCTGTAGACGACATCGTTGATCCGTTTCACGACTCGGTACGGGCCCTCCCAGGACTTCTGCAGTTTGGGTGACAGGCCTTTCTTCCGTAATGGGTTGAAGAGCCAGACCAGGTCGTCCTCGTGGAATCCGCCGGCATCCGTCTGCTGGTCGTATCGGGTCTTCATTCGGTCGGTCTCGATCCGCAGTTTCCTCCTCGTGAACGCGTGTACGTCCTCCAGTTGGTCGACCAGTTCTTGACAATACTGGCTTACCGGGATCGGATCATTCCCAGGTCGGCCGAAGGCAAGATCGACAGGTAGACGGAGCTCCCTCCCAAACATGACCCGGGCTGGTGTGCACCCGGTGGCTTCATGCACGGCGGCGCGGTAGGCCAGGAGAAATAGTGGAAGATGCTTGTCCCAATCCCTCTGGTGCTCGCTGACGACTATTCGGAGATGGTTCTCGATGGTGCGATTGAATCGCTCTACCATCCCGTCGGACTGAGGGTGTAGCGGCGTTGTCCTTGTCTTCCGGATTCCCAGCAGCTGGCATAGGTTCTGGAACACCTGCGACTCGAAGTTCCTCCCTTGGTCGGAGTGCTGCTCCAGGGGTACTCCGTACCGGCTGACGAATTCCTTCACCAGGGTCTCTGCAATCGTCGCGGCTTCTTGGTTAGGGAGCGCATACGCCTCCGGCCATTTGGTAAAGTAGTCGCTGACGACTAATATGTAGCGGTTCCCTGCCTCGCTTAACGGGAATGGCCCAGCAACATCGATGGCCACTCTCTCCATGGGGCCGCCCACGTTGTAGGTCTTCAGTGGACCCCGTCGTCTTCGTCCTGGGCCCTTGCTGGCTGCGCAATCGTGGCACCTCGCGCAGTAGTTCTCCACGTCTGTTCGGCATCCGATCCAGTAGAACCGCTCTCTCAGCTTCTCCAGGGTCTTCTTTATCCCTAGGTGTCCACCAGATGATCCTCCATGAACTTCCTTCAGGACTTCTCCGTCATAGCCTTTGGAACGAGGACTTGTTCCCGAGATGACTTCCCGTCGGTGCTCTCCCAGGTACGGCAGATGAGGCCATCCCTTACAATTAGCGAGTCCCACTGTGCCCAGTAGGACTTAAACTTTGGGCTGCAGTCACTCACAATGTTCCACCCGGGTCTGGGGACACAGGCCCTCTTCCATTCGGCTATCAGTCCCAGGTCATCTTCTGCTTGTGCCCGCGCGAAAGATTCGCGGCTCCAGTTCCCTTGAAGTTCCAAAGTAGTCCGTCGGCACAGTATCCCGGTGTTCTCCTCCCTTCGGGCACAGAAGGTGCAGTCTTCGGGGCACGGTCTTCGTGACAGGGCGTCGGCGTTAGAATGCAGTTGGCCTTTCCTGTGCTGAATCTCAAAGTTGTACTGTTGAAGCCTCTCTAACCACCGCGCGAGTTGACCCTCGGGCTGCTTGAAGTTCAGGAGCCACCGCAGGGATGCATGGTCGGTCCTGATGAGAAATTCTTGCCCGTACAGGTACTTGTGGAAGTGTTCAATGGTCTTCACGATGGCGAGCAGCTCCTTCCTGGTGACGCAGTAGTTCCTTTCTGGCTTTGACAAGGCCTTGCTGAAGTAGGCCACTACTCTCTCCTCGCCGTCCACTACCTGCGACAGGATTCCCCCTATGCCAAAGTCCCTGGCATCGGTATCGACGATGAACCTTACTGAAAGGGGTAGTCCAGAATATTCGTGACTGGACCAGCGATGGAAACCTCGAGAAGCCGTGAACCCTGGATGGATCTAGAAGCATTTATTGAGTCACCGGCCTGCTATATAAGTGCGACCTGTCTAGCAGTTGTTGTTGTTGTGTTTTACGAGCTAGTGCGAGCGATTATCTTGAGCGACAGAAGTGTGGTGACTTGCGAAACCCCTAGTGAAGCTGATTCTCTTGACACCGAGGAAGTGATTGTGGTGCTTGTGAAACAGTGTATAGTACAGTGACAGACCTAGTGCAGCTATTTCCAGCGAGCGTACGGGAGCGGACTCATTAGCGACGAGGATTAACTGTGGTCTGTTGACAAGTGAAAGGGAAAGTATTCTCGACGTGAAGAAACTGGAGTAAGGTAATGATTGCTGTTGAGTAGTGTATTTTTCTGGCTGCAATAAAATTAATTATTTCTTTAAGCAGTAATTGGTCTTGTGCTTTATACCCACCGTAATCCAGTTAACAAAGGTGCCACTAGGGGGTGTCACTGTACTATACACTGTTTCACAAGCACCACAATCACTTCCTCGGTGTCAAGAGAATCAGCTTCACTAGGGGTTTCGCAAGTCACCACACTTCTGTCGCTCAAGATAATCGCTCTCACTAGCTCGTAAAACACAACAACAACAACAACTGCTAGACAGGTCGCACTTATATAGCAGGCCGGTGACTCAATAAATGCTTCTAGATCCATCCAGGTTTCACGGCTTCTCGAGGTTTCCATCGCTGGTCCAGTCACGAATATTCTGGACTACCCCTTTGTCCTAGTAGCCCTGTTGCATAAGGCACACGCAATACAGGAGGCAGGCCACAGCCCAGCCCTGGGGCAGTTGTGACTCATGCGGCGAGTGATGACACAAACTCACAGCCGTAACACCACCCCCTTCCTAAAAAGGCTGATCGTCCCGATCAATCATTGGTCCGTCTGTGTCCCTCCGTAGGCTGCCAGGCGATCTCGGTGCACGATCTTCATCTTTGCTCTCGGGCTCCGCTGGATCCTGTAGACGACATCGTTGATCCGTTTCACGACTCGGTACGGGCCCTCCCAGGACTTCTGCAGTTTGGGTGACAGGCCTTTCTTCCGTAATGGGTTGAAGAGCCAGACCAGGTCGTCCTCGTGGAATCCGCCGGCATCCGTCTGCTGGTCGTATCGGGTCTTCATTCGGTCGGTCTCGATCCGCAGTTTCCTCCTCGTGAACGCGTGTACGTCCTCCAGTTGGTCGACCAGTTCTTGACAATACTGGCTTACCGGGATCGGATCATTCCCAGGTCGGCCGAAGGCAAGATCGACAGGTAGACGGAGCTCCCTCCCAAACATGACCCGGGCTGGTGTGCACCCGGTGGCTTCATGCACGGCGGCGCGGTAGGCCAGGAGAAATAGTGGAAGACCTCCAGACGGATGCCGGCGGGTTCCACGAGGACGACCTGGTCTGGCTCTTCAACCCATTACGGAAGAAAGGCCTGTCACCCAAACTGCAGAAGTCCTGGGAGGGCCCGTACCGAGTCGTGAAACGGATCAACGATGTCGTCTACAGGATCCAGCGGAGCCCGAGGGCAAAGATGAAGATCGTGCACCGAGATCGCCTGGCAGCCTACGGAGGGACACAGACGGACCAATGATTGATCGGGACGATCAGCCTTTTTAGGAAGGGGGTGGTGTTACGGCTGTGAGTTTGTGTCATCACTCGCCGCATGAGTCACAACTGCCCCAGGGCTGGACTGTGGCCTGCCTCCTGTATTGCGTGTGCCTTATGCAACAGGGCTACTAGGACAAAGGGGTAGTCCAGAATAGGCGCGGTGCACAGAGCCTGCTTGAGTTGTTCGAAGGCACTGTGGCATTCTGCTGTCCACGTGAAGAGTTGGTCCTTCTCAGTCAGTCGATGTAAAGGTTTGGCGATGTCGGCGAATCCCCTCACGAAGCGACGGTAATAAGTGCAGAGTCCCAGGAAGCTTCGTAGTTGTGACTTGTCCTTCGGAACTGGCCACTCCTTCACAGCTGCGGTCTTCTCTGGGTCGGTGCGCACTCCTTCCTCGGAGACGATATGCCCAAGGTACTGGACCCGCTTCTGGAAAAGCTGACACTTCTTTGGGCTCAACTTCAGCTGGGCAGCCCGTAGCTGCAACAAGATCTCCTTCAGGTTGCTGTAGTGCTCCTCGAAGCTTCTCCCCAGAACGATGACGTCGTCTAGGTAGACCAGGCAGGTCTTCCAGTGTAGTCCCCTCAGAATGGACTCCATTAGCCTTTCGAAGGTCGCAGGGGCGTTGCACAGACCGAATGGCATGACGGTGAACTGCCAGAGCCCGCTGCCCACCGAGAACGCCGTTTTCTCGCGGTCCTTAGGGTGGACCTCCACCTGCCAGTAGCCACTCTTCAAATCCAAGGTGGAGAACCACCTTGACCCTGATATGGTATCCAGCGTGTCGTCGATCCGGGGTAGAGGGTAGCTGTCCTTCTTCGTGACGTCGTTCACCCGCCTGTAGTCCACGCAGAACCTGGTGGAACCGTCCTTCTTCCTCACAAGCACGACCGGAGAACTCCAAGGACTATGTGATGGCTCGATCACCCCTTGCTCCTTCATCTCTTCTACCATCCGGTCGACTTCGGCTTGCTTGGCGAGCGGGACACGTCGGAATGGGGCCCTAATCGGTGCGCTGTCCCAAACGTCGATTCTGTTCTGGACCAAGCTTGTCCTGCCGAAGTCTTTGCTCCCCACGGAGAAGACATCCTGGAATTCGCGTAGCAGGTCCTGAAGTTGGCGTGATTGTTCCTCGTCTAAATGGTCCTGGGATCCTTGGTACAGCTTCTGTAGTTCTTCTGGCAGTGTGCGTCTTCTTCGGTTGTCCGTCTGAAGGTGTCTGTCTGTTGTATCTGTGATGCGTGCAATCCAGGTAACGGGCTCGCAGACTCCTAGGTTGGTGTCCCGGTGAACCGTAATGTCGTAGTCGTTCAGGTTGGACAGGCGGACGTACGGCCGAGACGTCGTGTTGATGAGAGTCTTGGCAACTAGCAATCCGTTTGTCTGGATGTCCTCATATTTTGGTTCGATGACAGCCGCCACTCCCTCAGCAGTTCCGTCGACAATTACGGCAGCGCTGACCTCCGTCCTGGCGGGATCGATGACGTCTTCTCTCAGCCTTACTCGTCGTGCGGTGATGGACTCGTGCGCAGGTTGCAAAGCAAGTTCCTCACCTCCGAAGTGCAGAGTGTTGGTACTCAGATCCAAGATGATGTTGTTCTGGTCCAGGAAGTCCAGTCCGATGATCACTTCATTTGATACGTCAGCCACAAGCACTGGATGCTTTATCGCCCGTCGACCAATGACGAACTCCAGTGATGCTTCGCCATGTACCGGTGCGGTCTCTCCGGTCGCGGTTATTAGCTGGAGGTTCCTTTGTGTGGGTTGAACTCTCCACTTCGGGATCACGGTGGGACTGACGATGGTCCTCGACGCTCCCGTGTCGATCAGCATGGGCCAGCTCACTCCGTTGACGACTCCGTCGACCATCAGGCTGCTATTGTCCCTCCGTAACTTCGTCACACGCACTTGGACTGCTGGGGCTTGACGACTGTCACAAGCCAACCTTTGCCCCCCAAGGCTGGCTAATACTCGTTTCCCTGATTCGCGCGGTTTTCAGACGACTGATTTCCCGTCGGATACCCTCGGCGGCGGCGATCACCGCAGTCCTTGCTCAGGTGGCCTTTCTTACCGCAGGTCCAGCAGGTCGGTAGTCCTCTTCCGGGCCGCCTCTCCGGTTGCCTTCCGGCTGTGTCGTTGCTGGTGGTGCCGCGACTATCGAAGAAACGGCTTAGCGCCTCCATTAATTCGTCGGCCAGGGGCTTGGTTGCGTTGGTTTTTACTGGTTCGTCGACGCCCACTTGACGCACCCGCGCGTGCATTCTGGATGCCTGTTTTGCCGTCTCGAACTCAAGTGCGTGGCTCAGCGCATCTGCCAGGGTCTTATTGCGCGCGAGACGCAGCGCCTGTTGAGTGTCCGAGTCCCGTAGCCCGTCGGTGAAAGTCTGCGTCGCTATCTGCTCCAGAAAGTCGGCCGGCGCTGTTGGGTAGGCGAGCCTTACGAGGCGTGCGATGTCCATCTCGAACTCCGGCAGGGTTTCCGCGTTCTTCTGTACCCGGGTCCGGAGCTGCATCTGATAGGCCTGCTGAAGATGGCTATCTCCATATCGGGACTCCATATGGGCGATCAGGGAAGCGTAGTCCTGGGATCCAGTCGGGATGGCCTGAAGGACGTTAAGGGCGTCACCTCTCAGCGCTACAATGAGAGCTGTAGCCTTTTCTGTGTTGTTCCAGTTATTTATGGAACAGGCCGCCTCGAACTGACGTAAGTAGGTGCTCCACGGGACCTTTCCGTCGAAGGTTGGGGGCGTCACTCTGCTATGTCCCGTTCCTGATATTCCCGGTGTAACGGTGGGCGGGCGTTGGCGCAGCTCGGCAACTTCCTCTCGTAGAGCGTTGAATTTCTCTTCCACCCCCGTCAGTGGGCGTTGGCGCAGCTCGGCAACTTCCTTTTGTAAGACGTTGAATTTCTCCTCCACCCCCGTCAGCGGGCGTTGGCGCAGCTCGGCAACTTCCACTTGCAAGGCGTCGAACTTCTTTTCCACTGCCGTGACTTCCTCACGCAGACCCAGTTCTAATTTCTTCAGGTCCTGTGTCAACTTATTCTGACCGTCTTCCATCTTCTTCTGGCCGTCCTCTATCCTCTTCAGGTCCTCCGCTAGCTTCTTCTGGCCGTCTTCTAGTTTGGCAGTTAGGTCCTCGGCTAACTTCTTCTGGCCGTCCTCCATCTTCTTCTGGCCGGCCTCCATCTTCTTCAGGTCCTCCGCTAACTTATTTTGACCGTCTTCCATCTTCTTCTGGCCGTCTTCTAATTTGGCAGTTAGCTCCTTGGTTAAATTCTTCTGGCCGTCCTCCATCTTGGTTTCCATGCCATTTAACTTTTCTAGCAATGCTGCCAATTTCTCCTCCATTTTAGTTGTTTGTCTTGTAAAGGGCATGCACTCACAGGAAAATTAGAGAAAATGACCTGCTCGGGTTTTGAAACCAGGACCGTCAGGTGTTGTGCTTGAGTTCGTATCCCACTTCTGACACCAGTTGTTACGTGCCACCCCCTAAAGGCACCTTTGTTAACTGTATTACGGTGGGTATAAAGCACAACACCAATTACTGCTTAAAGAAATAATTAATTTTATTGCAGCCAGAAAAATACACTACTCAACAGCAATCATTACCTTACTCCAGTTTCTTCACGTCGAGAATACTTTCCCTTTCACTTGTCAACAGACCACAGTTAATCCTCGTCGCTAATGAGTCCGCTCCCGTACGCTCGCTGGAAATAGCTGCACTAGGTCTGTCACTGTACTATACACTGTTTCACAAGCACCACAATCACTTCCTCGGTGTCAAGAGAATCAGCTTCACTAGGGGTTTCGCAAGTCACCACACTTCTGTCGCTCAAGATAATCGCTCGCACTAGCTCGTATAACACAACAACAACAACTGCTAGACAGGTCGCACTTATATAGCAGGCCGGTGACTCAATAAATGCTTCTAGATCCATCCAGGGTTCACGGCTTCTCGAGGTTTCCATCGCTGGTCCAGTCACGAATATTCTGGACTACCCCTTTGTCCTAGTAGCCCTGTTGCATAAGGCACACGCAATGCAGGAGGCAGGCCACAGCCCAGCCCTGGGGCAGTTGTGACTCATGCGGCGAGTGATGACACAAACTCACAGCCGTAACAATATTTTATCTGAATTATTATTACTCTTATAATCATTCTTAATTATTTATTTTAATTAATTATCAATATTCTTATTTAAATACTCTTAATTAGATATAATCGCAGCAATAATTAGCTGGGGATGACAAGAGAACATAATTACCATTAACGTTCACAGACGTTTAATAACCATATATCACCCTCATGGTGATTATTAAATTCATTTACAAGTATCTAGTTCTGCCTAGGCCTTCGCTTATTAAAAAATATTCCGCTATCATATTATTCAACTTCAATGCACTACATTCAGATCATATGTGGATCATAAATATATTCCACTGGATTACAAAAAAAAAATCCACACAAAATTATACTCATAGTCACGTATATCATAGGTAAACGCCTCCGCTTAAAATTAACCCTGGGATTGGTGACAAAAAAAGAGTAAATGTTCTTTCTTAAATTCTCATGCCAATATAAACTGCGTAGAAAACTCATAAGAATGAGTTTAAATCATGGATATCAATCCTAACTGAATTTAATATTGACCTACATGTACCAAGGTACACGTGGTAACGAATTAGACGTTGAAATTGATCAGTCAAAATAGAACTATTCACCTCAAGTGAATTCACAATGTCCGAATTGGTCCTACACCATGAATCTAGGTAACGACTCAAGTCAGCTACTATTGATCCATTGGGAACCAGAACGATCACTGATCCTTCACAAGAGAAAATCCCCTAATCCAAGAGAATGATCAAACTTCTCATCCTATAAATCCTTCAAATAATTACTTTCAAAAATACAAAGTGCATTGGCAATATTCAGAGAACGCAACTTTCGAACACTAATTATATTGCGTCTATCAATATCAAGTCTAAGCTTGAATAAAATATCAAAGTCTTTACAAAGATCAAAAATATCTATCACAATAGTTAACTTAACTCCGCTAAGAAAAACTCAAGTCTTCTCCTAAAAATTCATCTTCTCTACAATTAAGAAGTTCACTGAAAGACAGATACTGAATTAATATATATCAATCTGAAATCAAAATAGCAATTATCAAAAATTTAGAAAAATGGATGCGCTCGTTATTCGAGGCGAACCTGATTGAGGATGAGATCAGACATGAAAGGAACATCATGCCTAAATCTCATTTCAATCATACTACAAAGAGCATAAAAGATGACAATAGTGGTCACTCTGGAATGTCGCTACTTTGCTAAGCTACATAAATGTTCTTCTTTCTACCTATTGAAGAATCTCGGAGTCGAAATTAGAGCAAAGACATGCCCTACCATCTGGTTCCACCATATACTGTAGCACAGTATAGTTCCTCAACGTCTCCGGCACTCGAACTAGGGACCACCAACTCTCCTTCCTTTGGCTCTCGACTGGTGACAATATCTCTCCATTGTAGTGGAAATGGTCCCTTTCCTCCATAGACAATCTCCAATTCGCCCGAAAGAAGTTATACGCACAGCAACAGCTTCGCGACACCCGGGTGAACTCAGGGTTTACGTTCATAAATTCTTCGGTTGCATGGAATCGAATTTTCATTTCCGACATGCTTATTATCCGTGCCGCGAACACTCTCAAAAATGAAGACGGCATTGTGGTCCCTTATAGCGTTCAATGCAATGCCTAGTGAGCAGTATCCGTGTTATATTTTTAACCAGACATGGTTGAAAGTTCAATATTCATGCTCAACATTCCTCCTGACGCCTTGATTTTTAATACGACGTATAAACTGAGGAATTCCAAATGTATATGTTCATGTTGCAGCACTGTGGCAAATATAACACTCACAGTATTAATGGTGAACATGTAAAATGTACCCACCAAGTCTTTAGGCTGTAGCGTTAATAGAATATTTCTTCCACGTATCACTCCGCGATACCCTCTAGGTGTACGTGTAATATAAATGACTCGATATAAAACAGAGACCTTACAAGCTCTACTGCACGAATATCCACTCAGCATGTGAATATTTTAAAATCCCTTTTCGACACTTGGGACGAATATCACGATTATCATTCGAAGTAAAGAATTCGCGTACGTACTGGCCAGTCCCGGTATTGTAGTTGACTCGACGGAGATACTACAAGATCTGATTTCACTGCGCTAGCGGCAAATCATAGGAAGGCTATATTTTCCCCACTACTGTGTGGGATATATCGATGTCTGACACGCTGGCATAATATTAATAGACTATACTTCATTTCTTCTGCAGAGGATATTTCCTCGGAAATATGCTTGTATTACCTCTTTGCTATGTAAATGTAAACTCCAAACCATACTGGGCAGCATAAATAGGTCCCAATTCCAAATAATCAGATTAAACACTTCTCAAGCGGTCAATTCGAAAGACACTTCAATATTTATCGATCGTCCCGTGCATCTTGAAGGTGGAACGTTGTTCCTGAGCGGTCGAGAAGAGTCCTTGAACGCTTCGGGGCTGCTCGGGCGAGCTGCCTAGCTCTAAACCAGCTGCCAATGATATAATCTTAACTGGGTCATGGGCTTTTCGTAGTGACGACATCTCGGGTGGAAAATGTATCGTATTTCGAATCATAAAATATCGGTACATCTTCCTCCTGATGCCTAAAATAAAAGTTGGCTTGGCTTTTATTTCACCATTCCAGATACTTACGTCTCCCATAAGTCCAACTCCTCGTCCACGTCGTGGGAGATGGGCAACGTTAGAAGTAGGGGAGTGCCTGTAAGGGTGAAGTACAGTGGGGAACTCGTGTGCCCCCGAGACCGCTACGGTAGCTGTGAAGGCCTTGCAGGAACGCTGAAAACAGCGGCTAACGGAGCTCTGGTGAAACTACTGCCTTGTAGTGTGGAGTTGCTCCTCCAAAGGCTAAGGGAGACAACCCCGACAGATAAATCAGCAAGCTTGGAGGCTTAGGTGGCAGCCCCACCACCAAGCTCGGATGCTGTGGGCTAATAACCTGCACATCTTAAATTCAAGTATTAAAGAAACTGAAGTGAAACAAAACCGGATGGATACCTCGATGACGACCTTTGGCCCGAAACAGAAAATGAGAATTGGTTGTTGGAATGTTAGAACTTTAACAGAGGAAGGTAAACTAAAGCAAGTTGAGAAAGAGATGCAGAATTATGGTTTGAAAATTTTTGGACTAAGTGAAGTGAGGTGGTGCGATTTTGGGGAGATTACGAGCAGAATGGGAACACATTTATTTATTCTGGACAGACTGGAGATGATGTTGAACGGAGAAATGGAGTGGGTATGCTGCTTAGTAGGACATCCAAGAACAGTTTAATTGGATGGAGTCCCATCTCAGACAGAATAATGACAGCTAGATTTCAAGGTAAATTTCGCAATGCAACAGTAATAGTTTGTTATGCACCAACAGAAGTATCTGATGGTAACATTAAGGACCAATTTTACCACCAGCTGATCGAAACTGTGAAGAATAAATAAAAGAGATATTGTTATTATTATGGGTGATATGAACGCGAAGATTGGACCAAATAATGAGGGATTAGAGCATGTGATTGGCAAACATGGATTAGGGGAAACGAATGATAATGGAGAGAGATTTGTAAATCTGTGTGTCAGTCAGGAAATGGTGATTGGAGGAACACTTTTTCCTCACAAGAAGTGTCATAAAGTTACTTGGGTATCACCAGATCACAAAACAGAAAATCAGATCGATCATGTAGCTATTAGTAAGAAATTCAGAAGATCTCTGACAGATGTGAGGAGCAGAAGAGGAGCTGATATTGGTAGTGATCACCACCTAGTGGTGGCAGAGTTTAAATTGAAAATAAAGGCTGCATCTAAGAAGTTTGACACTCGGAAAAAGAGGTTCAACATACAAAAGTTGAAAACTGAAGAGAGGAGGAAAGAATTTAGTTTGGAGTTGAAAAACCGGTTTGTAGCCCTTGCAAATCTTGAAAAAGAGGAAGAATCAAGTGTGGAAAGAACTTGGGAGAATATTAAGAATATTTATATACAAACAAGTGAACAAGTAATTGGTTATAGGAGTTATCAACAGAAAGATTGGATGTCTGTGGAAACATGGGACTTAATTGAAAAACGAAAAGAAGCAAACGCTATAGTAAACCAAAGAAAAACAAGGCAGCAGAAGGCAGAAGCTCAAAGGAAATATACGGAAATTGACAAAATAAATTGATGAACAGGCAGAAATTGCCGAAGAGGCCGAAAAGAAGGGTGATATGAAACAACTTTACAATATTACAAGGAAATTGTCAAGAGGATGTTATAGGAAGAGTAAACCAGTGAGAGACAAACAAGGAAATATGTTTTTATCCCAAGAAGAACAGTTGAGAAGATGGCGAGAATATTTTTCAGAAATCTTAAACAAAGATGGTGGAAATGAACAGGAAATACAAGAAGTAAATGATGGTTTAGAAAGTGAAGATCCAAGAATAAAGCTAGATCCCCCAACAAGGCTAGAAGTTAGACTCGCATTGAAACAAATGAAGAATGGGAAAGCAGCAGGCATAGATAATATCGATCCAGAAATATTAAAAGCAGATGAAGAGGTCACCATTAATTTGCTCCTACCATTATTGAAGAAAATGTGGAAAGAAGAGAAAATTCCATCTGATTGGAAAGAGGGACTTATTGTGAAACTTACCAAAACAAGGCGACACCACAATGTGCAAGAATTTGAGAAGAATAACACTTCTGAGCATACCAAGTAAAATTCTCTCTAGAATAATCCTAAACCGAGTGAAGGACTCTATCGAACATCGCCTTCGAAAAGAACAAGCTGGTTTCCGTAGACAGCGCAGCTGTGTTGATCTAATAATCACGCTAAGAATAATTCTAGAGCAAAGTAATGAATGGCAGGTAGCATTGTACTTGACGTTTGTAGGTTTCGAAAGAGCATTTGATAAACAGGACTGTTATGTGGAACACCTTGATGAGATATGGAATACCACATAAGATCTTGAATCTTATGAAGGAAATGTATGAAGGATACAGGTGTAAAGTAGTACATGAGGGGAAGCTCACAGACTATGTGAATGTCACAAGTGGAGTTCACCAGGGATGCGTTCTGTCACCAACACTCTTTTTAGTGGTGCTCGATAATGTTATGAGGAAAATGTTGGGTAGGAGGAAAAGAGGAATACAATGGGGAATGGGGGAAAGACTGGAAGATCTAGAGTTTGCAGATGATATTTGTCTTTTGTCTTCAATATTTAGTGACATGATACACAAGCTAGAAGGATTACGAAAGGAAGCAGAGAATGCAGGACTCAACATAAATGTTGATAAGACCAAGGAAATGAGAGTAAATGCCAAAATTGATGAAAGGTTGATTGTGCCAGGAGAAGAGATTGAGGAGGTTAAAACATTTCTTTATTTGGGAAGTGTAGTGACAAGAGGAGGAGGAGCAGAAGAAGATGTGAAAGCGAGAATAAGGAAAGCAAATGGAGCATTTATGCAGCTGTATGCGGTGTGAAAGAATACAAACATTGCTAGGAAGACGAAAATTAAAATGTTCAATACAAATGTTAAGTCTGTCCTTCTATATGCTTGTGGAACTTGGAAGGTTACACGAACTATCACTTATCTTCTGCAAACATTTATAAACCGTTGTTTACGACGCATCATAAACATCAGATGGCCGGAAATAATATCCAACGAAGAACTATGGAGAATATCAAATCAAGTTCCAGTTGAAGTGGAAATCAAGAGGAGAAAATGGAAATGGATAGGTCATACTTTGAGAAAGCCAGTGGGATCTGTAGAAAGGACAGCATTGGAATGGAATCCGAAAGGTGCACGGAGGAGAGGTCGTCCTGGGAAGACCTGGAGGAGGACTGTAGAGGAGGAGGCACTTGAAATTGGGAAGACCTGGAAGGAAGTTAAAGCATTGGCAAGTCGACGACCGCAATGGAAACGTTTCACGGATGCCCTATGTTCCAGTGGGAACAAGAGGAATTAAGTAAGTAAGATACTTACACTACCATACATCGTTATTTATGCCAGTTTAAACCATCTTCTTAAGATATCGGCGCATTTTCTTGGCATTAAATCGACCAACAATCTCTCTCCCGTTAATGCTTACTATCTCATAGCATTTGTTCCCAAAGCATCTAGCTATACGGAACGATCCTTTCATCCACGGCTACCGTTTCTATAGCCTCTTCCTAAATCTTTTTCTTGATATATCACAATTGGGTGTGCAGAGTAAAAAGTCATTAATTATGCGAATACTGTGGTTTTCCTTTTCCTTTATCTCTTTCTGGGGTTCTTTCTCTACTACCCTGGCGACTAGTACTGGGCTGTGCTTCATCTTTAGTTTATTTCCTCCTATCGTTCTCTTCTGAGCTCTCTTCTGAGTCTTTCCTGGTCTCTCTTACGATCAAACTCTTCGTTCCTATAATTCTTATGCCGATTACACCCTTGGTGTGGCCTATAATTGGTATCGTAGGGTGCTTCTCTATAGTTATTACGCGTGTTCCCGTAATCTGTCCTATAGAAGTTCCGTTCTTCGTAGCGTCTCTGCCGCGGTGGTTCTGTGTATTCCCTATACTGTTTCTGATATCATCTGTCCCTTTGGTAGTGATTGCGAATAGTTCCTAGTCTTTCCGAGTTCCTTTGGTCGGATCTGATCTGATCCGTCTGCTGGGTTCGGTTCATCACAACATTATTTATGCCTTTAGATTCCTGCCTAGTATTGTGTGATACAATTGGTGTCGTCATCATGCTCACGTGGTCAAGGCGACGTAAGAGATCGTCCATAGTGGCCAAGTCAGTCACTCCTGATGAGATTACTGACTTTCTCACCTCCACGGGTAGCTGTCGCGAAATGGCTTCTACCAATTCACCCTGCGTTGATGGGGGTTGCAAGAAACGCAGTTTCGCGAGCTGACAAGCAAAATATTCTGCATAGCTAGTGGGTCCTGTACTTGCATACTTCCTGCAGTAAATCTCTGACCTTATATTCAATGCTCCAGAACCTCTTGATGAATGCATCCGCAAACTCTTCGAAATCATCGAAGGTGTACCTGAATGCGCAGTACCACTGAAGTGGGGCATCCGTTCAGAATCTTTCAACTACCCTCAATTCGCGTACACGTGGCACTTGTGATTCCACAAAATAATCCCTTAAACCGTGTATAAATGAAAGGGATGTAGTTCCATCAAGGTTATTGGACTTACGAGGCTTGTCCTCAAAATTCCTCATGACTGTGATATTGGGTGTTCTATCAAAAGTTCTAGGCATATATCCCCCTGCATACACGTTAGTGTTGGGATATGCACACTCTTGTGGACGCTGTTGCATAAAATTGGGCTGTACTGAACTGGGTTGTTCCGTCGCGTTAGACTGAGGACCAACTCCTTCAGTGGGAGATTCCTGCGGAATAATCTCACTCCTCTCCTGTGTTCTAGGCTCAATCTAACTTAGCGCAACTTGGAAGTAGGCACTCCAGCATGACCCCAACTGTTTCTTTAAGCTTTCTATGTTAACATCCTCACCTAAATTAATGCTTTCTAGTTGCTCTCGAACTGCATTTATTTCAGAAGTCTCTTTCTGCCTAACTTTGTTCAGCTCTATTTTACTCTGATCAACTTTTACTTCAATTGATTTAATCCTTGTTTCAAGACCGGTTAAACTATCGACCTGAGAGTTTTGTAGAACATTTAATCTTTTATTAACGTCCTCCCTCCCATCGGATATTTCCCTGCTAGCTTTAAGTTCGCTAACGGCAAGTTTTTGTTCCAAGTCATGTTTTAGATTCTTAAAATAATCCTCATAAATGTTAAGCATATCTTTTCTCAGTATACCTATGTTATCATTCACAATTGCCTTAAAGTCAATATCAAAATCATCTTTAAGTAATTTGTTGTGGTCATTGACTTGGATTCTAAACGAATTCATCTCAGTCCTCAACTGCTCTAACGTTGCCTGAGTATGAATTGTGTCGTTTGTGAACTGTAATTGTAAGACCTCAGGATTATCCTTAGCTTGTCTCTTACCTACTTCAAGATCCAATCTCATTTCCACTTGGAAATCCTTATTGGTTTTCTCAAGTTCATTTATCTGAATCTGCATAAGATTCTGATTAGATTTAACTATATCTACTTTAGACTGGATGTTAGTAACTTTAGACTGCATTGTAGTTACATCCGACTGTACACTATTTACCTTAACTTCTATTACATTTTGACAAGTCTGCATTTGATTCTGGCTGGCCTGCATCTGGCACTGGCTAGATTCTAATTTTACAATTTTGGACTCTATTTTGTTAATATCAGACTGTACATTTCCAACATCCAACTGTACATCTTTAATAGTGGATTCTATTTTAGTAACATTTGTTTCAGTTTTCATTTGACTGGCTTGCATGTTACCTATATCAGACTGTACATCCTTAATAGTTGATTCTATTTTAGTCTGACTGGCCTGCACTTAACCTAGGTAGGACTGCATTTTGCCTACATCTGACTGTACAGTATTGACGTCAAGGTGTGTTTTCTTAACACCTCCTTCGATCTCGACAAAGCTATCCTCTAAACTGTTGACCTTAGCCTCTTCCCTTTTAGAACTGGCTTGAAGGTCCTTTAAAGTACCTTGCATAGTGTCTACCTCAAAACGTATGTTATTTGCGACAACATCTTGAATCAAATTATTGCTCTGAGCATTCCAAGATTCATGTATACCGTCAATCTTGGATTGAATTAAGCCATACAATTTCTTAAAATCACTAGGAGAGCCTGTCACACTAAACACAAGAAACATGAATACTTCTTCATCAAACAAAGCATAAACATAACAAGGTAACCACATTTGCCATACTTTGAATCAATTATTGTATTGCGTTAACTTAAAATAAACTTAAAAGTACTTAATAATTGCGTAATACTTTAATCATGGAATTTCCTGTAATCTACACGTAAGATGCGTGATGATTTATATCGGTTTATGTTTCAATTGTCCTCACATGACAAGATTTAAATTTAATAAAAATGATTTTACATTTAAAATGGGCTCAGGATTACCCATCGGCTGGTTGCAAATAGATCGTACATCTTGTATGAAGCTCAAATGCGAGCTGCATCAAGTGCCCCACTCGACTGAACAAGTCAATAAAAATTTCCAATGAATGTCCTTCATTGATCTGGCTCCAGTCGTAAATTATTCACAAAACCACTTAAAAATAATCAAAATCCATTAATGGTTGAAATTCTACACGTATACCATGTAGATCGAGAATCCTCGTAATTGCTTTATTCACGAATGAATTCCAACATTTTGTGCTAAAATATTGGTATACCATTATGTCCTGACGTTCATTCAACGAGTTCACAATTGATCGCTGTAATGGCGTCAGAATTGACTAGCCTATAAAGCCTCCCACGTGTTCGAAATCAAAGTTCGAAACTGCCATGAAATGGCGTCATGTAACTAGTCAGATGCACCACCACGAGGTACGACATCTCTATTCGAGACCCCATCGTTCGAAACATCAAATTACTGTAGTGGAGCACCCCCATAAAGACACGGTATTTCTGTTCGTGCCCCACGTTTATGGCGTCCAATTACTGTACCCGAATTACCGACCCTTTACCTGTTGAAATCCCTCGATGGTAGCTGGATCGTAGGACCTGAAAATCCCCGGCTAGAAAAACCTCCAGATCCTACCAACAAGTGAAGGGAATAATAGTGTACAAGTAAATCCTACCAGAGGTGGCATTAAGCGAAACCAAGGCACCAAAGAAAACTGCTCACAAAACACGAGAATCATGAAAAAGTCATCTCAGGAGTGTGGGGAACTCCAGAAATACCTAGCGATGGCCTTCTTAATGCGACCTCTCATTACCTACATAAATCATCACACCGCAAGATTAAATTGAAATAACAGATTTATTCAATAAATAACTGACGGAAAGTCAGTCGACGACGTCGGAGAATGGACACAAAAAGCAAATAATCCTCACTTGAATAGCATTTAAAAATAAAGCAGCATAATGTCCCCTTGGATTGGACTGCACAAATAGACCTAATCATTCAACAAGATTTTACTATATATATCAGATGATCCGACAACCCATATGAAATCCTAATGGATCATCTATACGGTTATTCCAGAATTAAAGTAATATTACTCACAAAAATATTACCCTTTTATACATATTTACAATATACTCGTAGTTACCCACCCTTAAGTGTAAACGCCTTTAACTTGATAACCATGAACCCACCATGTGTGCTTTCATCATACATCGTTGCTTTAGCAAATCCATGTCTTAATCAGGTTCATCAACCGAGCAATTAAGCTGAGAAGAAGTATAATCATTATTTATCCATCATTCTTTACTATTAATTTCAATTATTATTCTTTATTATTATTTTTAATATTTTATCTGAATTATTATTACTCTTATTATCATTCTTAATTATTTCTTTTTAATTATCAATATTCTTACTTAAATACTCTTAATTAGACATAATCGCAGGAATAATTAGCTGGGGATGACAACAGAATATTAGGAGGCTTTATTATTAGTCATCCATAACTGGAATCATAAATTCATCAACCATTAATAACGACGAAGACATTGAAAATTATATTCAACATTAAACATCATTAATATGGCGTAATTTAACTAAGATACTGTAGTCATTTCATAGGCATACATGACATCGACGATTGCTCATAACTGTGGATAATACCACCAACTTCACGAAGAATATTCCTTTGAATATATTTTACACATTTTGCTCACATTAGCATAATAGAATCACATGTACTTCATTAAGTACTTCAATATATATTACCATTAACGTTCACAGACGTATAATGCACATATATCACCCTCATGGTGATTATTAAATTCATTTACAAGTATCTAGTTCTGCCTAGGCCTTCGCTTATTAAAAAATATTCCGCTATCATATTATACAACTTCAATGCACTACATTCAGATCATATGTGGATCATAAATATATTCCACTGGATTACAAAAAAAATCCTCACAAAATTATACTCATAGTCACGTATATCATAGGTAAACGCCTCCGCTTAAAATTAACCCTGGGATTGGTGACAAGAAAGAATAAATGTTCTTTCTTAAATTCTCATGCCAATATAAACTGCGTAGAAAACTCATAAGAATGAGTTTAAATCATGGATATCAATCCTAACTGAATTTAATATTGACCTACATGTACCAAAGTACACGTGGTAACGAATTCGAAGTTGAAATTAATCAGTCAAAATAGGACCATTCCCCTCAAGTGAATTCACAATGTCCGAATCGGTCCTACACCATGAACCTAGGTAACGACTCAAGTCTGCAACTATTGATCCATTAGGAACCAGAACGATCACTGATCCTTCATAAGAGAAAAATCCCCTAATCCAAGAGAATGATCAAACTTCTCATCCTATAAATCCTTCACATAATTACTTTCAAAAATATCAAAGTGCAATGGCAATATTCGCCGGCCCCGTGGTGTAGGGGTAGCGCGCCTGCCTCTCACCCGGAGGCCCCGGGTTCGATCCCCGGCTCCGTCAGGGATTTTAAAACTGACGTGAGGGTTGGAACGGGGTGCACTCAGCCTCGTGAGGACAATTGAGTAGCTGTCTGACAGTGAGACAGCGTCCCGATCACGAAAACCAAGATTAACGGCCGAGGGGACACGACGCGCTGATCACGCGTCACCCCAATATCTGCAGGCCGAATGGCTGGGCAGCGGTCGCTTCGTCGGCCTTAGCCCGTCATGGGCTGGATAGTGCCAGGGGTTGACAATGGCAATATTCAGAGAACGCAACTATCGAACACGAATTATAGTGCCTCTATCAATATCATGTCTAAGCCTGCATAAAATATCAAAGTCATCACAAAGATCAAAAATATTTAACACAATAGTTAACTTAACTCCAGTAAGAAAAACGCAAGTCTTCTCCTAAAAATTCCTCTTCTCTACAATTAAGAAGTTCACTGATAGTTACTGAATTAATATATATTAATCTGAAATCAAAATAGCAATTATCAAAAATTTAGAAAAATGGATGCGCTCGTTATTCGAGCCGAATCCGATTGAGGATGAGATCACACATGAAATGGTACATCATGCCTAAATCTCATTTCAATCATACTACAAAAAGCATAAAAGATGGCAATAGTGGTCACTCTGGAATGTCGCTACTTTGCTAAGCTACATAAATGTTCTTCTTTCTACCTTTTGAAGAATCTCGGAGTCGAAATTAGAGCAAAGATATGCCCTACCATCTTATTCCACCATATACTGTAGCACAGCATAGTTCCTCCACGTCTCCGGCACTCGAACTAGGGACCACCAACTCTCCTTCCCTTGGCTCTCGACTGGTAACAGGATCTCTCCATTGTAGTGGAAATGGTCTCTTTCCTCCATAGACAATCTCCAATTCTCCCGAAAGAAGTTATGCGCACAACAACAGTTTCGCGACACCCGGGCGAACTCACGGTTTACGTTCATAAATGCTGCGGTTGCATGGAATCAAATGTTTATTTCCGACATGCTTATTATCCGCGCCGCGAACACTCTCAAAAATGAAAACGGCATTGTGGCCTCTTATAACGTTCAATGCAATGCCTAGTGAGCAGTATCCATGTTATATTTTTAACCAGACATGGTTTAAAGTTCAATATTCATGCTCAACATTCCTCCTGACGCCTTGATTTTTAATACGACGTATAAACTGAGGAATTCCAAATGTATATGTTCATGTTGCAGCACTGTGGCAAATATAACACTCGCAGTATTAATGGTGAACATGTAAAATGTACCCACCAAGTCTTTAGGTTGTAGCGTTAATAGAATATTTCTTCCACGTATCACTCCGCGATACCCTCTAGGTGTACGTGTAATATAAATGACTCGATATAAAACAGAGTCCTTACACGCTGTACTGCACGAATATCCACTCAGCAAGTGAATATTTTAAAATCCCTTTTCGACACTTGGGACGAATATCACGATTATCATTCTAAGTACAGAATTCGCGTACGTACTGGTCAGTCCCGATATTGTAGTTGACTCGACGGAGATACTACAAGATCTGATTTCACTGCGCTAGCAGCAAATCATAGGAAGGCTATATTTTCCCAGCTCCTGTGTGGGATATATCGATGTCTGACACGCTGGCATAATATTAATAGACCATACTTCATTTCTTCTGCAGAGGATATTTCCACCGAAATATGCTTGTATTACCTCTTTGCTATGTAAATGTAAACTTCAATGCATGCTGGGCAGCATAAATAGATCCCAATTCCAAATAATCAGAAATAACCCTTCTCAAGCGATCAACTCGGAAGACACTTCAATATTTATCGATCGCTCCGTGCATCTTGGAGGTGAAACTTTGTTCGTGAGCGGTCGAGAAGAGTCCTTGAACGCTTCGGGCTACTTGGACGAGCTGCCTAGCTCTAAGCCAGCTGTCAATGATATAATCTTAACTGGGTCATGGGCTTTTCGTATTGACGACATCTCGGGTGGAAAATGTATCGTATTTCGGACCATAAAATATCGGTACTGTACCATCCCGGCATTTGCACGGAGTCGACGTGGGAAACCCCGGAAAACCACTTCGAGGATGGCTGAGGTGGGAATAGAAACGCCTCTACTCAATTGGACCACCCGAGGCGGAGTAAACCCCATTCCAGTCATCATTACCACTTTTTAAATTTCGTGGCAGAGTCGGTGAATCGAACCTCGGACCAAGGGATGGCAGCTAAGCACGCTGACCACAACACCACGGAGGCGACCCAGTGTACTGTACCGTACGTAGAAAAATATGTTTTGCTTTGTGCTCAATTTCAAATAAATATAATTCCAGGAAAAACTTGCTGTTTTTATTTTTAATGAGATTTCTGTGCACGTTTCATAGCTCTTTCGGTAAGATGCGAAAGAGGAGTAGGTCGTGGTGTCGAAATGCCAAGCTGCTTGCCTCTCACCAATGCGGACCGGGTTCTATTCCCGGTGAAGGCAATTCAGATTTTTGAAGTGAAATACCACGTCCTGTGTTTCGGATGGTGGTCCCGTTGCTTATAATCACGAGATTTATAGTCACGTAAATCTACACGCTGCCTTCCTTTTAAAGTGTCCAACTCCTGCTGTAGCGGCTAGTATTCTTGCCTGTCGCTCCGGAGGTCCAGGTTCGATCCCCGGCTCTGTCATGAAATTAAATTGTGGTCTGATGACTGTAACGAGGTACACACAGCCTCGTGAGGCACAACTGAGAAGAGGGGGGTTCGAGTCCCACCGCGGTCATCCTGGAAGTTGTTTTCCTTGGTTTCGCACTTCTACTCCAGGCGAATACCGGGATGGTTGAACTTACGGCCACTGCCTCCTCCTTCCCAATCCTTACGCGAATTACAAATACACACACTAATACAGCCATCACAATAACATGGGTCTTGAGACGAATTTCACACACACACAAGTACACGGGGACACACGACCACGATGTCTCAAAGCCCCTAAATGAATCAACAACAACTCGGTACTAACCGACTGTAGAAATGAGGTATTTGTCTATCTACAGTAACTGTCTAATAATATCAACAGCATTGTGCGAGTGTTTTGATGGATTACTGGATATACTTTACAATATCACGCATTACTCCATTTATTTATTTAGTTAATTCCCGCTATTTTAATTCAGACAGATTGCCTTTAATCAAATATAGTTGAAGTAATTAGGAAAACCACTTCTGTCCCACTCCCCCTTCTCTTAAATCCGTCTCCACGTTAAATGTTTCACATGGCCTACATCAGACAAATTGTCCTTATTGATGCGGTGAAAATCTGGAATACTGTATACTGTGTCCATACTAACCTTCCTGCCTTGTGAGTGTTGTTGTTGTTACATTTGAGGGGCTTGGACATTGAGATCATTTAGCCTTATACACTTGGGTGGGTGGAATTCTTATCTCATAACCTTTGTTATTGTGATGGTTGTATTGCTGTGTGTATTTGTAAATCACGTGAGGATTGGGAAGAAGCTGGCTCTGACCTTAAGTTACGAACCATCCCGGCATTTGCCTGGAGTAGGAATTGGAGACCATAGAAAACCACTTCAAGGATGGCTAAGATGGGAATCGAACCCCCTCTTCTCAGTTGCGTCTCACAAGGCTGTGTGCACCCCGTTCCAGCCATCAGACCACAATTTAATTTCTTGACAGAGCCGGGGATCGAACCTGGATCTCCAGGGTGACATCCAAGAATGCTAGCCGCTACAGCAGGAGGTGGTCACTTTAAAAGGAAGGCAGCCTGTGGTTTTATGTGACTGTAAATCTCGTGATTATAAGCTACGGGACCACCATCCGAAACACTAGGCGTGGTATTTCACTTCAAAAATCTCAATTCCATTGACCGGGAATCGAACCCAATCCTCATTGGCGACAGGCAAGCAGCTTGGCATTTCACCACCACGCCCCACTCCGCTTTCCCATTTTACCGTAAGAGCTATGAAACGTAGACTACGTAGAAATCTCATTAAAAAGAAAAACAGCACGTTGTTGTTGGTATTGTATTTACTAGCAGACCCACGCGAGAAATCTCGCATGTTCAAAACCCGCACTTTCCCCAATTGGTTTATAATGAGAGACTTAAGGAGAAAGGTTGTTATGTTTTTATTTCAGGCAAATGATTATAGAACACTATTTACATTTCAGTTAGAATTCCTAGTTCTACGTTCTCCAACTTAAGAAGGCAATCAATGAAAATTGGATCTTCATAACACTCACGGTTATTCGATATTTATGAAATTATACGATTTGAGTACTCATTCCTTTGATTTACTGTTTCTGAAATCCATGCAAAATGATAAAGGAAAGACCTCAGAATGTTAAAATGACATGAAACAGGCATCACAGCGGCCAAAATGTGAAGTGGACAGCAATTATGGAGCGTATTTTCCTACAGCAACTGTATCTGCAAATCGCCCATTTCTTGCATTCTTTTAAAAGTTATATTTCTAAGAAATTATAGATAATTATGAAATTAGAGTGCAATTCGTCACTGCTAATGTCTATTCTCTTTCATTTGAATGCTCATTTGTCACGATCGGTCGCTTGTGAGCGCCGCAGGAGGGATCTATACTACTGAAATACAAGGGCGGCTGGTGATATTGTTGCAGCGTTGCGCAACTCCCAATAATTTTACAACTAATTCGTAGTTTTTTTTCCCCTTTAATGTTTTAGTTTTATAGATCTAATGCACTCAAAAATGTGTTTAAATCATCGATATTTTGTTATTATTTATCGTAATGCTTCACACTGTACCTATAAAAGCTGCCGCCTTCAAATCAAACTCCAGGGGGTTAGCTCTCTTGTTGCGACTCTCAAGTAGACAGCGCGGCCGGCAGGAACGAGGCCAAGCTTGTACTTGCTTGCTGGCCAGCATGGGTAGTAGGGAGTTGCAGACGAGCTGCCAGCCCCCTGGCAACACTCAGTTCCAAATGGCACCGTTAGACTACACCAATCTTTGGAAATGACAACACCCTCGATTTCTCTTACCCCGCGAAGGGTAGTTTAGTTAGTTAGTTAGTTACTGTTGTTTTAAGGGGCGGAACTACGAGGTCATCCGCCCCTGAAGGGTAGTTTCTTTCCCACACCACTAGGGAATGCTACACCACCCGCAACAGTACAAATATCGGAATTTCATAGGGAGACATTGGTTCACACCCAATTATTTTTAGATGTTTCCTCATCATAACTTCATTTAATATTTTTGTCAATTGTTCTGTGAAGCGAGCCTAAGAACGCCACTATGCTATAAGTACAGTAGATAAGTGACTGAACTATTTTGCGACGTATTGTTGGTGTACTGTAGCGGTTTATGTTTGCTTTTACCACTCTTGTTCTTGCGGGATTTGGGTTGCGATTAGTTCTGTATTTAGTTGATTGAGTATTTTTGTTCCAGGCAGATACATAACCGTGCATTATTATTATTATTATTATTATTATTGTTTGGTTGATTCACTACTATGCATTCACTACGAAATTTCAGGCTAGCAAAATTCAGTGTTTTGTTAGTTTGCCTTTCGCGCCACTTTCCGATATAGCACCCAGATGTATCATCTGTGCATCTTGTAAGTTAGTATTTTATTTAAACGGAATGTTTAGTTTGAAACATTAATTGTATTGTGGAGTGTAAGTGAAAATTAATAGAGCAAGTAATTTACTAGTTAGACAGCTTTCCCAGCTCCCTGATGACGATAAACTCACAGTAAAAACACTCGGTTGACCATTACCAGATAAGTATTGTCCAAAATATAAGTAGACTATAGGCTACGAGGGCGTTTAAAGGATATATTTAAGGCAATAATAATTGGTTATGTGAATGCGACATTAAAAACGCTTTATTCTGTTTTCCATGTTTGTTGGTGGAGAATCCGCGTGGACCAAAATAGGAGTTACGGAAATTAATCCCTAAAATAAAGAAACATGAATCTTCAGCTGAGTGGCTTTGGTGCCGTAGTTGGTAGCATGCTGAGCCTCTATGTCCAAGATCGCGGGTTCAAACCCGGCCGAAGTCGTCGGATTTTTAAGAGCGTTAAAAATCCCTCAGTATGCATTCCTTCGGAGGGGAAGTAAAGCCGGTGGTCCCATGTCATAGATTTATGGCATGTTAAAGAATCTTCCACTAATTACACCTGTGTGAAGCTAAATTATAGGTTAAAAATTTGAACAACGCTCTTAGGTTCCAACGTTCGTCGCCAGGAGCCGACTGCGGTGGCGTGTAGTAACCAAGTTCTGAACTAGTAGTCGTTTACGGTGGCCTTTGGCGCCAAAAGTAGAAACTGCTTGAAATTCAATGTCTGCAGTCCTCACTTGAATGAAAAACAGATGACACTCAGTAATACAGCCATCACAATTAACACCGGTTATCAGACAGATTCTCCACACATCCAAAGTACAGGATATGACCGAGTTGTCGCAGCTCCTAAACTGAGGAACCAACCAATCTTCAGCTGTTTGAAATTGACACTTTTTGGAACTGTTAACGAAGCTGCACAATTGGACAGTGTCTATAGAAGGTAAATTGCGGAATATAACGAAGAAGTTAGGCACAATAGGTATGTGTTAAATATTGTAATAAACTGTATTCGTTTCTGTGGCTCTTTCGAACTGGCCTTGCGTGATCATGATGAAAGTGTAACATCAACAAATCCAGGTGTTTTGAGAGAACTAATTAAATTTAGCGTTGAGTTGGATGCTGTGTTAAAGGTCATTTTAGTAAGGGCAACTGTTTTCAAAGGAACGTCCAAAACAATTGAAAATTAAATTTTACAGATTATGTTGGTGGTTTGCCAAGAAGAAGTATCAAAGCAAATAAAGGAATCGGAAATTTTAGCCATTATAGCAGATGAAACTAGTGATATTTCAAACATATTTCAGATGGCTGTTGTGTACCGATAAGTTACGTAGTAAGAGGCAAACAAAACATGATGCACACACATTAGCAGCGTGTTTACTGGATTAATTAAAGAAGCAGAAATTGAATGAAACTCCGAAAAAATGAATTGCGCAGACGTATGACAGAGCGCACGTCATGGCTGGTTCCTCTGATGGGGTTCAACCTATAGTAAAAAAATCCTATCCTTATGCAGAATATGTGCCCGTCTTTGTTAGTAATATCGTTTTTCGTAACGTACAAACTTTTCGGTTGCCATGTTTTTATGTTGAGAATGTTTATTATCCTGGAGATAGAGACCCAACCTTAGACAACCTGCTGTGTTTTAAATTCTTCCAATTAACTCAGACATAGGGCGTAAATACATACATATGATTTTTTATGAATTCTTATAGGAAGAAGCTCAAAAGAGCCATTAAAATTTGTCTATTTGTCGAACTTACAGTTAGTTTGGAAAACCCATGTATTTCAGTTTTTATAGAAATGTAGTTCATCTAACGTTAATTGATTTTTGTTACATGTGTAAACTTCCCATATAAAATTGCGACATCAGAAATGTTGGTGCAACACCCAGCTTTACAAGCCACCGGCCGCCACTGCAGTGAAATAATATATACTAGCGGACCCGTGCGAGAAATCTCGCATATTCATAAAACACACTTTCCCCAATAAGTTTATAATGAGAGACTTAAGGAGAAAGGTTGTTATGTTTTTATTTCAACCAAATGATTATAGAACACTATTTACATTTCAGTTAGAATTCCTAGTTCTACGTTCTCTAACTTAAGAAAGCAATCACTGAAAATTGGATCATCATAACACTCACCGGTTATTCGATATTTATGAAATTATACGATTTGGGTACTCATTCCTTTGATTTACTGTTTCGGAAATCCATGCAAAATGATAAAGGGAAGACCTCAGAATGTTAAAATGACATGAAACAGGCATCACAGCGGCCAAAATGTGAAGTGGACAGCAATTATGGAGCGTATTTTCCTACAGCAACAGTATCTGCAAATCGCACATTTCTTACATTCTTTTAAAAGTTATATTTCAAAGAAATTAGAGTGCAATTCGTCACTGCTAATGTCTATTCTCTTTCATTTGAATGCTCATTTGTCACGATCGGTCGCTTGTGAGCGCCGCAGGAGGGATCTATACTACTGAAATAATATATACTAGCGGACCCGTGCGAGAAATCTCGCATCTTCATAAAACACACTTTCCCCAATAAGTTTATAATGAGAGACTTAAGGAGAAAGGTTGCTACGTTTTTATTTCAACCAAATGATTATAGAACACTATTTACATTTCAGTTAGAATTCCAAGCTCTACGTTCCCTAACTTAAGGGGGGATGTAATCGGAAATGCAAGCTTTTCCTTAAAAAATCATTACAACCATAGTTTTTGAGTTAAAGGCATGAAATTTTGTGTGTAGATAGATAACTAACTGTAATAAATGAAAAAAATATAAGTCGAGACCTACACACATCAAAAAAAGTTTTGCATCACCTCGGTTCCAAGAGTTCCGGAACCGTTAAATACAAAGGGAATAGAGATCAACACAAACAACATTTCAGCTCGTTTTATTGCTCATGAGACCCACACATTGCATGTTGTACCATCATACAGCTAGACTTTCAGCATTTGTGGTCCAGATTGCAGTACACACCACTACCTCTAATACCCAGTAGCACGTCCTCTTGCATTGATGCATGCCTGTATTCGCCGTGGCATACTATCCACAAGTTCATCAAGACACTGTTGGTCCAAATTGTCCCACTCCTCAACGACAATTCGGCGTAAATCTCTCAGAGTGGTTGGTGGGTCAAGACGTCCATAAACAGCCCTTTTCAACATATCCCAGGCATGTTCGATAGGGTTCATGTCTGGCGAACATGCTGGCCACTGTAGTCGAGCGATGTCGTTATCTTGAAGGAACGCATTCACAAGATGTGCACGATGAGGTCGAGAATTGTCGTCCATGAAGACAAATGCCTCTCCAATATTCTGCCGATATGGTTGCACTATGGGTCGGAGGATGTCATTCAGGTATCGTAAAGCCGTTTCGGAGCCTTCCATGACCACCAGTGGCGTACGTCGGCCCCACATAATGCCACCCCAAAACATCAGGGAACCACCACCTTGCTGCACTCGCTGGACAGTGTGTCTAAGACGTTCAGCCTGACCAGGGTGCCTCCAAACACGTCTCCGACGATTGTCTGGTTGAAGGCATATGCGACACTCATCGGTGAAGAGAACGTGATGCCAATTCCGTGGGGTCCATTCAGCATGTTGTTGGGCCCATCTGTACCGCGCTGCATGGTGTCGGGGTTGCAAAGCTGGACCTCGCCATGGACGTCGGGAGTGAAGTTGCGCATCATGCAGCCTATTGCGCACAGTTTGAGTTGAAACACGACGTCCTGTGGCTGAACGAAACGCATTATTCAACATGGTGGCATTGCTGTCAGGGTTCCTCCGAGCGGCAATCCGTAAGTAGCGGTCATCCACTACAGTAGTAGCCCTTGGGCGGCCTGAGCGAGGCCTGTCATCGACA
The DNA here is from genome assembly GCA_946902985.2 of Meconema thalassinum. NCBI lineage: Eukaryota > Metazoa > Arthropoda > Insecta > Orthoptera > Tettigoniidae > Meconema > Meconema thalassinum. The sequence continues at coordinate 281,432,917 of OX336389.2, read as the reverse complement.
GTTCCTGTATCTCTGTACCTCCTCCATGTCCGAACAACATCGCTTTGGTTCACTCTGAGACGCCTGGAAACTTCCCTTGTTGAGAGCCCTTCTTGACACAAAGTAACAATGCGGACGCGATCGAACTGCGGTATTGACCTTCTAGGCATGGTAGAACTACAGACAACATGAGCAGCATACCTTCGTCCTGGTGGAATGACTGGAACTGATCGGCTGTCGTACCCCCTCCGTCTAATAGGCCCTGCTCATGCATGGTTGTTTACATCTTTGAGCAGTTTTAGTGACATCTATGAACAGTCAAAGGGACTGTATCTTGGATACAATATACACAGTCAACGTCTATATGCCGGAGATCTGGGAACCGAGGTGATGCAAAACTTTTTTTGATGTGTGTAGATGTAAGGCATTTACATTAATGTTATAAGAGTATTAACAGCTATGCCCTTTTTGCATGAAAGCCATAAGAGGAATTCTAATGATACAATCACTTTGAAATTTTTACTGTATGAAGCTATCACTACAATATGAATACTGAACTAAAATAAATTACATATGCATATTAGTTCTTTACTTTAAAAATCTTGAACTTACTGTCACAGAAATAAGACATTTTTTCATCACATAAAACCCTATAAATAAAAATTTAAATAAGTAATGATTACAATTGTTATTTCATATATTCCACAATGTGTAATGAAAAACTCCTGAAAAATCATAGCTCTGCGATTTATAGTTTTTGAGAAAAGGCTTCAGATTCTACAAAAATGTATATTAGAGAAAAATGCATTTAAACATTTGGTTACCATATTCAAACATGAAAAATGCTTATTTGATTTTTAAAATCCTCCATATTCATACTCTTCATCCTCCAACATTTTTTTCTGCCCTCTTATTTTCTGTCTGGCTTCCAGCTCAAAATCAGACATCCCTTTCTCAGCTTTCATGAATCATTTCTTGTCAATGGTGTTGTACGCCTTTATGGTGAACACTCCTGGATTCACACCAAGTATATGTACAGAGTTTGACATTTAATGTTTTTAATGAACTTCCATGCCTCCGATAACTACAAATTTTATACACAAAGTAAATTACACTATGTAGATTACGAATAACATGTTTCCAAAAAGTCGATTTTTGACACAAATTTCATTACACCCCCCTTAAGAAGGCAATCGCTGAAAATTGGATCATCATAACACTCACCGGTTATTAGATATTTATGAAATTACACGATTTGAGTAACCTACTCATTCCTTTGATATGCTGTTTCTGAAATCCATGCAAAATGATAAAGGAAATACCTCAGAATGTCAAAATGACATGACACAGGCGTCACAGCGGCCAAAATGTGAAGTGGACAGCAATTATGGAACGTATTTTCCTACAGCAACGGTATATGCAAATCGCACACTTCGTACATTTTCTAAAAGTCATTTTTTAAAGTAACTATAAATATGTATGAAATTAGAGTGCAATACGTCACTGCTAATGTATATTTTCTTTCATTTGAATGCTCATTTGTCACGATCGATCGCTTGTGAGCACCGCAAGAGGGATCTATACTACTGATAATATATATGATGATTTTAAATAAAGTACGAAGAAAAACATACTTTTCTACATACAGTAGACAGGTTGAGACTCGAATTTTCAGATGTTATGTGTATACTAAGTTTGACGTTATAATGGAATTTGCTGGCAAACTCGGGTGGGTAAATTATGAATACAGCCATTTGATACCCAGAGCGCAGTAGGCGGCTGAAAGTGGAACTTATATGGCCAGGATTTTGTACAAAAATTATTTAGAGGCGTGGTGGCGCAGCTGTCAAGGTCTTGGCATGTCACCACGGCGGACTGGGTTCGATTTCCGTTCAATTCATGTGAGATTTTTGAAGTGAAATGTGATGTCCTGTAGTTCGGATTCCACGTAAAAGGGAGGTCCCGTGGCTCATGATCACGAGATTGACGGTCAAGTAAAACTACAAACTTCCTTTTGTTTTTCTTTATTATTCAACGGGGTCGGGGATGATATGCGATGAAAGTCTATGCGGCGGGTGATTTTTACAGCCGGATGCACTTCCAGACGCCAACCTCAGGAGAGGAGTTACTGAGAGGTGAAATGAATGAATATGGATGAAACTGGAGAAGGAAGCGAGCGTGGCCTGTCAGAAGGTACCGTCCAAGCGTTTGCATTGAGTTGAAAATCGGAAACCACGGAGAACCATTTCACGTCTACCGAGTCCACAGTGAGCTTGGACCCCTGGCCTAGCGCTGAGCGTTAGCCAGCGTAGCTACCGCTGTTGGTCTATTTGGTATACAAATGATTCCTAATAACAAATCCTGTTGGAGGTATTGAATGCTGGTGTAATTATTCGCGTGGTCGTCATGTTGAATTCGTTAAACGTATTAAAATTTGAAAGACACAGACGTGGTTAGACGAAACATACTACGACCTCACCAAGTTTCATTGTAATCGCTCTAGCCGTTTAGATTTTTTGAGGACACATACGTACACACATATATATATACACACACACGCACGGATACAGGGTGATCTCACAAGTCTATATTTCATAAGATGAAAGTAGGCTCAAAATAATAATCCGGTGAAATAAAATTGAGAAATATGCCTCAGGTATTAACATTATATCCCAGAATTTCATTGGAGTGAATGGCCCCGTGGCTTAATGGTTAGCGTGCTAGGCTTTCGCCTGACGTCTCACGGGTTCGATTCCCGGACGGGCCATCGTGGGTTTTATTCTCCTGGGGTTAATTCCCATAGCTCGGGGACTGGGTGTATGTGGCGTCTTCATCATCACTTCATCCTCATTACGGCGCGCAGATAGTCCACGGGTGTCAACTAGAAAGACCTGCACTCGACCTCTCAGGAGGACATACGATCATTATCATTCATTGGATTGAATAAGACAAACTCTTCATCGAGAGTGCCATTCCGCGGAGAATAAACCGTAATTCTATGGATTAAATTTTGCTTCGTATTTACACATCATTAAATTCTATGGTGGATTTATATAATTCACGTCGGAATAGAATGAAATGCTCGTTGGAATGAATGTGTATGAATTTAATTTCACTCCGCTCGGAATAGAACTAAATGTTCATTCACAGTTTCATTCCGACAAGAATAGAATTATATTGCATGGATTGAATTTCAATCCGGCCGGAATAGAATTAAATATTCGTTCGAATTAAATTGTATGGATTTAATTTCACTCCGGCCGGATTATAATTAAATTGTATGAATTCAATTTCACTCCGGCCGGAGTAGAATTAAATTGTATGACTTTAATTTCACTCCGCCCGGAATAGAATTAAATGTTTGTTCACAGTTTCATTCCAACAAGAATAGAATTTACATTGTATGAATTTAATTTAATTCCGGCCCAATTAGAATTAAATTGTATGAATTTAATTTCACTCCAACCTCAAGATTTAATTTAGTTCCACATTTCATTTCACTCCGACTTCTAGATTTAATTGAGTTCCACATTTCATTTCACTTCGACCTCAAGATTTAATTTAGTTCCACTTTTCATTTCACTCCGACCTCAAGATTGAATATCATTCCAAGTTACATTTCACTCCCAGTGGACGATTTAATTTTATTCCGAACAAACATTTAATTTCACTCCGATCACAAGATTTAATTTCACTCCGACGTCAAGATTTAATTTCACTTCGACCTCAAGATTGAATTTCATTCCACATTAAATTGCATACCGCCCTGTGGATTTACTTTCATTCCACATTTAATTTCATTCCGACTCCAAGGTTTCATTTTACTCCACATTTAATTTCATTCTGATCTGAGGATTTAATTTTATTCCACATTTAATTCCATTCCGACCCCAACATTTAATTCCAATCAACCTGCGATTTTTATTCAATTCGACGTTTAATTTCACTCCAACCTCAAGATTTAATTTTATTCCGCATTTAATTTAATCCCAACCTAATGGTAAAATTTCGTTCCACGTTTAATTTAATTCCATGTTTAACATTTAATTTCCTTCCACATATAATTTTATTCCGAGTTCAAGAATTATTTTCATTCCAGATTTAATTCACTTAAAGTTTCACTTCGTGCATTTCGTTCTTTTTTAAATTACGAATGGAGTTTTATTATTCACATTTCACTCCTCACATTTTATTCCTTAATTTCACTCTCAATTTAATTTCACTCCGAGTTTAATGTCTGTCTGTTAGGTAGTCAGCCCGAAGGCTGGTTGGATTCTTAAAAAGTACCGCCGTTAGGTTATGTGGGTAGATACCCACAAAAACCTAAGGCAGCGCTATATTGAGGCGTACTAGGCAAGAAGAGGAGTGAGGTAGTTTGCCATTGCTTTCCTCACTGAGTCAGAACAGCAGTACTAACTCTATCAGGAGAACCTTCCACAGCATCCACAGGCACTGACTGTGCCCTGAATGTCATTACTAAGCACCACCCGTACCTCAGTAGCTGTAATCTTCGATGACCAGAAGCCCCCACATTACTCAGTGGATGGCTCCATCTGAAAGGCTCCCAGCAGGACATACTGAACCCTTAAATATAATGCATATTTAAGTCTTCAAATATATTATTTCTTCAGCTCTGATATAGCCCAGTTGAGGAAACTGATGGGCATATTTTGTAATAGTAGTCTGTCTGGGTCAACAAAGTATCTTGTCACTGTCGCCAGCTAGAACAACGGCCAGGCTAAATTTAACCAATTCTAAGAAAAGGGGAAGGCAGTTGCGAGATGAAATTCCGTTGATTATTTCAAACGAGAGGTCAGTTGATTTTCCTTGTCTTGAAGAGGAAAGAGAGAGAGAGCGCAGAGTCCAAGTTAAGACAGATCTAATGGCCGACGTCATATAGTGGGAGGAGTCCACCAGCTAAGTGTTTCAAATTATTTGAATGAACAGCCAATAATATCATGATGCTATCTTTCGGCGGGAAGGATATTTACCCGCAAATTCAATAAATGTGTGTTACCACGATGCGAATTTCTGCACGCGAGTGTCATTCGAAAGTGCGAATTTTTACGAGTTGATTGAGATGTGTCTGAAGTCTGTGTGACAATTGTTAAGAATTATTGCGGAGCGATGTTCCCCTTTCACCAAGTTTTGTGTTAAAACATATAAATACTACGGTCTGTGAACAGACGCTACACTCGTTATTGTGAATCGGCTACACTTGATTTTACAAATCTGAATCGTTTATAGGGTGAAACTCTGTCCGAGCACGAGGCACTCTGGTAGTTATACATTTTTGCGAGTGCAATGACAGCACTCAGGATTTGCAAGTTTAATTGTGTTGTGTGTCGCGCAACATGTGTTGTGATAATTACTGTGTATTAAGTGGACACAATTCCACAAGTTTTAGGGAAAGTCTTCGGTACTGCATCGAACTGTATAAGTGAATTAAGTAGCTTATTACGCAGTCTAGCTAGTCGCCTAATTAATAATAATAATTACATTTTCCTACAGCAAGATGTTCGCCTACGAGGTAGAAGATCTGGACAATGTTATTTCAGCTGCCATGATGATTAGTATGTTGGGCTGAGTCATCGGATGGACGATGGCGTGGGTGTCGTCAAGGCACCGGGCAAAGCTGAAAGTGATGAGTACATAATTAAATTTATTTAATTTCGGACGGGGCTGAATCACGCGCAATGTTGGGAAATTTGTTTGTAAATAATTTTGATTTGCTATGTTTTAAATGTAAATTCTTTTCGCTGACATAATTATTTTCTTAGCATCACGTGACAATTTGTTGTAAATATTAGATTTTTGTGTGTTTTATTGCAGCTTTTGCCTTTCGATTGTTTATTAGAGTGCCTGCTCTCATGTCGCCGTGCGCGCATGAAAGCATGGGACTGGTGAGATTATTTACGGCTGAAATGTTAGATAGTGGTGACAAATGGATCTGTATAAAATGTAATGTTAGACTTGGGGGGAATTTCCCGTGTTTTTGATTATGATTGATCAGGCAAATGCTAATTTATTTTGTTTTTGTTTGGTGCAACGTTGGTTGCCACAGAAGGTAGTCTGCCTTACTGTATTCGTGTCTTTAGTCTTGTATGTGTAATCTATTCTTGGTCTGAAGTACGAGGAGGGGGTCATTTGGTCAAGCCTTATGAGGTGTGTGTGCTATGTGTGAATTATTCGATAGTGAGCAGGAATGGACGTGAGATCCAGTACCGTTGCTACTATATATTTTCCAGCTTACGTGACCTGCGGGGGCGTATTTGCTGATGTTTGAATCTTGATATCCCAAGGGGGATTTTTCAAGAATATGATGGTATTGATTCATTATGTCTCGCGATTTCAGGGAGCCAAGTGAGGCTATCTTCGAGAATCCAGGCCGGAGGCTTGGGTATTTTTGTCTGCACACACTAAAAGCACAATTAGTGAGAGCTTGAGCGACCTCAGTGCTCAGATCTGGAATGTTGATATGCAGTAGCGCGTGCGCTATTTATTCTTCGTTGATAATAGTTAAATGTCTTGCCTGATAAATTATAATATTTTGAATTAAGTGGGAAGCTATTCATGCCATTACTCTAATTTCCGGCCGTATTTATCGAAGTGTAATATAATTTTTGTTTATTCGCATGTTGAGGCATGTTCTTATTTTGCTGTTGTTGCTTGGCTAGTCCATGCCAAGATTTGTAATTGTTACTTTAAGGTTGCATACGGCAAACCATATGTTCTTGCATGTCATGTGATTGCCTTGTGTTGATTTTGTAGAGCTGTAAGACCGCTTAGTTCGGCTGCTGATAATTGTAAATATACAATTCGTGTATTATTGATTGATTATAAAGGGTTAGACTATGTCAGTTTGTTTATTTTAGTATTAGCCATTTCGAGTGTAGTGCCATAATTGTCGTGATTTCCAACCCGCAGAACGGGAATTCATGACTAAATAGAATGGTCGAACGGGAATGAATTCTCGTCTAGTACTCATTTGCTTTAGTTGTCCGACAGCGCACACAACACCTAAACATGTTTCTTTGTATTTTTGTATTTTTATTTTATTCAATGTAAATTTCTCTTAAGGTGACATTTTTGTTCACCTCGTGTTTTACAGCTGTCTAAGCTGATTTGTTTTGATTTAGCTATTTTTGTGGATTGACGTTTGAGTCAATCATTTGTTTTGACGGCTAACACGGTTTGACGGCTCTCTGGTGACAAGTATGGGCGGGACTTTCCGGGTCCTTGGCTGTTTTGTTTACATAGTGTCGGATACCTGGAAGTCGCATGTGGGCTACTGGGTTACTTGCAGGCCACTTGTGGCAGGCAAATGACTCATGGCTACACATAAGGGTGGAATTAATTTATTGTCTTGTCAGATGATTCTGAATTAAATTGTTATTTGTTTTAACCTGTCATGTAAATTATTTGTAATTATAAGTTCCCCTATGAATCCTGGAAAATGTAAAATCACGTTTCTCCTCATACTACTCTTTATGAGTACAATACAGAGGCTTCGACAACTTGGAAGTCTCTCAACAGATTGCGATCTGGGGTTGGCAGATCCTAGTCCAACATTCATAAATGTTGTTTTTTTTTTGCTGCGACTCGGTCCTTTGTGAATGCGGTGCAGTTGTGTCCTATACTGTGCACCATGGAGGATCTGGTTAAGGCTACACCAAATGGACGTGACATGACAAAATATTGGTCATGCATTATTTAGAACCTTAAATGTTCAGGTTTTGTCATTTTTGTTGCCCATTTTGTACATCATTTCTTATGCAATATTATTTTTCCTGACACGAGTAAATAAATAAACCTCAGTCGCTTCCATATAATCACAGCCATGAGTGAGACTGAGACATCGGTGAAAAGCCACTGTTGGCAACTCTGGCACTGTACATACTGTAATGACAGTTGGTCCCCCTGCTGGAGGGTTGTTGACCCATTAAGATGAAGGGTCGTTTTCTTACCTGCGTCAAGCCGGACTCACTTGCAAGTAGGTAGCAGTGGCTACCGGACATGGTGTCATAACACGCATTTAATATCTACTGTAATTGTTCAGTGTTTAATCATGTACATACAATGTAAAATATATTTCTTTATACAGTCCACCACATCGTATTCTATGTATTCGACATAAGTTTTGGTCCTCCTGGCACGATTAGATGGCAAGGAAAACAGTGAAAATTGAACTCTGTGATCCCAAGACAGCATGGCTTCGCACGAATGGCGTGGGGTGTTGGCGGCATGGCGACTACTGGACAACATAATTCATCATCCTGGTAAGTCACCGATCATCCTTGATTATTCCTTGTGACTCATATGCATTCCTTTGTTTCTCCATTCAAAACTGTTCGTTTGTACTTGCAATGTATTGGTATTGCTAGTGATCACACATGATTTCGCCCGTAAAACTGTATGTTATTTGTACGCAGTTTTCCCGCAACTCTTTGAAACAAAACCAGGAGTTCAACTTTTTATTATGTAAATATGTTAGGTATTTGTATTTTCGTTTTGTCATTCTTCTACGTATATGCATTTGGCCTATTGTGATTTTATATCATTCAGCAGTTTATTGGGAATTGCTAGTGAAAAATGGAACAAAAGATAAAATCACTGTGTAGCAAAAGGGGTAGGTTAAAAGCTAGCTTATCTCGCATACAAGGCTTCGTAGAGAAATTAGATTCTCAATCTAAGGACGTAGATCAGTTGGAAGATCGACGGGCTCACTTATCAAGAATCTGGGAAGAATATGAAACAGTTCAATCACAAATAGAGGATTTGAAAGAGGATGAATCATTTCAAGCAGAACAAGAATCTTATCGCTCCGACTTTGAGGAGCAATCCTTCAAAACATCTGGTCTTATAAGATCCATAAATGGTGCAATTTCCAAGTCAGTAACTTTGCTAAGTGATTCTATTGGTGAATCAACTTCCAGTTCGCAAACACGTTCAGTTAAACTGCCTCAAATAAGTTTACCTACATTCGCAGGTGATTATTATTATAATGGCCCAATTTTGCCGATACCTTTAAGAATCTCATTCATGAAGATGCAAATTTGTCAAAAATACAGAAATTTCATTACCTAAAATCAGTGCTATCGGGTAGGGCGGCCGACGTTTTACAGTCCTTAGAAATATCTGCAGCCAATTACGACATAGCATGGAACCTGTTAAATGAAAGGTTCAACAACCGGCGAGCAATTGTTTCCTCCCACATTAATTCGGTCCTTCAGATAAACAAAATAGAAGTAGAATCTTCCAAGGCATTAAGAGACTTGTATGACGGCTTCAGAAGGCACTTACAGTCGCTATCAGCGCTTGGTCTGTCTTGTGAAGAACAATTAGATGCCATTTTGATACATTTAATAACAAGCAGATTTGACGCTGAAACATTAAAAAAATGGGAGACCTCGTTACCAACCTTTGATCTTCCATCGTATCAGACACTGGACAAATTTCTACTCGAAACATGTAATGCATTGGAATCGATCGAAACTAAGAATTGTGATCGCTCAAAACAACTGAAGCAGGTAGGCGTTTCATCTAAACCGAATGCGTCTGGTTTCAAACCGAGGCCATTCACGAACCCAGGAAAAAATTGTTTCCTTTCACAGAAAAATCAGAAATGCCCGCTTTGCACGGAAGAACATCCCATATTTAGATGCAGAACATTCACTTCTATGGGTGTTTATGACAGATGGCGGGAGATCAAGAAGCATAAGCTCTGTGTTAATTGCCTGTCTGGAAACCACTTCGCTAACGAGTGCACTCGTTCATGTTGTAAGCTGTGCAAGGATAAACACAACACCTTGCTTCACAGGGACCAAGGGTCACCGAACCACATTAATAGTCAGACTTCAAACAAGAGTATTGTGTCCAATAATACTTCATTGTCCCCTCGTAATGAGCAACATAGTAGTAATGCTGTTTCATTGCACAATCACAACAATGATGTTTCCTCTCATGTATTGTTGTCGACAGCAGTAGTGAATGTCAACAATTCAGAGGGAAAAACCCGTCATGCTTGGGTTGTGTTAGACAGCGGCTCGCAACTCAACTTCATAACCAGGGAATTAGCTCATCAATTACGATTGTTAAAGACAAAGACTAATATTCCGATACATGGGTTGCATAACACTACCATCAAGGTGGGGTCGGTGGTAAGAACAAAGATTTCTTCGCGGTTCGGTTCCTTTGAACGAATCATGACATTTCACGTAATACCTTCAATTACTGGTCAGTGCTTGCCCACTAAAAATATCGACATCACAGATTGGAGTGTTCCTGAGTTTATATTAGAAAACCTTGCGGATCCTCAATTTAATGTGTCATCAACCATAGACATTCTCATTGGAGCAGAATTCTTTTACGATCTTATCGGCGCAGAACAATTTCAGCTCGACAGTTTCTCAAACAAACTACCGTTGTTTCGCAACACGGCCCTTGGCTGGGTAGCAGCAGGTAGTGTTGGTTTGTCTGAAAAGCACGCAGATAACACTTCTTCCTGCCTCTTTGTGTCAGGTAAGATATTCAATGAGCCGGGGAAAGCACTGCTTGGCCAAGGACATTCTGAGCAAGAGATTAGTGAGAGGCTATTTACTGACGGTCACAGAAGGAATCCACAGGGTAGGTTCAAAGTCCCACTACTCCTTAAAGAGAACCCGAGTCAGCTAGGTAGCAATGTTAATGAGGCAATTAGACGGTTTCACAGCCTAGAGAAGCGTTTTGAAAGGCAGCCCCAAGTCAAGTCGGAGTACGTACAGTTTATGAGAGAGTACACTGACCTGGATCATATGGAGGAAATTCCCAGTAATGAGATAAACAAACCATTACAGTACTACCTTCCGCATCATTGTGTATTTAAGGGTAATTCATTGACAACGCGCACTCGCGTGGTATTTGATGGCAGCTCGAAGGGCGATTCTGTATTATCCCTCAATGATTTGTTATTAGTAGGACCGATCGTTCAAGATGATTTATTTTCAATATTGGCTAGATTTCGCATGCATCGCTATGTATTGACCGCTGACATAGAAAAAATGTATCGGCAGGTCCTCATAGAACCTGCACATACTGACTTTCAGCGTATCGTATGGAGGGAGTCCCCTAAGGACGAGCTTAAACATTATCGTCTCAAAACAGTCACATATGGCACGTTATGTGCACCCTTCCTGGCCACAAGATGCCTCTCTCAATTGGCGAATGACACTAAGGAGGAATTTCCTGAAGCTTCGAATGTAATACGGCGGGATTTTTATGTTGACGATTTAATGACAGGTTGTGAATCAACTGACGGCTTAAGAACCACTCACAAGTGTGTTTCAGATATTTTATCCAGTGCGGGTTTTACCTTAAGAAAATGGTGTTCGAATGAGCCCAATGTGCTATCGAGCATTTCTAACCACGAAGTAGATTCCAAGTGCATTATTAAGGTAGATGAAAGTGAAGACTTGAAGTTGTTGGGGCTATCTTGGAAACCCATCACGGACATTTTTCAGTTTGAGTTGAGAAGTGATTTCAGTTCGACACAGATAAACAAAAGAATAATTCTATCAGACCTGGCTAAAATATCTGACCCCTTAGGGCTTCTGACCCCAGTATTGATTAAGGGTAAGATTTTCGTCCAGCAACTGTGGCAAATGAACTTAAATTGGGACGACGTTCTCACAATAGAACTTCAAATTAAATGGATTCGCTATATGCAGGACATTGCTAAATTGAAGGAATTCAAAGTGCCTCGTCATGTTAGGGCAGTAGAATTTGTGGAGTATGAGATGCATGGATTTTGTGACGCGTCTCAGATTGCTTACGGCGCATGTGTTTATGTGAGATCTCAGGGAGATGGTAAAATAACAGTTCACTTATTGTGTTCTAAGTCTCGCATTGCGTCATTAGGCTCAGTAACTTTGCCATGATTATAACTATGCAGTGCTGTATTACTTGCTCAGTTGGTCGAAAGAGTCATGAGATCCATAAACGTAACTAAAGACAAGTGTTTTTGTTGGACTGACTCCACAATAGCATTAGCATGGATTTCGGGCCATTCACACCAGTGGAAAACATACGTCGCTAATCGAGTGTCGCAGATTCAACAGTTGACAAATATTGATTGTTGGCAGCACGTCTCTACTCATCATAACCCAGCAGATATGATCTCGAGAGGAGTTACCGCGGAGAAGCTGTTAAATTCATCATTTTGGTTATCGGGACCATCTTGGCTTTCAGATAATAAAGACGAATGGCCTTCACAGCAGAGGCATAGCTCTCAAGAATTACCTGAAGTTAGGGAAACTAAAATTGTTCTAGTGTCATCTACAGAATCCCTTGGATCGGATCTGATTAACAGATACTCTTCATGGAGCAAGCTGATTAGAATAACAGCTCTCGTGCTCAGATTTATCAAAAATCTTAAAACTAAAACAGACAGACAAACAGGTGCTCTTAATCCTGTAGAACTAGAGCAGGCTAAGTATTTATGGTGTAAAATTGCTCAAGTTTCTGAATTTTCACAAGACATAAAGGCTCTCAAACAAAATTTGCCACTGCCCAAGGGAAGCAAATTACATGGATTAGCACCGTATTTGGATGAGCAGGGTCTGTTACGGGTAGGAGGCCGTCTGCAAAATACTAAACTATCGGTCAACAGAAGACATCCTATTTTATTACCTGGCAATCATCGCATTACAATAATGTTATTTGATCATTTTCATTTTGTTTTTCTTCATGCTGGAGCTCAGACTTTATTGACAATGATGCGACAGCAATACTGGCCTCTATGTGGGAGGAACGGTGCTCGAAAGGCAGTGTATCGATGTAAGACGTGCTTTCAATTCTCGTCTCGGCCGTATCAACCGTTAATGGGATCGCTACCTGAAAGGAGAGTAGTTCCCAGTCGACCATTTGCATCTTCAGGAATAGATTTCTGTGGCCCAGTATATTTACGGCCTTCGTCCAGGAAGGGCGCTCGGATTAAGGCATGTTTGTTTGTTTTGCCACAAAGGCTGTACATATTGAACTTGTAAGCGATCTGTCTACAGCTGCCTTTTTAGCATCACTGAAAAGGTTCATGGCTAGACGAGGAACTTGCACCCACATATTCACTGACAACGCAACTAATTTCGTAGGTGCATCACGTGAGCTAAAGAAATTCTTTAATGATAGGAATACCAAGCAGTCACTCATAAGCTTTGCTACAGATAAGGGGATTCAGTGGCATTTTAGTCCTCCTGGTTCACCTCACTTCGGAGGGTTGTGGGAGGCTGCAGTTAAGAGGTATCACCTTAAGAGAATAGTAGGAAACGCTGCATTGTCGTTTGAAGAAATGACTACAGTGCTTGTACAGATAGAGGCAGTTTTGAATTCGCGCCCCCTCTGCCCACTATCCTCTGATCCCAATGATCCGGAAGTATTAACCCCATCCCACTTCCTGATCGGTGGCTCATTTCATCTTCCTGTGGAAGAAGATGTGTCTCAGACTCCCTTGAATAGACTGAAGCGCTGGCAACTGCTTCAGGCTATGTTCCAGAAATTTTGGCGTCGATGGTCCTAGGAATACCTCGGACAACTCCAACAGCGTTCTAAATGGCGGTCGCCCGGACAATCCCCACAAATCGACACTCTGGTTGTTCTGAAGGAAGAGGGCGTGCCTCCACTTCATTGGAAACTGGGCCGTGTCGCAGCAGTGCATCCAGGAGCCGACGGAGTTACGAGGGTTTTTACCATCAAAACACCCAGCGGAGCTCTTTTGAAAAGAGCAGTGTCAAGACTTTGCCCATTGTTGAGTGAAGAGAAGTGAAGTGTTTAAATGTTTTGTGTACATAGTGTTTATTTGAACTCTTATTCCAGTTAATAGAACAAAGTGACAATATTTAGTTGTTTGAAATATTTGCTATTTCAAGGGGGGGGGGGGGGGAAGTATGTTGGCAACTCTGGCACTGTACATACTCTAATGACAGTTGGTCCCCCTGCTGGAGGGTTGTTGACCCATTAAGAGGAAGGGTCGTTTTCTGACCTGCGTCAAGCCGGACTCACTTGCAAGTAGGTAGCAGTGGCTACCGGACATGGTGTCATAACACGCATTTAATATCTACTGTAATTGTTCAGTGTTTAATCATGTACATACAATGTAAAATATATTTCTTTATACAGTCCACCACATCGTATTCTATGTGTTCGACAGCCACATTTTAGCCTGTGCTAGAGTTTAATTCCAGATATAATTTAATTCCTAATTTCATTCCATTTTAATTCACGAAATGGTTTCGATTACACATTTCGCTCCTTACATTTCACTACTTGCATTTCATTCCTCACATTCTATTCCTAATTTAATTCCTCTTCGAATTCCATTCACTAAACCATTTTCTCTTTAATACCGTTCTACGAATCGCGTTTAATTTCGTTCCTTTCTATACTGTTGCAATTAAAATACTTTTATTTTAATTCCTCTTCAAATATAATTTAATTCCAGACTTTTGTGTGTTTAAATCGTCTGATTTCACTCCTTTTTAATTTAATTTCGTTCTCTTTACCATCCCTGCCCATACATGCTCGATTGGGGACATATCGGGGGATTGAGCAGAACAGGGCGTCATGTCGACACTCTGTAGAGCACGTTGGGTTACAACAGCGGCATGGGGGCTGTGCGTTATCCTATTGGAAAACACCCCCCGGGAATGCTGTTCAGGAATGGCAGCACAACAGGTCGAATCACCAGACGGACATACACATCTGCAGTCAGGATACGTGGGATAACCCCGAGAGTGCTCCTGCTCCCCAGATCAGAACGCCCGGTGTAGGTCCAGTGTGTCGACGCCGCAGACAGCTGACCTGGCCTCCTTCTAAACAACACATGGCCATCACTGGCACCAAGGCAGAACCGTCTTTCATCGGGAAACACAACGGACCTCCACTCCATCCTCCAATGGGCTCTCGCTTGACACCACTGAAGTTGCAGATGGTGGTGGTTTGAAGTTAGTGGAATGCACGCCGCAGGGCGTCTGGCTCGGAACTGTCCTTCAAGTAACCGATTTCGAACAGTTCGTTGCATCACTGTGGTGCCAACTGCCGCTGCAGACAACGTCCGATGCGCCGATACGGTGGTCCTCCCTCTCGGTGGTGCCATGGGGACGTCCGGAGTCCGGTCTTCTAGCGAACGGACCTTCTCGTGACAACTGCTGCCAACACGCATGCACAGTGGAGACTTTCCTGCCAAGTCGTTCTGTAATAGCGTGGAAGGAAAATCCACCTTCACGTAGCCCTATCACACGGCCTCGTTGAAACGCAGTGAGCTGTTGATACTGGCCTCTTCGTCGTCGTAAAGGCATTTTTGACCCACTCACAGTCACTCCGTCCAATCTCACAGGTAACTAACGCTCTCGCATAGCACAGCCCGTATTTAAAGCAAACTCGATGTGCAACGTCATGGAGCCACTACTAGCACCACGCTAATGCGATTTGCGGGAAATTTGAATCAACGTCATCTTTTAGATGTATAAACACACTTACCAAGGTTCGTTAATCTAGCACAACCGCTTCTTGGTGTTGGGATATTTTTCCGCCAGTGTATTAGCACAAGGAGCAGAATAGTACGTAACCTCGTAGTGTCAATAGCACTGAATGTGGAGTGTACATGACTTCCCTCTTGCCCCACACTAACATTGAAGCACCGATAGACAGATGCAAACAGTTGACAGCGCACTCACTTCAAAACGGCAAAGACTCGTCAGACGTGTAATAAGAATGATACCGAGATGCTTCCCACAATTGATGTAAGAGGAGTTATTACACAGGAAGAAAACTTGGTGCCAAATTGAGGTAAGGTATAACAAGAGCCCTGCGTGGATAAACAAAACGTTGTCCGCATCCGCACTACTGTTATCCGAATCCGCTGACATTACAATAACATTTTACATTTATTATAATTATAAAGTATTAAGGCAACACATTTGGACATTTGAGGTCACTCCGAGTTTCATGAAAAAGTTTAATTCCAGATATAATTTAATTCCGAATTTCATTCCTTTTAATTCGCAAAATGGTTTCGTTTACACATTTCGCACCTTACATTTCACTATTTGCATTTCATTCCTCACATTCTATTCCTAATTTAATTCCTCTTCAAATTTCATTCACGAAACCATTTTCTCTTTAATACCGTTATACGAATCGCGTTTAATTTCGTTACTTTCAATACTGTTCCAATTAACATAATTTTATTTTTAATTCCTCTTCACATATAATTTCATTCCGGACTTTTGTGTGTTTAAACCATCAAATGTCACTCCTTTTTTTATTTTAATTTATTTCTCTTTACCATCCCTGCTTTATTTTCTCGTGCCCAATCTCAAGGAAATGCATACTGATGATAGGCCTACCTCGAGTGATACCCTTCAGTGGTATTGGTTCAGTATCAGGAAGATTTTTTTAGTTACATGTGAATAATGTTTCTGTATTATTAAGGACCCTAAATTTTCGCGAGACGTTTGTTCGCAAAATCTTCCGAAAATCAACATACTGTGCCTCAATTTCTGTCATTGGCCCCTGAATTTGAAAAAAATCTCAAATCGAAGTCCCGAAATAAAGCGAAATAATAACTTACCGTTTCGAAAAATATTCGCGAAATAACATTGAGATATAGGCTATATATATACGTATTTAAAATCTCTCCATCTCGTAAGTTAGAGACATACTTCGTCTCATGTACAGTGTGGTAAATTCGAAATTCCGTTATATGTCGTATTTTCCTTCGAACTTTGGTTCCGTCGGATATATAATCTATATACTGTAAAATTAACTACTTATATCGAAAACCTGTAAAATTCGAAAGGAAATGTGCCCTCTCGTAATAATATTTGTGCAATTCTCTCAGATAATTCGTAATATTCGATATCTACTTCGAACGTTCATCGCCAAAGTCACATTCTCAAGACGGCTGAGTTCGATTTCATGTTCTGTCTAGAAATGTAATTCTGGTCTGAGGGTTGGAACGTGGTACACTCAACCTCGTACGGCAGAACTGTGAAGAGGTGGGTTCTATTCCCACCTCAGCCATCTTAAAAATGGTTTTCCGTTGTTTCCCACTTCTACTCCTAGCAAATGTCGGAATGGTTCATACCGTAAGGTCACGGCCGCCTCCTCCAAAATCCCACTCTATTGCAAATGCAGACACCACAATAGCATAGGTTATTTATCAAATCATTTTTAATCCCAAGTACACGGGGATGAATGACTACGATGACGCAAAGCCTCATCAATGAATCAACAACTCCTCTTTATTGCAAGTTAATGTTTCCTCAACCTGTTGCACCAAAAGACTGGGGTAATCGCCCCGGAATGTTTTCCACAGTTTGTCCCCCAAATGCTGCAAATACTATGTCCGCTTCCTCATGTCGGTGTTATCCAAGTGATCAAGATCTGGAACTCCCAACAGAACGATTATCCTGGGGAAACATAGCCTGTATTAAACGTTCAAAATCATTCGAATTCTCAGATAGTTAACAGCTCTTAGAGTTTAGAGTTGAGATCCGCCTTCTGTGGTCTCGGAGTACGTATTGAGACTCCGGTCCCAAAAGTCGTCAGTTCGATTACCGGCTCTGCCACGAAATTTTAAAATATAGCCTCGCTCCCTCGCCTTTCCTGTACCGTACTTTACAAATGATTAAAGTTGTCTACCCGAAACTCGCACCGGGTAACCAAAGAATCGCCCATGTTCTTTCTTGGTACATTACAACTGATACACGTTGTCTACCCACACCCCTAATAAATAAATAAAAATATCAAGCCGAGTTTGATGACAAACTACATTAGTGCATGTCTCACTTTGGGGAGAAGATAGCTTGAATTCCTCCAGTGTAGTGTCTGATGATAGCTGCTAACCTTATCGAATATACGAAGTTCCAAGTGCATTCACGATGAGACAGTGTACCATGATTTATTAATCGAAAGCAGCTCGCGCAATCACCCGATCACGGCATTCAGAAAAGCGAGGGAAAATTCCGAATAGGCCTTTTCTACAGATTTCAGAACATACGTGAAGTATTTTGAATTGCACACACTCATTTAGTGAACCATTGGTGATATTTATATTATTGTTATTCCAAGATTGCAGGATCGAATCCTGGCGCATCCAGTTGGCATTTGGGGCTGGGCAAATACGAGGGAGCCGTGTCAGTAGATTTACTGGCACGTTAAAGATCCCCTATGGGGTGAAATTCTGGCACCCGACGTCTCTAAAAGCCACTGTAGTTAAAACGGACGTAAAACCAATAACACTATTATTATTTGGTGTATTGGCTTTCACGACCAGTGAATTAAAACTCAGCAATTCTTCTAGGTTTGTCCCGTGTCTTGTGTGGGGTTTCGCCTAGGACACCAAGCTGGCTCATCAGTGGGCTCTTGATGACCCCGCCCGGACCCCCACAGGAGTAGCGAACTGCGCGCTACGTCCCTTTATATAGAGTGCAACTGCACCTCATTACTGCGAGAACTAAAAGCTCAAGCAGCCATAACCTCCATATGAAGGCTTCCAAAAAGATGGTATATTGGCTTTCACGGCCAGTGAATTAAAACTCAGCAATTCTTCTAGGTTTGTGCCGTGTACTTGCCAAGAGCCCGCTGATGAGCCAGCTTGGTGTCCTAGGTGAAACCACACACAAGACAAGGCACAAACCTAGAAGAATTGCTGAGTTTTGATTATTATTATTTATTTATATTATTTTCGTTGAATGTTTCCCATCCAACAAAACTTCAGGCACGACTTATGGCAAGAAGTAAAATGACGCTACTTCTGCAGTTAGACCTACTGCTAAAAGAGTACGGTAGTGGAAGCTCGCCATATTTAACTCGCTTTTAGTAAACAACTCTCCTCTCCTACTTGCAGTATGTCGTACTAGCTAATCGTACCTGTCGTTGACGGGTTTTCGTTGTAAGAGTAACAAAAACAAGATGTTCAGGAAAAAACATACAGCCTACTCTCTCCTAAATGTATGGGTATAGTTATAGCTCTTTGTCCTTATAATCTCCCATTTTCTTCTTATTCGAAGTGCAAAATGGCACACAACAGTATGCCATACTGGATTTGAGCAGCGGCGTTCAAACCATAGTTTATAATGTACCCCAGCATTTTACAATTTCATCAGCAAACGCTCCAAACAACGTAGCAATTCAGTATATTAACACCGACTACTTACAATAATTGAAACTGAAACAAAACTTCGTTGGTCTAAACGTATAACTGGGAGAAACCCATTTAATAAACCTACTAATCAGTTAATTTTTAATCGTGCCTATCCTTGGGTACGAGTGCGCTCTATGGGCAACAAGAGGAAAGTTTTCAAGTGCACCGTATGCATGGGTTCACTAAGTGGGAATGTCAAGACCAGTGTAGAGCGCAGCTCGCAGCTAGTAGGCCGTGGTTAGCACACGCATAGTTCAACTGGTTGCTAGTAGATGTCACTCGTGCAGATCCGGTGGTGAACTTTGTTTAAATTAAATATATATTTTTCATTGCAAAATGGACAACATAACGCTCAATTTTATAACGGCTCAGTACTTAAAAAACAATAAATATAAAATAAAATCAAGCGATAAATACAACTCTGATAGGTTTTGAACCCCGGCCGACCGGGTGAAAGACCAAAACTCTCTCCACAGAGCCAAACTTGTCCACCGAAGGTAAACGTTATCAATCGATTTACATACAACGTCTTAGCAAATAATGACTTGGACTAAACGATTTCTTCACTGGAGAATATAGTCTATTCATTATAATCCATTTTATACAAAGTTTATATTATTTCTATATGTAGGCTATATTGCATGCAACATACTCAAACTAGCGAAATATAGGTCAGAACGAGAGATCAGCTGCCATTTTGTCTTGTAACCGATACGGCTCAGCTCTTTAAAGTCACGTCTGCAGTATAAAATTATAATATTAACTGTTAAATTTTGAACGGGCCACGTCCTTTAGAACAGTTTAAACCATTCTCGGTTCGATAATCGGAACTGGTGGGTTCCAAGTTATGGATTATAAAGCTTGCATAATTCACACAGCCGCCATCCTGAAATGGTATGGCTTATGACCTTGTAGTTTGGAAGCAAAACGCGTCCCATATGAAGGTATATTTTTCCAAATTTGGTAAAGATCTGATGATTAGTTTGGTCGTAATTTAATTTTAAGTTTTGATCATTTGAGTGGCCGCCATTATGTTTTGATAAATATGTCGGCAATATAAAACATGACACTGAGGTGCTCTTTACTAGTGCTACCTCTGTACCAAATTTCGTTCAATTCCGTTTCGTCGTGTTTGAATTGATAGTGGAGGGGGGAGGGGGGCAGACATAGTGTGCATAGTGAAGCCCGGCAATTAATTCGTACAGTTGTTGAGGAATGTGATGTTGAAGCTAGAGTAAACTTGTTGCATTTTCCATTAAAACAGGCCACTAAGAGCAGCAGATTACTGCAATAAATCAGAACAGTTGATAAAGAACATTCGCAAAGAACCTCTAGATGCCGAGGAACGCGATTCCGAAGGTAATCTTCCTACTCCGGGAAAGAAAACTAGATTCGGTGACAGAAAGGCGTTGATTGATGATTTTGATAAATGTGTGATACGGAACATTGTACAAGAATTTTATTTAATTGATGTATTCATTAGTTAATTTATTTAAAAATATGTATTCATTTAATTTTATTATTATTATTTGATTATGGAGCACGGTGTTTACATTATATATTTTAACAGCGTGATATAACTGACATCACCGACAGCGGTAGCGCAGCGCTAGGCCATGGGGCCAAGCTATCTGCTGGCTCTGTAGACGTGAGTTTGAGCCTCACCGTCGGCCGTCTTGAAATGGTTTTTTTTTTCGTGGTTTCCCCCATTTTCAACTCCAGGCGAATGCTAGGACGGTACAGATAGGCCACGGTCGCTTTTTTCCACGTCCTTGCACAGTTTCATTCATTCAGAATATTATTGCAGATCTTTTATTTGCACTTATTTTACTTTAATTTTAAGTGTTTACCCTAATATTATTTATTAGTCTATTAATTTTAATTTTTGTTTTCTTTAACATGTTGAAAATCCACAGCCTGCTTCCAGTCTCCGACCGGGTCAGGAATGGAATGAATGAAGCCCCCATCTAGCGGCGAGGATATGAACTGTGCCGGCTGCCGAGGCCTGACGCACTCCTCTGGGGCAATGATTAAATGAATGACAGATGAAATGAAATGATAGTGGAGAGTGTTGCTGGAATGAAATTCTGACAGGGAAAACCGGAGTACCCGGAGAAAAACCTGCCTGCCTCCGTTTTGTCCAGCACAGATCTCACATGGAGTGACCGGGATTTGAACCACGGACCCAGCGGTGAGAGGCCGGCGTGCTGCCGCCTAAGCCACGGAGGCTTTAGGTCAAGTAGATAAAGAGATAATATTTGGTTTTCATTATATTGACACTTCCAAAATAAAATTTGTTGGTATATGGCTGGAAAATTCAACCATCAGCATCATTGACCTTATAGTAGGTGGTTAATGTGATGATGATGATGATGATAATTGTTGTTTTAAGGGGCCTAACATCTAGGTTATCGGCCCCTAATGGTTTGAGTGATCGTTAAGATGATAATGAAATGTAAACTACATAACTAAAACTAATTACTAACTTATAAACTAGAAGAAAAAATGGAAAACAAACGGAGAATAAAGCAAATAAAGGACAGGAGGAAAAGAAATGCCCTCAACCCTCGACGAATTCGGATTGAGGGACTTGGAAGGGAGGAGAACCATAAAAGGCAGATAGGAAAGTGATAGAGGAGAGGGTCCGCCCCAGAGGTAATGAATAAAAGGGAGAAAACTGGACCCAGCTCAGGAATCCCTCGGGGTCGCCAACTCCCGAACTCACCAGCCGTGAACCCCTGAAGGTGTAGGAATATCCAGGGTGCACCAGAAGTGATTGGGCTACATACACCCTGCCTCCTTGAGGGCCTTGAGCAGAAGGCAGGAGATAACATGAAAAGAAAAAGAAGGCTGACCCCTCGCAGAAGGAAGGTATCAGGAAAAAGAGACAAGGGCCAATTAAGGCGGGAAAGGAAGAGACTCCCTAGGCCTCGGATACCCTAATACCGTCGGGGTCGGTAGAGAACAAGAGTTGACCAAGTGAGGTCGACAGGAAAGAAGACGGAGAGGAGCCCGGCACAAGTAAGTGGAAGCAATGCCGGACTCAGCTGGGGCCCCGTGGTCGCCGACCCACGTCCCACTAGCTGTGGACCCCTGGGGGAGGTGGTTAATGTATAGACCACTAACCTATAAACTAAGGGTTAAAAACAACAATTATCATCATTTTCATGGACAGCAGATGGTCGGTAGGCCAGGTCTGAAGTGCCAGCCATCCAAATTTCAAAGTCCCTTGTGTTCTTCGAGTACAGTCTCAGCCTATAAACTACATTCAACTTCGATTTATTTATCACTAGCTGTATCCGGCATGCGTTGCAATGCCAAACAATTAAAGTTTTGGCGTTGTAACTTTGTTTGTTGAAGTGCTTTTGTATACACAATATTTTTTTTCTTTTTCCGTTAACTGCCTCTAAACGTTTTGTAAAATGGATTTAATAATTCATAAACTTTCGTGGGAGCGTGCACAACAACTCACCAAAGTTTCATCGCAATCAAATGTATGGTATATGAACGCATACGGGACTTTGTTGAAACGATTCGCGCGCCGTCACCCATTTGTTGAATCCACTCGTGCTCTACCTATTGTAATATGGCTTCACTAAGTCAGAAACCTTTGCAGGAGTGTACACAACAGCTCACCGAAGTTTCATCGCAATCGGATGAATGGTAGGCTATATAAACGCATACGGGATTTTGTTGAAACGATTCACGCGTCGTCACTCTTTTGTTGAATCTACTCGGGCGCAACCTATTGAACAATGGATATACTAATTCATAAACCTTCGCAGGAGTGTACAGAACTCACCAAAGTTTCTTCAAAATTGGATGAATGGTATATGAATGCATACGGGACTTTGTTGAAACGATTCACGCGCTGTTCTCTTTAGTTGAATCTACTCGTGCGCTACCAATGTAAAATGGAATTACTAAATCAGAAACCTTCCCGAGAGTGGAAACAACAATTCACCAAATTTCATTGCAATCGCATGAATGGTATATGAACGCATACGGGATTTTGTTGAAACGATACACGCGCCCTTACTCACTTGTTGAATCTACTCGTGCGCTACCTATTGTAAAATGGATTTACTAAATCTGAAACAATCGCAGGAGTGTGCACAACAACTCATGAAAGTTTCATCGCATTCAGATGAATGGTATATCAGCACATACGGGACTGTATTGAAACGATTCACGCGCCGTCATTCACTAGTTGAATCTACTCGTGCGCTACCTATTGTAAAATGGATTTACTAAGTTAGAAACCTTTGCGGGAGTATATACAACAACTCACCAAAGTACCATCGCAATCGGATGAATGGTAGGCCTATATAAACGCATGCGTGATTTTGTTTAAACGATTCGCGTGCCGTCAGTCATTTTTTGAATCTTCTCGTGCGCTACCTATTATAAAATGGATTTACTAAGTTAGATACCTTTACGGGAGTATACTCAATAACTCACCAAAGTTTCATCGCAATCGGATGAATGGTATATGGACGAACACGGGATATTTTTTAAATGATTCGCGCGCCGTCACACTTTTGTTGAATCTACTCGTGCGTTACCTATTGCAAAATGGATTTACTAAGTTAGAAACCCTCGCGGGAGTTGGAACAACAATTCCCCAAAATTTCATCGCAATGTAACGAATGGTAGACTATATGAACGCATGTGGGACATTGTTGAAATGAATCGTGCGCCAACACTCATTTGTTCACACTTCTCGCGCGCGCGCAATCTATTTTAAATTGGATTTACTATGCCTATAACCATCCCGGAAGTGGGCACAACAACTCACCAAAGTTTCATCACAATCAAATGGAAGGTATATGAACGCAAGCGGGACTTAGCTGAAGCGAATCGCGCGCCAACACTCATTTGTTAAAACAACTCGCGCGCTATCTATTGTAATTTGGATTTACTATGCCTATACCCATCCCGGGAGTGTGCACAACAACTCACCAAAATTCGATCGCAATCGGATGAATGGTGTATGAACGCATAAAAGACGAACAAACAAACATTCATTTATATACATATATAATAGATAATAGATTAGTCATTAAATTTCCATTGGCCTTAGATCATTATCAATCAGTCTGTTGGTTATTTATTGAGCGTATTAACTGACCGACCAATGTATTTGGTTATGTTAGTACACGGACCGGACCGGGAAGCCGGCTCATCTATCATTATTAGGGCTCGGATTTTTTCGTGCTAAAAATCGGGAAAATATATATTTTTTGTGTATTAAAAATACCTGAAATGTGTGACAAAGAAGTAAAAATATTTAATTATAATTTAGTTTATTAATGTGAATACAAACAATATGCAGAACTCACGAATGCCATTTATTCTATGTCTCACTGACTGCTGAAGCATTACAATTCACAACGAGATAGGCCCACATCTTCAGGTTGTCCATCACAAATGACCGACACTTATCGCGAAACACTTATTCTGAAGGCACAAAACTGCTGCAATATGCTTCTCGCCCTTGAGGTGTTGTGTAACTTGAGATTGCTGTTCAGCCATGATTCCTTTCCCACATGGTTGGTAGAACAGAACGCTCCAATCAGAAGTAAAATTATCTTTAAATTCTGCAACAGACGATAACTTGTAGTTGTTTTTACTGTTACCTTACACTTCACAGTGCCAGAAATGATCTGCATGCGAATGACACTGGTTCCAGGTAGCTGAGGGTGCAATATGCCTTTGGACAAGGAAATCCCCTGCTTCCACAGTGAGTGGCACGGGGCGACAAGTTAAGAATAACACAGTTGCAAGCTGACATACGCTCTGCATGAATATTAGATAGCTCACAGGTTCTTCCCCGTTGAAGTAACACAGAACAAAAATGCAATAAACTGAAAGATCTAGAATTCTTACAAAATATGTAAATATTATGTCTTTTTTGTGCTAATAAGTGAAAAGCAGGAATTTATGTATGTAAGGAAAAATGCTTAAAATATGTATTTACATTAAAAAATATTTATTTACCTAAAAATCCGACCCCTAATCATTATAAACGTCAACGCTCCGCATTCCTCTCAGGTACAGAGTACACACTCACACACACAGGCAGACACACAACTTTTGGCCCTGTGTTGATCTAATAAGTCTACTTTCATTTTTTGCAAAATTAGAATGTAGGCTAATAGTGTTCAGGAGACTGGTGACAGGGGTTAGCTTTGTTATGGCTAGACTGTCGGACCTTGTTTGGCCAACACCCGTGCAGTTAGCACCCAGTTCCTAATTTGGCTTACATTAGAATTAGGTACTGAAGGGAAAACCACTTGGAGGTGACAAAAAATAAACATTAAACCGCTGAAAAGATCTAAAAAAAGAGAAATAAATAAGTTATTTTTAGAAATACTTGTTGGCTTTTGAAATGTTTAGCCATGCAGCCAGGTCCAATTTAATTTATTTTCAATTGTATTTGTGTTTTGGTATTACCTAATGTTATTGGTTCTACATAATTTTTAATTTTAATTGGTATTCTGCCCGAAGGCAGGTCCAAGCCTCCGAAGAGGCTACCCCCAGCCGGACTTTACGTGCGGTAGGGTGGACAGGGCCTTTCCGCTCCTCCTTATGTTGTCCAACAGCGCGCAGTGCCTAGAACCGGCATACCATCTAAGTTCCGACTGCGCCCAATGTTGGTTAACTGCGGAGTTCTCATGGGATCCGGTGTTTCAACACGGCTAGGCCGTTGGCAATTTTTAATTACTGAGGATTTTAGAGTCGTCGGGGTGCTGGGTTTTTGTCCCAAAAGAGATATTTAACGTGCCAGTAAATCTACTGACATGGTTCCCTCGCATTTGCGCACCCTTAAATGCCAACTGACGGCGCCAGAATTCGATCCTATAGAACTACAGCAGGCGAGAACGTTACCGCTGTGCCACGCAGGCAATCGTATATCTTATATCATAGAAATTGAATGGGCGTATTACAATTAAAGACAACATTCACTCACCCATGCCCGTGGCCAGATTCAAACCGACTGCCGAGCTGGAGTTCAGTTTCAAGATCAATCTTTTACTGCTGACCAGTGGCGGATCCAGGCCTTGCGGGGCCCTGGGCGATATAAGGTGTCCCCCACAACAACAGGAGACTGGCTGCGTGGCTCAGCGGTAACGTTCTCGCTTGCTGTGCCCTAGGTTGCAGGTTCGTATCCTGGCGCAGTCAGCTGGCATTTGAGGGTGCACAAACGCGAGGGAGCCGTGTCAGTAGATTTACCGGCACGTTAAAGACCCCTACGGGGCAAAATTCCGACACCCTGGCGTCTCTAAAAGCCACAGTAGTTAAAAGGGACGTAAAACCAATAACATATTTTAACAACAATAGGATATAAAAAAATATCAAATCAAATGGAAAATAGTTTGCTTTTTTTTTGTTTAGTAGTTTACCCTCCAGGTTGGTGGAACCCACGGACTCAGCGAGGGAACTCACCACTACCGCCTCTACGGGCAGCGTCCTAGAGCTGGGAACATCGAATCGGAAGGGATACAACTGGTGAGGTGGGATCGGCACCTCGCCCAGGCGGCCTCACCTGCAAAGCGAACATGGGACTCATGAGGGAAGGTAAGGGATGGTTAGGATGGATAGACAAGGAAGAGGGAAGGAGGCGGCCGTGGCCTTGAAGAAGGTACCATCCCGGCATTTGCCCGAAGACGAAGTGGGAAACCACGGAAAACCACTTCGAGGATGGCTGAGGGGGAATCGAACCCCCTCTACTCATTTGGGCCACCCGAGGCTGAGTAGACCCCGTTCCAGTCCTCGTACCACTTTTCAAATTTCGTGGCAGAGCCGGGAATCGAACCCAGGACCTCCGGGGCGGCAGCTAACCATGCTGACCGCTACGCTACGGAGGCGACAAATAGTTTGGTAATAATAATAATATTAAGAATAGTTACAATATTTTGAGTACACTACAGCACATTTTTTTAATAATATGAAAGAAACCTTTAAGTCCCCTTGAAGAAGATTATGTAAACTATGAAATATTAAAATATTACTTTGCGACTTTTTTCCCTGCTGAAGTCTTCTATTATTTCACTGAATCTAAACTTGCTAAACGGTCACGGGAGGTCATAGCTGCACTGAAAAAAGAAATATGAATTATAAATTAGTTTGAAAAGTATATTTAATTCATTAATTAAATTTTAAAAAATCCACGGCGCGGGGCCCCCGGACCGTGGGGCCCTGGGCGGTCGCCCTTCTCGCCCTCCCCTAGATCCGACCCTGCGGCTGACCCACGCCAGCATAATATTTCGTCGCTCCACGATCGGCGTGAAGTGATTGACAGATAACCTGCTATTTCTTATTTTATAATACAGGCTTCATACAATGTACTGCTCGGATCCAAGCTCTGTGAACTTGCGGGGTAAGCGGAAAGAGCAGGGAAGGGTCAGGCGAGAAGAGAAGGGTCTGTCTACAGCCCGCCGTGATATCAGGTATTCCTTTCGATTCCAATACTGCTAACATACGGCCGTTGCTTAAACCACCGTGGTGTTACGAATGAGTGAGTGAGTCACCGACCAATGTATTTGGTTCTGTACTATGAACGGACCGAGAAACCTTATCACTCGTCAACACCACTTCTCATAGCCCACGATGCACATTCCTCTCAGGTTCACGCAGCTTAGACCCGAGCAGTAACTGTGTTGCAACATCCTTGCCAGGACATGTTGTCATCTCGTGATATTCTCAGATCAGTAAGTTCTCACAGATTAATAATAATAAATACTAGTGGGCCCGTGCGAGCTTTCGCAACGTGAATGTAGGATTATGGGGTAGTAGGGAAGAATGTGGGAGAACGAAGCTTTAATTATTGAAGAAATGTATTTATTGTTGTTAAACGGCATACGTACTGCACATGAGAAGAACACAAAGAATTATGTAGAACCTCTTTGTAGACAATATTCGATGTTACAACGAATTAATCGGTTATTGTTTGCTCGGGAGTTTCTTCTACAGCAATTCTTACATTTGCAAAGGATTGAACCCTAGAGAAAGTCTTGGCGAGACCACACTGGAGCCATCTGCTGAGAGACTCCTCAGCTAGCAGTACGCCACGCTCCCGCCAGATGGCTGCCGCTGCCGCGCTGCCCTGCGATCTAGCGGCAGGCTCGCCTAGCAGTACGACGCGCTCCCACCAGATGGCTGCCGCCGCCGCGCTGCCCTGCGCTCTAGCGACAGGCTTGCCAGGTTACGGTGCTCCCATTGTAAATGTGCATTTTTAAGGTATTTATTTAATTGTGAGGCATTTAAAGAGGAAGTGAGTGCGTTTCGGGCACACATGGGGTTATGCGGAACCTGTAGGTACCCCATATGTGTAGGTTGGTGTTAACAGGACCTTATTTTCTGTACAAAACCGGAATGGGACCTTAGCAGAATAATATAGGGAGGATTCTTCTGTTAAGTTTGTACATAAATCATCTGTCCATGATGGTACGATCAGTGACCATACGTATTCAGAGGACTAACGAGTTTCCGTAATTTATACTGCTCGGGTCCAAGCTGCGTGAATCTGAGAGGAATGTGGATCGTGGACTATGAGAAGTGATGGTGACGAGTGATGAGGTTTCCCGGTCCGAGCTTAGTAACAGAAACAAATACATTGGTCGGTGACTCACTCAATCATTCGCAACGCCACACTGGTTTCAGATAAGGCCCTATGTTAGCAGTATTGGAATAGACGGGAATGTCAGGTAACACGGCGGGCTGTCGACAAGCTTCTCAATTCTCTCCTGTCCCTTCCCTGCCTCTGCCCTTCACCCCACAAGTTCACAGAGCTTAGCCCCGAACAGTAATTATGTTTAAAATTAATTTAAGCTCCTTAGGTGCTTACATGCTGTGGCACTGGAATTAATCTAGTGGACATCTGACGCGGTGAGAAATTCACCAAGGCATTGGCTGTACAGCCCTGCTTGACGTCATCCATTCCCGCACTGTCACAGCAGGTAGGTGCTGTCAGTAGCAACACGTTACTACGCGACAAAAATGTCCTGTTCCGCCTGATATGACTGTTATAAAGTATTGGGAAATTAAAAATAACTAGTTGATACCCGTCAAAACATGACGGTCATTGGGGAAATATTTACGGAAGTATTCTCTTATATGAATTTTTTGAACGATTACTTTTTCACACTGTTGCAACTTTAAGGCAACGAAAGATCGACTTCGCAACATATAAATGGCCATGACTGAAACCTTGATCGGGCAAATAGAGACCTACACTTTCCAGAGTTTCCCCTTAAGCTTTATTTATTGTGATAAAGTACGTCAAGCAAATTGAAAATTGGAGGATTGAAGTGGTTTGCCTCCACATATACTTACTCTAAAAGTTTGAGCCATAGAGCCTCAACAATATCTCCCCCCATTTTGATTCTCATAAACAAAGATCTCAGTAAGACGTGGCAGGATCTGCCATTTCTCTGGTGGAATAGACCCATTGTGCGCAAGCGCAGGAGCGACAAATATTACATTTTTTTTAATAATTTAAAAATATACCCTAAATTTTATTTTCCTTTTAAAGTCACTCTGCAAATCTACATGCCAAGAGCTCTCGTTAGAATGCATTACGAAGTAAATCGATTAAGACGTTTTCTCAATCTCGCGGTAACAAAAATCGCCTTAGTGTTTTAAATATATACACACATCAAAAAAAGTTTTGCATCACCTCGGTTCCCAGATCTCCGGCATATAGACGTTGACTGTGTATATTGTATCCAAGATACAGTCCCTTTGACTGTTCATAGATGTCACTAAAACTGCTCAAAGATGTAAACAACCATGCATGAGCAGGGCCTATTAGACGGAGGGGGTACGACAGCCGATCAGTTCCAGTCATTCCACCAGGACGAAGGTACGCTGCTCATGTTGTCTGTAGTTCTACCATGCCTAGAAGGTCAATACCGCAGTTCGATCGCGTCCGCATTGTTACTTTGTGTCAAGAAGGGCTCTCAACAAGGGAAGTTTCCAGGCGTCTCAGAGTGAACCAAAGCGATGTTGTTCGGACATGGAGGAGGTACAGAGATACAGGAACTGTCGATGACAGGCCTCGCTCAGGCCGCCCAAGGGCTACTACTGTAGTGGATGACCGCTACTTACGGATTGCCGCTCGGAGGAACCCTGACAGCAATGCCACCATGTTGAATAATGCGTTTCGTTCAGCCACAGGACGTCGTGTTTCAACTCAAACTGTGCGCAATAGGCTGCATGATACGCAACTTCACTCCCGACGTCCATGGCGAGGTCCAGCTTTGCAACCCCGACACCATGCAGCGCGGTACAGATGGGCCCAACAACATGCTGAATGGACCCCACGGAATTGGCATCACGTTCTCTTCACCGATGAGTGTCGCATATGCCTTCAACCAGACAATCGTCGGAGACGTGTTTGGAGGCACCCTGGTCAGGCTGAACGTCTTAGACACACTGTCCAGCGAGTGCAGCAAGGTGGTGGTTCCCTGATGTTTTGGGGTGGTATTATGTGGGGCCGACGTACGCCACTGGTGGTCATGGAAGGCTCCGAAACGGCTTTACGATACCTGAATGACATCCTCCGACCCATAGTGCAACCATATCGGCAGAATATTGGAGAGGCATTTGTCTTCATGGACGACAATTCTCGACCTCATCGTGCACATCTTGTGAATGCGTTCCTTCAAGATAACGACATCGCTCGACTACAGTGGCCAGCATGTTCGCCAGACATGAACCCTATCGAACATGCCTGGGATATGTTGAAAAGGGCTGTTTATGGACGTCTTGACCCACCAACCACTCTGAGAGATTTACGCCGAATTGTCGTTGAGGAGTGGGACAATTTGGACCAACAGTGTCTTGATGAACTTGTGGATAGTATGCCACGGCGAATACAGGCATGCATCAATGCAAGAGGACGTGCTACTGGGTATTAGAGGTAGTGGTGTGTACTGCAATCTGGACCACAAATGCTGAAAGTCTAGCTGTATGATGGTACAACATGCAATGTGTGGGTCTCATGAGCAATAAAACGAGCTGAAATGTTGTTTGTGTTGATCTCTATTCCCTTTGTATTTAACGGTTCCGGAACTCTTGGAACCGAGGTGATGCAAATTTTTTTTTGATGTGTGTAGATAGATGTTTGTATTGTAACGTATTTTCCTTGTGGAGCCATTGACCATTGTCAGGATGCTCTCACCTGTTTTCAGCGGTGAGTATGCAGCTTTCGAATATATGACGTTAAGACTTCTAAATCCAACATTATTTTTACTTGCTTGTTTGAATTTATATTAAACAAAAATTCAAGAATATTTAACACGCTTTACATATTTAATTGGGAAAATCGCATCCTAACTGAACTATTATTTAAATGGCGGTATCGCAAGATTTTCATAAATCTTTTCAAACTCACCACATTAGCAATGTCGAGTGGATGCAAGGGAGGCCTAACCTCTTCAGTTTCCTGTATACGTGTATTATTAGCCTACTTTCGATTTTTGAAAAATAAAAACGAAAGTAGGCTTATGAGATACACGGGTCAAATATCTGTGGATCTGTGTGTGTAGGCTATAATATATCGGTCTCTATTATCAATTCAAACACGACGAAACAAAATTGAACCAAATTTGGTACAGAGGTAGCCCTAACAAAGGTCATCTCGATGTCGTATTTTATATCGCCTCCATATTGACTAAACAAAATGGTGGCCACCCAAACGTTCAGAGTTTAAATCGAATTGAGACTAAACTAAGCATTAGATCTCTACGAAATTTTACAACAATGTATCTCTCTGTGAGAAACGTCGGGTCACAAACTACAAAGTCACCAGCCAATCCGATTCAAGATGGTGGCCGTGCGAATCTTGCAAGCATTATAATCCATAATTTATGATCCAATGAATCAATATTCACAGTATTTGGAATTTAGATAGTTTTATAGGCCTATAAGGACCCTCTGTTGTCAAAGTGATAATAAAATCAGACTGAATGTTCGCGCAGCCACCACCTTGAAATTATAAAATATAAAAATAAATAATTCTCAAGACATAAGAGCTACATTAACGATAATTAGTGACAACGTAGGAACGTATATTTGACGTTGTGTGCCCAAGGCAAAATAACAGAATCTCCATACATTTAATATGGCGGCTGTGCGAACTATTCGAACATTAAAATCGACTAATCCGAATGAAATTGGTTAATTATGACGAATCTTGCCAAGAGTTAAGTAGCATATATGAGCTCTCAATTGCGTTAGTCAAAATATTCTTTGAATATAGCGCACAGCAGCCATCTTGAATTTTCAAAAATACATTAATAAATTTTGGTACGGTATCCTACGAAATTTAATAATGAAACAGAACCTTATAAATCGCTTCGTATGCCCAAAGCAAAATAACAGTGATACCATAGATTCAAGATGCCAATTAAGCGTACTATTGAAGTAAACGTTGCCCATCGCAGTCGCGCGTTGACATACGAGAGAGAGAAAGGAAAAACAAATGTAATCGTAACTCGTCCAGATGAAGATCATCAGCTGACAGATGTACGAAATCGACCTGCCTAAAGCTTTGATTCTGTACAAGTGACTCCGGTATCGTTCTAATGATGGTGATAATATATCTTATTGTGATATTTGTATGGCTGTCGGAGGGTGTTCGATTCTACGTTCATGATGGTGGCTGGGCGCATTCTTAAAACTTGAATATCATTAACTAACGATATATTATCACAATTATCGCGTAATTTAGTGAAAGAAGAGTACCACCCATAAGGCCTGCTACCATTATTAATAGGAATATCACAGTGAATATAGTGCACAGCGGCCATCTTGAAATTATAAAATATACAAACAAATGATTGTATATATTTCAGAAATACAATATCTAAAATTAGCATTACTTTAGGATCACATATGGGCTTTGCATGCCAAAGGCAAAAGAACACCCCCCGACATACATTCAAGATGGTTGCTGAGCATACTATTAACACTTCAAAAACTATAAGTGCCAATCGCGCATTTAAGAGGCGAAAAACAGATAAGATTCCTCACTTGCATTAATCATGAGCCTATCACACTGCATATTGCGCGTAACCACCATCTTGAATATATCAGACATTAATATTAACAATCCGCTGTTTATTACAGTTATAATAACGAAACGCAGCAAAAACATGTAGTCTCACATAAAAGGATTGCTCTACAGAAGGCGCAAGATAAACGATTCCCTACATTCAAGATGGTGGATGGGTGTATTTTTCTAATGTTTTCAACAAATTCCTTTGGATGAAAAAGCAGAATTACAACGAAACGTAGTAAACGGGTAGTCTTACGTAGGGTACAACAATCAATGTTTATCACAAGAATATTTAATTATACTTCTTGATAAGGACAGAGTCATAACTATAACCATACATTTAAAAGAATGTAGACTATAATGTTCTTTACTGAACATGTTGGGATTTTTGTGTTTGGTACTGTATTATGATAAAGGTCATACAGAAATAATCTTACATACAGGCCCAAGGAGAGCACAAAACACCCATGCCCTAAGCTGGACTCGAACCGACAGGAGACGCACCGCTCAGTCAGTTCCAGTTCCTCACGCGCCTGCCATTAGAGGATGGGATTCGAACCCAAGGCTAGTAAACTACAGAGGTTGCCTCAATATGGAGCTCTAAGGCGAGGGGATCGCGGAGGGAAGGGAAAGGACGTGACGTCACACGTTTCCTCGTAGCGCCGAGGTGCGAGATATGCAAGGAAAGTCAACGTATATTGTATGGATTGCAGTGGTTTAAGCACGTGTTTTAAGCCGTTTTGTTTATAATCATGCCAGGCCAAAGATGTGCTGTGGCAGTTTGTCACAGTTATTATAAAGTTGGAAATGACTTGTCGTTTTTCACGATGCCTAAAGACGCATGCCTTAGCAATCAGTGGATTGCTGCATGTAAGCGAAAAGATCATTGCAACCCTCAAACAAGTAGGATATGTTCCGGTTCCCTGCACTTTACGAGTGAAGACTTCGAATTAGACTACAGGGCCGAATTGCTTAATATAAAGCCAAGATTTCCAAGGAATCTAAAACCAAATGGTAAGTGAGCCTAGCTGGCCTACTCTTAAGTTTTGATGACCTGCTAGGATGATTTTAAAGCTGTTAATATTTTTGACATATTTCGTACATGGTATCAGGGGCGTGTATACAAATTTTAGAGGGCGGGGGGCAAGGGGCTGACTATCGTGGAAAATTGTGAGTACTCAATGAATTTTCTATTATAGCCTATGGAGTATGAATGGAAAATATCTAAATGGGCTACTTGTCAATTTATAAAGCAGAAAGGTAAACACTCATTTCCTTTTACAAATTGATAATTATTTCTTAAAAGTAGACTACTGTGAAATACATTGTATGTTGTACCCAAGTTGGCTTTTTTCGGGGAGGATCTGGAGCCCACTCAGTCCCCTCCCCCCTTATATACACCCAGGCATGGTATTTTGTTTTTGTACAAGATGGAAAATTTTATGAGTTATTCTCTTTGTATTGGTAAAAATTATTTGCAAATATTACAGAAAGCAGTCATCCTTTCAATAAAATCCCTTCGACTTCTGTTCCAAGATATGGCCCGTAGGCATAATACACAGTACATTCTCACACATAGGCTAAATCAAGATGTACTGGAAAACCTCCTTTCACAATTGCGAAACCGTGGTGGCTCCCCTTGACTGCATTTACAGACTGAGGATGATTATTTTAGAAAAAAAAATCCAGGAGTTGTTCAAAAGCAAACCAACACTGCGGATCCAGATTCAGATGAATATGTAGTTGCTAAAGCACTAAACAAAGCTGGCATAGTGTCTGAATCAAGTAACGTGCTTCCAGAACCAACCTTAGGGAGCAATGTTCAACCTGCGCCCTTCATTGCCAATATCATGGAACAAAGTGAGGAAGATGGCAAGGCTTATGATGCAGGTTATGTAGCTCACAAGTTCCAAGGCAAATTTCCACAACTTGGGAACTTAACCTATGGAATGCAAACTTAACACGATTATGCATTGCCAACCTGAATTAAACACTTGTCATACGGTGTTATGACCGATCCCTCAGAAACTTGGCTAAATCAGTTCCGGCACATTTCAGCAAAATTCGTCACATTTCACGGAAAATACGGATTTCAACGAGGTAAGAACGTTCTAAGAAGAACGACAGATTTTGTGTCGAGAGAAGTTTCTGATGTACCGTCTGGTGGGGTTGAGGCAGCTGTGATAACAATTTTCTTCATCAGATTGAAACATTCCAATTCTATCTTGCATAAGAAGTGGTTATTGGAAGTCACTAACACCCACGATACTGCTACCGAGTCTAGGCGAATTTCCAAGAAATTCAAGAAGATCACAACATGAAATGTAAGTAGGCTACATTCAGTTATTTTATCACCCATTTACCAATAATTTCATGAGAATAAACTGTTCTTTGCGTACTCAACAGCTGATGTTGACAGTTTCGTTACGTTCCCCACATGGCGCGTTTGGTATCTTGTGACGTCATCCACCTTGTGAGCGCTGATTGGTGAGTGAAAATTGAGGCAACCTCTGTAGTTTATAAGCCTTGATTCGAACCCACGTGTTCGCCATGACCGGCGCTTCAAAGGGACTCGCAGATGGCACCGGCACCAACAAGGAACAGTGGAAACAAGTACCCAAGGCCAACAGGTGATGGTGGAAGTAGTTAGTTAGCAGGTTTGTTACTAGATGTCAGCCTGTTTTCAAGCTCAGGACTGTGAAGCTGAAGGCTGAACCGAACACTGTAGGTCTGCTCACTGCCGAACAAGCAGCGGCGCGCGTAAGTAGGCGACCAAGTGGCTCAGATCTGGAACGCGGGCGCGACATGAAAATGTAAACCGGAGTGACAGGGCTTGGTACTCATCTCAGTTCTTCTGGCGGTAAGTCATTTCATTGTGCTTTAAACTTCCTCTTAATTAACAATTAACTCCATGCTTCTAACAAGTGTTCACCCAGACCAACCAGTTTTGTGGCTGCCGACGATTCTATCATGTTTGTTTATTCATTTAGGGGCTTTGACATAATGGTCATCAGCCACGTGCATTTGGGTGTGTGTAGACATTGTCTGGCAACCTGTCATTAGTAGTGAGTGTATTTGCAATTGATTCCAGGCTGCCGAGGCCTAAGTTAGGAACTATCCCGACATTAACCCGGAGTAGAAGTGGGAAATCACTTCTAGGATGGCGAAGATTTGCCTCACGAGGCTGAATTTACACCATTCCAACCCTCAGACATGAATTTGTATACATTTTCTGTCAGAGTCGTGAATCGAACCCAGGGCCTATGGGAGAGGAGTCTCAATACGTATCTCGAGACCACAGACGGCGGTCTGTGAGTATTTTCAATTGCATGGTCCGGATAGGAAACACTGTCCTGCTTCGTACTACTAAATTTTAACCATAATAATATTGATTTTAGGCTACGTCCCTCTTAATGTTTTGGAGACACTGCGGTACCAGACATTTGTGCTAGAAGGGATTGTAACGTGCCAGTAAATCTATTGACAGAAGTTTCTCGTATTTTAAATGTGAATCGAGTGGGCACAGTAGGCGAGATCCTTCCCGACTGCGCTACACAGCCGGCCTAGATCAATTGATTTATTTTATTTATTCAATTTATTTTACAGTTGCTTCATTTGAGGGGCTTGGACATCGTTGTCATTTCGTACCATGTACTTGTGTGATAACCGGTGTTATTGTGGTGTCTGTAGTAGTAGTAGTAGCAGTAGTAGTAGTGTGTGTATTTGTAATTCAGGTTAGGATTGGGAAGGAGGTGGCCCTGGCCTTACGTTAGGAACCATCCTGGCGTTTGCCTGGAGTGGGAAACCACTGGAAACCACTTCGAGAATGGCTGAGGTGAGAATCGAAACCTCATCTTCTCAGTTTTGCCTCACAAGACTGTGTACCCCGTTCCAGCCCTCAGACAAGGATTCAATTTCTTGGTAGAGCTGGGAATCGCTCCCGGACCTCTGGAGGCGACAGCCAAGAACGCTAGGCGCTACACCAGCAGGAGGTCAATTCATCTTGCAGGCTCGTGTACCTTGTGGTTGGAAGTTGCCATTGCTTCTTCATTTGAAGATATGAGAAGCCGAGGTCATCAGCCTCGTGTACTTCGGTGTATTTAGAGTTTGTCTGACAACCTGTGTTATTGTGGTGCAGGCTACTTGTAACTGAAGCTAGGATTAGTAAGGCGGTGGCCGTTGTCTCAAGTTAGGGACCATCCCGGTATTTGCCTGGAGTAGAAGTGATAAAACATGGAAAACCACATCTAGGATGGCTGAGGTGGGAATCAACCGACACTCGACTCAGTTATCCTCATGAGGCTGAGTGCGCCCCGTTCCAATCCCTACATCATACTTGTTGGCAGAGCTAGAGAAGGAAGCCTAGACCATGACAGCGGCAATGCCCAAGTGCCCTAGCAAGCGCTCATCTCTTTCTTTGTCATCCACTTGCCTCTCATCTAGTGTTCTTTTTTAATCCTGCTGATTGCCTTGATGTTGAAATTATGCAGAGTGACCATAACGTTATGAGTTGAAAGCGGGACACCTAAAAGCTATTGTAAAAAAGAAAAGAAAAACTTACGTTTTTGCATGAACATAATTCAGGGTTATAGGTTCTACTAGAAAATTATATTAAGATAGCAAATGCAATATTAATAATTTTGTCGATTCATTTAGGGGCTTTGCGACATCATGTTATGCAGGTCCTAATTGTTAATCATACGATTAGCAAGGCCAGTGATAAAACAAGAAGTACAACTTTGTAACATTTGAAAATATAGGATTATCAATTCCCGTCGCCTCCGTAGCGTAGCGGTCAGCAT
Source organism: Meconema thalassinum (assembly GCA_946902985.2). Lineage (NCBI taxonomy): Eukaryota > Metazoa > Arthropoda > Insecta > Orthoptera > Tettigoniidae > Meconema > Meconema thalassinum. Next base: position 281,394,894 of record OX336389.2, on the reverse strand, counting down.
GGTTCGCTGCCTCCCAGGAGGTCCTGGGTTCGATTCCCGGCTCTGCGACGAAATTTGAAAAGTGGCATGAGGACTGGTACGGGGTCTACTCAGCCTCGGGTGGCCCAAATGAGTAGATGGGGTTTGATTCCCACCTCAGCCATCCTCGAAGTGGTTTTCCGTGGTTTCCCACTTCGTCTTACCTACTGTAAGGCCACGGCCGCCTCCTTCCCGCTTCCTTGCCTTTCCATCCCAATCTTCCCCTCCCTTCCCATCCCTCATAAGGCTCCTGTTCGCTTTGCAGGTGAGGCCACCTGGGCGAGGTGGTGATCACACCTCCTCAGTTGTATCCACTCCGACCAGATGTTCCCAGCTCTAGGACACTGCCCGTAGAGGCGGTAGTGGCGAGTTCCCTCGCTGAGTCCGTGGGTTCCACCAATCTGGAGGGTAACATCGCAACAACAACAAAAACCCATGGTCGTCCAGAGGCAACATTTAGCTTACTACTTTTTCGTACCGAACTCAATTCACTGAAATACGACCTCGTAATTAGTGCGATGTCTGAATCTCAGTTCATGTTGAAAGAGAGTTGAATACGGAGATTAACAGGTACGTAGCCTATATAGTGTTTATAGTGGTCAGCCTGCAGTTGTGATGGCTCACGTATTGAACAGCACAGTAAATCAAAAATCTCCAAAGATTGGCAAATGATGGTAAATTAGTACAAAAATAAAACTCAAGTGTGTGCGTTGTCGCTTTTAGGATACACATTTACATGTTTATAATAACTAGAAGATCCGTGCTGCTCCGCAGCATTCATTTCAACAATCCTATAGCACTCCTTTCCGTACGACATTTGCTGTTCGCATCACTTTATGCTAGTGACCTGAACAGACAGTTGCGGTACAGTCGCCTATCATTATTAGCCTACTTTTCACATTGTGCAGAAATGATGAAAAGTAGACTTATGAGATCAATCCGGGCGAATGTGTGTGTGTCTGTCCTTCTGCCTGTGTGTTTGTCTCCCATCCTATCAACTCCTAAATGGCTGCAGCTATCGAAAGCAAATTTGGTAGGAGGGAAGATCTATATCAGAACGTCTCAAGGTTACGTTTGAAAATAACGTCAGTGCTACCAATTGCTGAAAAATTAAAATTTGAACTCTTAAGTTGGGTATCTCAGAGGGTAACTTACTCGTGGGAGTGTTTCCGAAATTGGCACACATATAGACCATACATGATTCTGCGTGTGCTGATAGGTTCAATGTTTAACTGCACGTAACATCCACACTAAGAAACGATTTCTTCCAACATTGGCGTATATGTTATGATACTGTTTTAAGGGACGGAACAGCGAGGTCATCTGCCCAATTGGCATATAAGCAACCCTTTGTTTTTTCAAATTATTTTCTAACAACCCGTACATGTCAGTGTTGCCAACATGATTCTACGCGTGCTGATAGGTTCAATGTTTAACTGCATGCAACGTCCATACCTGCAAATGGATTTCATCCACGTATGGTATGTGTGATGCATGCTTTAATTCATTTATGACTGTGCTAGCAACTGTTTATTAATGATCTCAAGTCTTTTGAACCCCAGGTTCAATGTCTCGGAATGTTTGTACTACTGAACAAACTTAAGACTTTGCACACTGTAAGTTCAAGATATTTTAGACTTATTTACAGTAGATCGTCAAAGTAAGTGCTACCAACACAGTTCCTTGCACGTGATTAATGTTAAATGTTCAACTCCATGCAACTGCCATACTAATTTTACCGTCTTATACATAACTTTTTACGTGCAATGTGTGCCTTAGCAGCCATAAATATTCCTATTTACAGAGTCCACGGGACTACCAACTGCCTTGTAACGTTCTGAAAATATTTGAACCCTAGATTCAATATAGCAGAATCTATTCATATAAACAGTTTGAAATTATATTCACTACCATGTATTTGCAGATAGATTCTGAGCAACACGCATACTGTATATATTAGTGCTACCAAAATTATTCTACATACAGTACGTTTAGTCTATAGGTTTCATGTTTAATTGAATGTAACTTCCATAACATTTTGATTTCTGTCAAATTTTGTATGTACGTACACAGTGTATGCCATAACATATGCACAGTATATGTGCAAAATCTCTTTTTTTGTCGTGTGGCCTCCTGAGAGGACGAGTACAGGTCTTTCTAGTCGACGCCCGTGGGCGACCTGCGCGTCGGGATGAGAGATGGAATGGATGAAGGTGAATGAAACTTGGCAAGGAAGTGGAAAGAAGCGGCCGTGGCCTGTCAGAAGGTACCGTCCCAGCATTTGCCAGGTGTTGCAAATGGGGAAACCACTGAAAACCATTTCAAGGATGGCCAACGGTGCTCGAACCCACGCATCTACTGAGTCTGTAGAGAGCTTGGCCCCAAGACCTAACGCTGCGCTTTAGCGAGCGTAGCCACTGCTATCAGTTAAATCTCAGATAGAGCAGTGCTACCAACAACATATTAACTCACCCTGAGCATTTGAGCCGTAGACCATAAATATCTGAGAATCTACTGTAGTGCTCTATTAGACCACAATCAAACCTCATGAAAAATGAAAATCCACAGCCTGCTTCCAGTCTCCGACCGGGTCAGGAATGGAATGAATGAAGCCCCCAACTAGCGGCGAGGATATGAACTGTGCCGGCTGCCGAGGCCTGACGCACTCCTCTGGGGAAATGATTAAATGAATGACAGATGAAATGAAATGAAATGATAGTGGAGGGTGTTGCTGGAATGAAATTTTGACAGGGAAAACCGGAGTACCCGGAGAAAAACCTGTCTGCCTCCGTTTTGTCCAGCACAGATCTCACATGGAGTGCCCGGGATTTGAACCACGGACCCAGCGGTGAGAGGCCGGCGTGCTGCCGCCTAAGCCACGGAGGCCTCCCACAATCAAACCTCATATGAATGACAAATACACACACTAATACAGCCATCACAATAACACAGGCTATCAGACAATTTCCACAGACACCTAAGTACACGGGGTCACATGACCACTATGTCGCAAAGCCCAGAAATCAACCACAACAACAACAACAACGACAACAAGCATCGCAAAATTTCAGTAAACAATATTTATTTCGCTGAAGTGATCTTTAAAAGTAGCTCAGTTCCTATTTAAAAGAAAATCACACCTCTCCAGTTGTATCCCATCCGACCAAGTGTTCCCAGCTCTCTAGGACACTGCCTGGAAAGGCGGTAGTGTTCTCTCGCTGAGTCCATGGGAACCACCAACCTGGAGGGTAACATTGACCAAAAAAGAACTCCTTCCTTCCCAAAGGATCCAGGATATTAATTGTAAAATCCCCGCCCAATGTAATCTCAAGTTGGCTGACTGAAAAGCTTGTGTCACGAAATGTTTGTTTCTTGTTGTTGTTTATTTAGGGGCTTTGCAACATCACGGTCATGTAGCCATGTGTACTTGGGTGTGTCACTGTGATGTCTGTACTGGTGTGTGTATTTGTAATTGTGGTAGGATTTGGGTAGGAAGAGGCCGTGGCTTTTGCCTGGAGAAGCGGGAAACCTCGGAAAACCACTTTCAGGATGGCTGAGGTAGGAATCTAATCCGCCTCTTCTCAGTTTTTCCTCACGGGGCTGAGTGTACCCCGTTGCCAAAATACTGTATATGAAAGATTGCTAGATATAGCGATTTGTTGCTGAAGTTGTCAACTCTGACGTCGAGTCAGGAAGAACTAGTATTTTGTGAATCTTAATAGTCTAACTTGATACTTAGTAGCCGTTCATAACCTTATTGAGGTTGCATGGTAAATTGTGCTGGAAGAGGTTTGGAGGTAAGGAACTAGTATTCAAATTCTTGTAGTAGTAGTAGTGTTAAGCAATCCATTGTGCATTATAATATCATTTTGGAGAAATATGCATAAGTTTACAAGTTGCCAAACTCATGAAACTCTATTACAGTAAAAGGAGTAGTAGTTTAAAATGTTTCCTGAACACGTTTCGTTGGTGGAAATAGCCTTAATTAACGTTAGAATATTGTTAGTATCGAGGACATTATAATGATTATCTTCCCATGAAAAGATGTAGCCTAGTAACTCTTGATTTATCATGCTTTCAGCTTTATCGTTGCGTAGCGGCTAGCATTCTTGGCTGTCACCGCGGAGGCCCAGGTTCGATTCCAGGCTCTGTCAAGAAATTTAATTCGGGCTCCTCAATTGCAAGTACACACAATAGTAGCCTACAGATATCACAGTGACACTGGTTATCAGTCAACTTCTACACACACCCAAGTACACGGGGCTATATGACCACGATGTTGCAAAGCCCCTAAACAATCAACAACAAGCTTGTTCCAAATTAAAAAAATGGAAAACCAGCTCTTTTCTATAATAATAATACAAATAATAATTTAAAAGTAGCTAAAATGTTTTCGCCTTTTCACTCGTTATCTCCAAGCGAGCGAGCATATCAATTTTCCGTTGCTCTCAAGATCCGGATTTGAACCTCGGACCTAAGCTGCAATAACAGATTCCTTAGTCTGGCTTCTTTACCATTCCGAGAATCTTTAGTCTTGAAGAAAATACACTGCTCAACAAAAGTTTGGACTGCCGCCATCAATTGTATGCTGACGCTGCCATAGAGGAGTGAGACCTGTTACCCCAAGATAAACTTGTTGGTCTCACTCAGAGCAAGCATCCTCCGTGTGTGAGGAGAACTACTCAAGACTGATACTGATCATCATGAGATACAGATTTTCAGTGTTTTTGATTTCAAAACGGACACTTAGAAGCGAGTTCGCTTTGTTTTTGTACCGTTTCATTGTTATCTAACCACGATTGTTCTTGTTTTCAGAAGGACTGATGTTTAAATTGTTAATAAGTTATTGTATAGGCTAAACCTCAATGCGTTTACTATAAGAAGTCATTGTAGTAATAAATATATATATATATTCCAAACTTTTGTTGATCAGTGTAGTTTCGGGTATCTTCTGTGGACAATCTGGAAGCACGGCAGCGGGATTACTGTTTATTTCTTCATCGTAGTTTCGTCTGGCAGTGTGAGTGGTACTGTATATGGGTTACTGAACTGCCATAACCCAAAACGCCTCTATGTAATACGGATCATTTCCCAGATTTTGACGCAAAGATCAACTTTACACACTAGCAGAAAATGAACACCCTGAAACAATGGACCCTCGTGATAGGTAGTTTAATTCAAATATTATACAGGTTGTACACTGTATATGATCATAGTCACAGGGTCAGGCACCTATTGTCAGACTGTTTTCAGTATTTTGCTTTCTAGTTACAATGCAGTCATGCAATTGTGCATAGAGGTGTCGGATGTCATCTTAAGAGATAGTGTTCCGCACTAATAACACATGTTGTCGCAATTGGTCAAGGGATGTTGCTGGTAATGCATACCAGACTAAACACCGTCCCATCATGTCTTACTAATGCTCTAGGGGGCAGGTCTGGTGATCGTATTGGCCAGGGGAGTTGACGGATATCTTGGAGAGTGTGTTGGGTAATGCGAGAAATGTGTGCAAGGGCTTTATTTAGCTGGAAAAGCACATCCCCTGGCGTTCTAGGATTATGTTCTGGATATATCCTTCATTGTTCAGTGTTCTCCCTGCAAACATTGTAGGCTATAGCTCCTCACACCATGATGCCAGGAGTTCATCCTGTATGACGCTGCCATATACATTCTGGTAATCGACGCCGAACTTGCAAACGACCATCACTGACTCCAAGGGAGAATCTGCTTTCATCAGTAAAGATAACTGCGTAATTCGTCCCTCTAGTTGAGTCTATCGCGACGCCATCGGAAGCGGGATACATGGTGATGCCCGGCGAGCGCCATCCTTGATCGTAGCTCAGCTTCCGACAAACGGTTCCTGATGGTCCTAGCTGACATTGTGGGTGCAAAATCGGTCCTAATTTGTGTTGCAGTTACCATACGATCAGCAATGACTGTTCGTCTAACTCGGCAGTTCAGTCGTAAATCTGTATGTCTCTACCATCTGGAATCAGGATGAAGAGCTAGTGCATCACGGAGACCAACATTGAAACACCTCACGTTCCAACGTGTTGGCCAATTCTTCGGAAGCACCATCCAGCCTCCCGCAAGCCCTCAATATAACATCGCTAAAATTCCGTTCATTGCACCAATTTTGATCGTTGAAATTAAATTATGGTCTGAGGGCTAGAACGGAGTACACTCAGCCTCGTGAGGCAAAACTGAGAAGTGGTGGGTTCGATTCCCACCTCAGCCTTCCTGGAAGTGGTTTCCCACTTCTACTCCAGGCAAATCCCGGGCTGGTTCCTAATTTAAGGCCATGGCCGTCTCCTTCCCACTCCGCACCTGAATTACAAATACAATCACTACTACTACTACAGCCATCACAATAACACAGGTTATCAGATAAAAGTTCGGCACACACACCCAAGTACACGGGGCTTAATCACCTGGATGTCCAAGCCGCTCAAATTAACCAACAACTACAACAACAAAACGTTTCGATGGTATGCAAATACTGTATATGTATATACACTGTTTATATAAGTTAAAAGTATGGTCTGGTGGTGGTACATATCGTTGTAAGGTAATCCGCCCCATAATAATATGCTGTAACGTACGAAATACACTAAACTCTCGCTAATCCAGCCCTCAGTAGCCTAGCGTCCCAGTAATCTGGTAGACTACACATCCGACCTCTAGTCGCTCAAGCAGAAATGGCGTGCACAACAAGGTCCGCAACAATGTTGTTAGTAAATTAGAATGTTAAACAATGCTATACATACAGTATTTGCAATTGCGGCTTTCGAGTTCAGTATCTTGGCTTCTAAAAGGAATGGGCTGGTAACTTAGATGTTAAGCCCATTAAAACAACAATTGTGATGATCATCATCTAAAAGGAAATACGTTACGCTAGAACTCAAGCAGAAACTCGAAATTTTAGATAAGTTGAACTAAATTTCAGACACTCTCAATAATCCGGCAACCATGTGCAAGGAATGGCCGGATTATTGACAGTCTAGTGTAGGCCTATACACTAACGTTCAAAATATGCAACTCATCTATTATTGTCAAGATCATGAAATCTGTAATTACGAAATTTTGGTGAAATATGCCGTCTTATTACAACAATTGAAATATTTTCTATTCCAATTGAGGTGTTGTTAAAAGGAGGGATACAATTGGACGTGAGGTGGGGGAAGGTGAATTGTAATTAGTCACTGCTTGTGAGGCAGAGCCGGCAGCTGCTTCTCTCTCAAACATTACACAACAATAAACAACTTTGAAAAAGGGGATAAGATAGGAACCATTTACCGGGAATTTCACATAGAGCAACTTGCAGTTTCTTATCACAGTTTCGGAGCTCTTACTGCCCAGTCCAGAAGATCCCGACCCGCCACGGAACAGATCGTCCAAGACAACCAGACCCAGTAACAGACCCGTGGACACCAGTCAGACCCATTTGGTTTGGGTCACTATGGACAGCATGGGTCGTGACCGGTCTGGAAACCCAGTAAACCAGCGAGTTTCCCGTGAGGCGCTGTGCCAGGCAAAGCAAATGTGCAAATGTGGCGTTGAAAATACTGTATCCGGGTAAAGCACTGGTAAATTTGACTTGTTCCAACTGGCTTTGCTATAGTACGGAGGCTTTAATGATTGATGATTTAACTGCAAAAACTTAAACCAGCGGCGTTCAGCCTTTTGCATGGTCAGCGTGCTAGCTTGGCTGCACCGCACGCTGGCAGGCTGGCTCCTGGCTCTCTTGGCTGGGCTGCCTGGTGCCTGCCCTGACTGCCGGCGTCTGACCGAGCCAAGTTGGGATCACTAGCGCGCCAAGTGTAATGTTAACAAACTGTTCGTCCAATGCGTTGGTTGTCCGACACATCTACATTGTTTTTCGCACGTTTCTCCGTGTATCGGTACTAGAAGATTACGTGCTTAGCATTAAAACTCTAAGAAATACTTATGGGCCGATAACCTAGATGTTAGGCCCCTTTAAACAACAATTATCATCATCATCATCATCATCTAAGAAATACTGATAAGGTAACATTGAAGTTTCGGTCACATTGCCTTTCCTTGTTTCAATTTGTTTTTATCTTTGCAATATACCGAATACCGTTTGACGTTCGACCGATCAACCACAACACAGCGAAGGCACTTCGGGAGGGAGTGAGACGGGAAAGCGAGTGAGAGGGAACATATAGCCGTCCCCTACCATCGCACAGTGTGTCGAATCCCAATTCTAGGAGTAAAAAAATAATAATTTCGTTAATAGTGCTGGGATTCTGTTAAAAGTTGGCAATACACCGTTTTCGAGGTCGCTGAATTAATTTCTGCATCGTCTAAAGTGTACGATCTTCGAGGGTAAATATATAGGGGTGAGGGGTAAGGGGATGTGTAAAAAATGACCGAAAGCAATAAAAGAATCGTCCATTTTCGGTGGTAAAAATCACGATTTGGATGGGTATATTATAGTTTATGACAGTCGTAAACATACTATTTAAAACTGGATAAAATATGAATAACAATGAGACTTGAAGTCCAATATTCTTGTTACACCTTATTTGAGGGAATGGACGAAGTCACTGTATGTAAAACCATCCAGATTAAAAACGTATATTAAATTGTTATTAAACATAGGACAACGAAATATGCTCAAAAAATAAAATTTATTTTCTAAAAATAAAATAAAAAAATATTCGTCAAAATCATACAAACAATATTTCTATATAACAAAATGTCAGTTTCCAGTCCTGTTAACGACGCAGTTTTACTAAATACACTTCACACACGAAAACAATATTATTTCTCTAGAAAAGCATGGAAATAAAGACAACATATATTGAATATTAGTCCTCTCCCATTGCAAATAAAAATAAAACTTCCATTCGTCAAGTAATGTTCTCATTAATCTCACGTTAATAATAACAAAATGTCTAATGTTCATTCGTCACCTGATTCTTCTGTAGAGTCCAGAGCATCGTATTCATTGCTATACTGGTCTTCATCATTTGATGTCAAAGGACCTTGGGAGTCATTAAGTAACTCAATAGCTTCCATAGGTAGATTACCAGGAGTTTTACGTGTCATTGTTCGGTACCCGTTTATTAGGGGATCTGATGTAATTAGCAACATGTTAAGCAAGTCTCTATTCGATGAATCCCTGCTACATTTTCGAGTATGCAGTTCACGAAACCTCCGACAATCATTACTTCTAGCTTCTTGAACTTCTTCAGATAAAGTTCCTATTGGCACATGAAAATGTTCAATTACTTGAGTACTGTGTGGTTATGTGAAGAACAGCCCAAGTTCGTTCTCATAAACGGGAGAAAGCATCAGGCAAATGCCTGGACAAAATAACTACTGTGAAAGGAGCTATTAGACTGAATATTTTGGGCTAGGGGAGTGCGGCCTGGTTCTTTATCCTCAACTTTAAGTTTAAATTTAACACTGAACATTTAAGCATTAATATAATATAAACTTTATTTGTTGTTTGAAACAAGTGATAAATACTATACATTACTGGAAACCCCTTGGGTTTAAAAATTAGTAGGTTGGCACAACTTGGTGCTATTTACAAGAGTTCATTTGAAAGACACACTATTTTTTGGAAATAATTGCACTTGCAAGCAATATTAAAACCATTAAAACATAGAAGATAAGTGATAAAAATAGAGAATAAAAGAATGTAACTTATCTTCCGTTGCTATTTATGTTGACTAGAGAGGTTTCAGTGCTGCAGGTCGGCCGTGGCCAGAGCTTGCTGGTTTGGCTGTTGTAGTTTGTAGTTTACGAACACTATACTTTGTGATTGCGATGTCCAGCATCTCGAAATAAAGTATCGGCTTGAAGAAGGTTTCTTCTTTAGAACCAAAGTACACTGAAGAGCGAAAGTAACAAGCAAGCTTTCATCTTGCGTAGCGGTGAGAACTGTAATCTGAGCCTTGCAACAGCTCATCTAGTTGTGACATTGATGCGTAGTAATCTCCAGCGTAGCGGTGTGACGTGCTGAGTACACCGTCTTATGTAGAAGCATACCGTCAGGTATTTGCCCCATGGAACGAAGCTTTGGAAGACACCATGAAGTGATGCGGTAATGCGGTACTGTCGTACTGTCGTACTGGATCTGGCTGTACTGGATCTGAATCTTGAAGGGGAGAACCGCTGCTTAAATAGGGCGTAGAACAATCGAGAAATCCCACTGGCGGGCGGCGACTGATTGGCCAAAGCGGAGATGTGACGACAGTCCTTCACGTAGCGGCTAGCGAGGAGCAACACCTTGCAGTAGTGAACTTGTGGCTCGAAGAGTCAACATCTATGAACAGGCTGAGGTATGTGTCTTAGAAATTTTGTTTGTTACGAGTAATCACTCGAGAATTACATTATATATTATAAACATAAATGTGATTAAATACATTAATAGTTCGGTGGTCTCAAAGCATTTGACCGACAAATGCGGCATAAGAAAAAAAACACATTAAAAACATCACGAAAGTGATCATGCTCCGAGACCCCGAAAGAAAACAATCAAAGAATCATCTGGAAAAAACATGAACAACAATGAAAGAGGATGACACTAAGCCTCAACAGGCAAAATAGCAACCATAGAAATTGGTCTAGTATAGACTCCTTTACTAGTGAGAACATCTACAACTCTCACATGCCTATCACGACCTAGATGGCAGTGAGTTACCCTACCAATATTCCATACGAGAGGGGGACTTGGATCTCGCAAAAGAACCATATCTCCCACACGCACATCAGGCTGGGAAAGCCGCCACCTCTCTCTCCTGTTAAGTGAGCCGAGATACTCCAGCTTCCAACGGCGCCAAAAGGAGTTTCGCAAAGATTCTAACTTTCTCCAGAAAATAGGCAACCCGAGATCACAACGTCGACTCAGCAAAGGAGGCGTAGAAGCTAAAGAACAGCCTATAAAAAAATGACCAGGTGTTAAGGGAAGAAGATCCTTAGGATCGTTAGACAAAGGCGTGAGCGGCCTAGAATTTACGATACCCTCAACCTGAATAATTAAAGAATTGAATTCCTCATAGGAAAGGATGGCTGAACCAAGGGTTTTCTTCAGCTGTCTCTTCGTGAGCTTTATGCAAGATTCCCAACGACCACCATGATGGGGGGCGTAAGGGGGAGTGAAATGCCATTTGAATCCCTTAGCATGAGAAAAATTAGAAAACTGTTCCCTAGCAGAAGGGGAGGTAAGCGCAGTTTTCCAAAGATCAAAAGAACTAACAAAAATTTTTGCGTTATCTGAAAAAACCTCGGAGGGAACACCCCTTCTAGCGGCAAATCTAGAAAAGGCTGCTATAAAATAAGGAGTAGAAGCACTTGTAACCAACTCAAGGTGAATGGCTCCTGTCACCATGCACACAAATAAAGAAATATAAAGTTTACCTAACAACTTTCGCTTAGATAAAGGGGAATTAACTTGATAGACATAAGGCCCAGCATAATCGATACCCGTAAGGGCGAAAGGCTTACTAGGTTCGGAACGAAAATATGGCAAGTTTCCCATAATTTGCGTGATTGGCGGGGGCTTAGATTTGAAACAAGGTATACATTTTCGAATAACAGAAGAAACTTCATGAACACCGTTAATGAGCCAATATTGCTCGCGAATTAAACAAAGCAAAGTGCGAGTGCCAGCGTGCAAATTCTGATAATGAAATTTCTTTACGATGAGAGTAGTAATAGGATGTCTAGAAGGGAGAATAATGGGATGTTTTTTCTCATCTGAGTAACTAGAATATTCTAGCCTGCCCCCCACTCTTATTAATCCATCTTGGTCCAAAAAAGGGGTGAGAGGTAACAGCCTACTAGACTTTGGTAAAGCTTTTTTGCTTAAAAGCGTCTGATACTCAAGAAAGAATACTTCTTGTTGCATAAGAAATAAGATTCTACGAGTAGCAAATTCCAATTCCATTTTAGTGAGAAAGGGTTGCGGTTTCACAGGCTGATCAAGAACAAGAAATTTCCATCGAAATAAATATGCTACCACACAAATTAATTTATTAAATGAAGAGTACCGCTGAAAAAGACTAGTAGCAATAGAAGTTAGAAAAAAGGAAGCGGTAACAATGCGAGCATCAGGAACATCTTCTGCGAGTGGATTAGATGAACGAGGCCAACAAGAGAAATCCTGACTGAGCCACGCCGGACCATTCCAGTATAATTTAAGAGAAATTAATTTCTTGGGCAAGCAGCCACGTGAAATTATATCAGCGGGGTTTTCTTTCCCCGGAACATGATTCCATTGGTCAAAATGAGACAACTCTTGTATTTTAGAAACGCGATTAGCCACAAAAGTGGTCCAATGTGAAGAAGGTTTTGAAAGCCAAGCTAACACGATGGAAGAATCACTCCAAAACCATGTGCTCGAAAATTTCAAATTTAAATTGATTTTTAATTTACTGGCTAATTCCACAGCCATTACAGCAGAACATAATTCCAATCTAGGCAAAGATATGGATTTGAGTGGGGCTACCTTTGATTTTGCGCAAATTACATTGGAAAATCCGGGTAAAGTATTGGAAGAGCGGCCTACTAAGTAGGCGCAGCAACCGTATGCCTTTTCAGAACTATCTGCAAATACGTGCAAATCGAAATACTGACATGAAAGGTCCGAAATTAAAGTGCGGGGAATAGAAATTTGAGAAAGATCTAACAAACTCTTGCGGTATTTTAACCACTCATCCAAAAGGGGGGAGGGTACCTTATCATCCCAACCAACTTTCAATGACCAAAGTTTTTGTAAGAAAATTTTTGCAGTAATAACCACCGGAGCAATGTACTGCAAGGGATCAAAAACTTTCGCTATTTCTGATAATAATTGCCTTTTCGTTTGAGGGTGAAACTCAGATAAGTGTACCTGATAGGAAAAGGTATCTGAAGAAGGAGACCAAAAAACACCCAAGGTTTTAATAGCTGATTCCTCAGTAGGAACATTGGTCAACAGGAGTTACTTGTGAAAAGTTAGATAAAAATTCGGTTGAGTTCGAGTTCCACTTATGAAGGGTAAACCCACCACCAGAAAGAAGAGAGTTTAAATCTTCACAAACAAGAAGTGCGTCAGAGATACTAGGAAAGGAGTACAGAAAATCATCTACATAAAATGCAGTTTTCAAAACTTCAGAAGCTAGAGGATGAAAAAGATGACCATCTTGTTCGGCCAACATGTGAAGAGATCGTATTGCGAGAAAGGCAGACGGCTTAAGACCGTATGTCACTGTTCTTAAACGAAATATTTTTATAGGTTTTGCATTGTCGTCTCGCCACAAAATTCTTTGCAAATCACGTTGTTCTGAATTTACTAGAATTTGCCTATACATTTGCTTGATGTCGGCAAGGACAGCAATGGGGAATAGACGAAAGTTAAGTAAAACCGAAGTAAGATCTGTCTGAATAGCGGGTCCAGAATGCAGAGTGTCATTGAGAGAAACACCATTAGCATCTGGAGATGACCCATTAAAAACCACTCTTATCTGTTCTCGGGTGGAAGAATTTTTCCAAACCGGATGATGATTAAGATATACTATTTCTTTAGGAGGATTACTAATTTCTCCAGATTTTGGAACTACTTCCATGTGATTCGCTGATTCGTATTCTTCCATGAAGGAAGTATACTGAGTTTTTAAGAGAGCATCCTTTTTAAAGCGATTTTCAATTGCGAATAAGGCTTTGAGAGCTCTGGAATGTGATTCTGTAATAACAGGGGGGTTAAAAATGCGAGGAAGAGTAACCACGAATCTGCCTTCAGTAGTGCGAACAGTGGTTTCTACGTAGTGTGTTTCACAGATCTCATTATTGCGAGAATGAGGTGAGGTGACTTGAATATCCTCAATGTCCCAGAACTTAATTAATTCTTGATTTAAATCAGCACCAACAAAATAACAATGAGATTTTTGTTGAACGGGGTTGCGGTATATTTGCCCAGTGGCAATCCAACCGAAATCAGTTCTACGAAAGAAAACATCACGGGCAACTTTAACCTTTTCCGGATGTAAACATTGCCAAAAAATGCTGGCACTTAAAAGAATTTCTACAGATGAAGCTCTGTTGAAATTCGGATCTGCAAGTTGCAAATGATGCGGAATATTCCAACCCTGGACTTGAAAAGAAGTAATGGGGTGTCATTACCTATGGAATTGATAATTAAAAAATCTAAATTTAAATGAATGCCGAGATTATTGGAATCTTTTACATCCACTTTAGCATAACTCAGAGATTGCGATTTGGAACCATTAATTCCTGTAAATTCTATAGAAGTAGGGCATATTTGTAGACCTAACTTGCGAACTAGCGATTCACTGATAAAATTGTTAGTTGCAGCATTATCTAACAATCCCCTTACAGAAACCCATTTTCCGTGAACATTCTTCACTAGAATTTGGACAGTGGACAATAAAACTTGAGTTTTACTGAACGAAACAGAGCTTTGAGTAAAAGACTGAGCGTTATTCGGCAAAGTCTCAGAATGAGATTTAGCGGATGAACTATTGGTTGCTGATGACCGCGATCTTTCATGCCTATGCAGGAGAGTATGATGCTTTGCTTTACAGTGAAAACATAACCGTTCAGAATTACAATTGCTTATCATATGTGTCCCTGATAGACAATTGAAGCAGTGCTTGTGGGTGGTAATTAATTTGCGTCTTTCATCCACAGATAAAGATTTGAATTGAGCGCATTGGTACAAGTTATGTGGTTGTTGACACAAAACACAAGCTTGTGCTTGATTGGAAGACCGAATATTGGTAGAAAAGGCATGTGACCTTAGTACTCTCTGAGTGGGGCTGATGTCCTTACTATTAGAGGAAGGTTTGAAGGTAGAGCTACTCTTTTGGCTGGCTACAGCAGAGAGAATTTGGCATTTCGCCTTTAAGAATTTAATAATAGCTTCATAGGTACACAATGAATGTTGCGACAGATCTGCTTCCCAATCTTTTAAAGTTTTAGTGTCTAATTTAACAGAAATGAGATGAATCAAAAATAGATCCCAATGGTCAACTGGTTGGTCCAAATTGGCAAGCGCACGAATATGAAGTTCTGCAGCATCGATCAGATTACGAAGCGAGGCAAGATTATCAGCTTGAACAATAGGTAAATTGAATAAACCCTGTATGTGACGTTGAGTTTTTAAACGAGTGTTCCCAAACCGATCTCTGAGAAGTGCCAAAGCTACTTCATAATTTTCATTTGTCAACGTAAGCTCTTGGATGAGTTTAAGTGCGTTGCCTTGCAAGGACAACCGCAAATAATGAAACTTCTGTATTGAAGGAAGAGAATCGTTTTCGTGAATCAATGAATTGAATAATTCAAAAAATGGTTCCCATGTAGCTTCATCTCCGGTAAATTTAGGTAATTCTATTTTCGGTAATATAACACGGGAAGGAAAAGAAGAAGATTCTGAAGGAGTTTTCTCCTGCTTTTCCTGCAATGTTAAACTTCTTAAAAGCTGCTTTGTGTCTGCAAACCCCTTATAATATAAATTTTCAACCTCGGAGCGGTCACTTTGCTGGTCGGGATATTGTGTCTCAATATTGCTTTGGATCTCATCATACTTCTCAAAGGCCTGTTCATAACCTTTCAGTCTTTGAGAAATTATGTCACTATTACGTTCTTTTTCCGTGAGCTCATATAGAAAAGTGCGAAAACGCGTGAGTTTGCCCTTGACCGAAGCCCTCGCATTAATGAGTTTTTCGTCAATTGGCATTGTGAAAGTTTGTTGTGAAGGTACTCACGACTTCCCTGTGAACTCGTACAACAGCCTGCCAGAAGAGAGAGAAAGCAGCCCCTCCAACGGTTAAATGTGGAACTTGTTTTTGTGTCTCCTCTTCCAGTGCCAAGCATGAACTCCGAGCTGAAACTTTCCAAAAGAATTAGAAATCACAATTTTTGAACAATTTATACACTTAATGTTCAGTATGAGAGATAAATTTTGTTAATTAGTTCAAATATTAATTTCTGAGAAAGGTTCAATATACAGACTTGCTTCAACAAATGTTTACAAAAAGCACTCCCGGGTTTCGGCACCATATGGTTATGTGAAGAACAGCCCAAGTTCGTTCTCATAAACGGGAGAAAGCATCAGGCAAATGCCTGGACAAATTAACTACTGTGAAAGGAGCTATTAGACTGAATATTTTGGGCTAGGGGAGTGCGGCCTGGTTCTTTATCCTCAACTTTAAGTTTAAATTTAACACTGAACATTTAAGCATTAATATAATATAAACTTTATTTGTTGTTTGAAACAAGTGATAAATACTATACATTACTGGAAACCCCTTGGGTTTAAAAATTAGTAGGTTGGCACAACTTGGTGCTATTTACAAGAGTTCATTTGAAAGACACACTATTTTTTGGAAATAATTGCACTTGCAAGCAATATTAAAACCATTAAAACATAGAAGATAAGTGATAAAAATAGAGAATAAAAGAATGTAACTTATCTTCCGTTGCTATTTATGTTGACTAGAGAGGTTTCAGTGCTGCAGGTCGGCCGTGGCCAGAGCTTGCTGGTTTGGCTGTTGTAGTTTGTAGTTTACGAACACTATACTTTGTGGTTGCGATGTCCAGCATCTCGAAATAAAGTATCGGCTTGAAGAAGGTTTCTTCTTTAGAACCAAAGTACACTGAAGAGCGAAAGTAACAAGCAAGCTTTCATCTTGCGTAGCGGTGAGAACTGTAATCTGAGCCTTGCAACAGCTCATCTAGTTGTGACATTGATGCGTAGTAATCTCCAGCGTAGCGGTGTGACGTGCTGAGTACACCGTCTTATGTAGAAGCATACCGTCAGGTATTTGCCCCATGGAACGAAGCTTTGGAAGACACCATGAAGTGATGCGGTAATGCGGTACTGTCGTACTGTCGTACTGGATCTGGCTGTACTGGATCTGAATCTTGAAGGGGAGAACCGCTGCTTAAATAGGGCGTAGAACAATCGAGAAATCCCACTGGCGGGCGGCGACTGATTGGCCAAAGCGGAGATGTGACGACAGTCCTTCACGTAGCGGCTAGCGAGGAGCAACACCTTGCAGTAGTGAACTTTTGGCTCGAAGAGTCAACATCTATGAACAGGCTGAGGTATGTGTCTTAGAAATTTTGTTTGTTACGAGTAATCACTCGAGAATTACATTATATATTATAAACATAAATGTGATTAAATACATTAATAGTTCGGTGGTCTCAAAGCATTTGACCGACAAATGCGGCATAAGAAAAAAAACACATTAAAAACATCACGAAAGTGATCACTGTGCACTAAAATTTTATGCACAGTCACGGGCATATAATACCATGGATATAATTTATCATACAAAGCCGAAGTTTGCGCAGCAAATTCTTTGAATTTATTCACATTTATTTCAGAGCCAGAAGAAAGAGCAGCTAGTAATACATGAAACCTTTTTAAACGACGCCAGTTATTTCAGCACTTTTTTCAACTTCATGAAAAAAATTTCTGGCCGTATTGCCGTCTTTCGAAGTGCCGAATCCTGGCTGAGGAACGTCAAGTGTCACGCCTC
Source organism: Meconema thalassinum (assembly GCA_946902985.2). Classification (NCBI taxonomy): domain Eukaryota; kingdom Metazoa; phylum Arthropoda; class Insecta; order Orthoptera; family Tettigoniidae; genus Meconema; species Meconema thalassinum. The sequence goes on along the minus strand of OX336389.2, from coordinate 281,377,354 downwards.
GTATTCTTTTGAAATCTTGCTGAATTTGTTTTTTCCTTTGTTCAAATTGTCCCCTGATTTGTGAACGAACCTGCCATACCTTAAATGGAATTTTGTAACCAAGTTTTAAGATATTCGAATGTTTTTATCCTCGAATGTAGTGTCGATAAACCACAAACGTAGTTATTGCCATTAACACTTCTACTGTAGACAGCATTGAGTTCATTTCGCTTGACTTCGCGCCACAAATATAGCAAACTTGAAAGCCTAGGGTAAACTTATATGTCAAAATATTGTAGATATTTCCATCTACCATGGTTTGCAGAGAGCTGTGAATTACAGTGCAATTTCCAGCCAGAGATGGCGTCAGCTCTTTTATTTGGTTTTCAATTAACTCAAGTTCACGTTTGACCATTTCAGATGTTTCCTTCGCAAAACGAACTTTAATTGGTCGGCAATAACGCGATGATGAAGGCCTTGGTTTTGTCCAATTGACAATTTTATTGGCATCATTCAGGTGCAGTTTTAGAGGAACGAAACAGATGACAAACAAATACTCATCTGTGTTACTTTGGTCCTTAAATCTCTGTTTGTACAAACTGTGACCTGAACTTCCGTCACATCCCCATTTGCTGATACGAGTGGCAGATGAGTCAGTACTTTGCACCGGTGTTGGCGAATTGAGCCAGCTAATCTTCCGAGTGGATCTTTCTTATCTTGTCATTCCATCGCACATTCCCTTTTCGCCACTTGCCCCATGCCAAGTTCTTCTGCTGAAATCATGTTCCCTTCCGTCCCCCACCACTACTATTGTGAAAACACAAAAGCCAAGATAACTTATTTGTTCTTGCAGAATGACCGGCTGGCTCTGGAATTTCCTGTAAACACTCTGCCATGCAGGGCTGTACAAATCGCACAATTCACTGAAACAAATATTATGCCTTAATTCTTTTAAAAGGCCACATCAGTTAAAAGTTACCTTAAAACCGTTTATTGTTATAATTACTATTTTAATTATTATTGTCCCCCGTGGAGTATGGATAGCACGCTTTTCTCTTCCCGAGGGGGCTCTGGATTAGGTTTCAGCCAGAAACTTAAGATCTATATAATGTTATTGGTTTTACATCCCTTTTAACTACTGTCGCCGGGGTGCCAGAATTTTTTCCCGAAGATCTTCATCGTGCCAATAAACCTACTGACACGGCTCCATCGCAATTACGCACCCAAAAATGGCAAGTGACTGCGCCAGGATTCAATCCTGCAGCCTTGGGAACAGTAGGCAAGAACGTTACCACTGAGCAACGCAGCCAGTCATACTTAAGATTTGACTTGAGTCATTTGTTCATTTTGAAGGCTTTGCGATCATGTAGTTCTGTGTACCTTGGTGTGTGTGGAATCTGTCTGATAACTTGTGTTATTGTACAGTAACTGCTGTAGCGTACTATTGTGTACTTGTAATTTGGCTAAGATATGGTTAGAAGGGCGCCATGGCCTTAATTTAGGTACAATCTAAGCATCTGCCTAGAGTACAAATGAGAAACCAAGGAAAACCACTTCCAGCATGGCTGACGTAGGAATCAAACCCGCCTCTTCTCAATTCTGCATCAGGAGAAGGAAAGTTGTACACTCAGCCTAGTGAGGACAATTAAGTATCTGCTTGATATGAGAAGTAGTAGTGCCCCATGACCTGAAATCAAGGTAATGTGGCTAAGGGATCGTCGCGCAGGTTATTCGTCCCCCACAATTTGTAGGCTATGAGCTGGGTTGCAGTAGGCTTGATGTTTGGGTGCTCCCAACCGCGGGTTTGTAAGACCAATTCATGGAGGGGCTTTGCGACATAGTCGTCATGTAACCCCGTGTACTTGGTGGTGTGTGTAGAATTTGTCTGATAACTTGTCTTATTGTGATGGCTATATTATTATGTGTAGTTGTAATTCAGATGAGGATTGGGAAGGAGGTAGCCGTGGCCTTCAGTCAGGACTCAATCCGGCATTTGCCTGGTAGAAGTGGGAAACCACGGAAAACTACTTCCAGGATGGCGGAGGAGGGACGAACCCTCCTCCTCTCAGTGTTACCTCACGAGGCTGAGTGTATCCCGTTCCAGCTCTCAAACCAGAATTAAATTTCTTGGCAGAGCCGGGTATGAAATGGCATATAAAAAGAACTACAAAAAGGAATGAAGAAGACTTAAAAAAAACTATTCCATCAAACTGAAATACAGAAGTGACAGTTTTACACATGATTCATAGAAGCAATCCTGTTTTATTAACTACTCAATTACCTACTCTCATTAAAATATACTAGGAAATAGCAGTTAAAATGCCATTCTTAATCTTAGTCTTTCTTTGAACCATATTAATTAAAATCTCAATAAAACAAACTTCCCGGATGGACAAAAAAGAAAAAACGATTCGCTGGAGTAATATAATATAGCAATACTGTGGAATTAATTTAAATTATGTAGAACACTTCTCTCATTTAACTTAAAACAACTCGTTTACTCGTTGTGTCAGTCATAGAATTTTTTTATCCAGTCATTTTAAAACCTAACTACATTCTCCGAACAAGTCGCTTTACTAGCCCATGAAGAATATTTTAGTATTTTTCATCGTATGAGAAAAAAATACGATGCATTAAAATTATATAAAAATATCTTATTGATAAATATTGTCGTAAAATTGTCTATAAAGCGTGAATCATAAAATGGCAAAAAAATAAAATAATGTTGAATTGGGCATATGTTATTCCCCTTAGCTACTGCGTAGAAAGGATTTATACAGCAATGGGCGTCGTATTACTGTAATTTGAAAAGGAAACATATGACATTTCAACAGCATCTGCCCTCTAGTCATCTAGTCATAAGGTAGAATTTACTTGAGATATCTACCCTTTTCTCGATGGGAAATAGGTGCCATGAACGTGGTGGTTATTTTTTACGGCCAGATGTCTTTCCTCGAGCCGACCTCTTAACATGAGCTACTGAGAGAAGAAATTAATGAACCTAAGTAAAGAGTCGGAAGAAAGCATCGAAAACCATTTCAGGCTGGCTGCGTGGTCGAAATATAATTGCTAAGTAATATTGTGACCATTGGTTAGTATTGTATATAAATATAATTTACACCAATTACAATCCAGTACACGGGGCTGATTGCCAAGCTACCCCAGCCCTTAAAATGAAACTCCAACTATTAATTACGGTACTGGTATTAAGTATCTTTTAATTCCATCTAATAGGTTAGGCTATTCAATGAAAGTTGTTCTCTTGGTTCATTAAAAATTAATTTTGTTCATTCATTTACGCAAGCCTCCGTGGCTTAGGCGGCAGCACGCCGGCCTCTCACCGCTGGGTCCGTGGTTCAAATCCCGGTCACTCCATGTGAGATCTGTGCTGGACAAAACGGAGGCAGACAGGTTTTTCTCCGGGTACTCCGGTTTTCCCTGTCAAAATTTCATTCCAGCAACACTCTCCACTATCATTTCATTTCATCTGTCATTCATTTAATCATTGCCCCAGAGGAGTGCGTCAGGCCTCGGCAGCCGGCACAGTTCATATCCTCGCCGCTAGATAGGGGCTTCATTCATTCCATTCCTGACCCGGTCGGAGACTGGAAGCAGGCTGTGGATTTTCATTCATTTACGCAATGAAGATGGGGTAAAATGTTAGAGCTTGCACTTAAATGAAATTTAAACGCTGTCAGTTTATCGAACACAATCTCATGGATGTCCATATTTGTGAAACTATTGAGGACATAGCCTATCGTATTCTTTGTATAAAGCTCCTCCACATACAGTTGTCACCATATCCTGAACGCTAGGTCATACATACAGTATGTGAATTTAATAACACCCCTGGGACCGTCAAACTGAGAGTCACCTCCCCTCCAACATTTTAATGACGAAATGTTGGAACGTGTGCACTGTATGGTATGTGTTGGCTGCAGAGTGGGGGAAGAGAGGGGAGCTTGCTAATGAGCTATCGCTGGCCCAATCGGACTATGAAATATCAAAGGGGCAGATCATAGTGGCGAGAAAAGTCTGTCCGATTTTATCACTGTAATTAACTGGCTCAATTCGACTGCGCCCCTTTGCACAGGCAAGGTGTCAACTAAGCGTTTAGCCGTTAGATCTAATATTGCCCGTAACTTTACAGTAGCTGAGGTATCGCTAATAGTCATATCTTCCTCCGCAGGATAACACGCAGCATTACTTTCTTTAAAGCGTAATATGAGGGGTAAATTAAATGCTCTAAATCCATGGCACGTTTCATCATTAATTTATAACCGTACGAGGTAGACTTGGTGTCAACGTATAAAGCTAACGCTTCATCCGGTGTAAATGGACGCTTTTCCTGCTCCATTTTGTGAGCAAATAGAGCTTTTTTTATTTTTTGTGTCTCTTGTTGGGGAGGAATAAGGCTCTTTCACGATGTTTGCTGCACCTCTTTTCCCGTTTGATCGAAAAGAATCTTCAGCTGCAAACGCTACATCCTCCAAACTACGCGATTCGGTAATATCACATACTTTTTGCTTCTTCGTCTTTACGGAACAGTTCTTACATTCCTCCCGGTGCCAGCTGGCTTCGTTAGGGACACAACTTATTTTTGGATCATACGCTGGATCTATGTCTTCTTGTTCGCTGAAAACGATGAAATCCGTCCCATTTAGCTCTTCTACCTGCACTCTTCCATTTTTTGTGTTAATATTATGGGATATCAACTTCATTTTGTATCTTAGCTCCTGAACCTGAGTGTCAGTAAGAGTTGTAGGATCAAATTTATTCAGAACATATTGAAATATGACGTCTGCACTGTGCCCGTCTGTCCACCTGGGATGGACAGGCGACCGCATGCGAGGCAACATGAGCACAGTGTGAGCACGAGATCTGATCTCAGGGCGTCCTGGGCTGGGCTAGGTATTTACTACACACTGCACCCGTGCTCCCCGTAAAAGACGAGGAACGACACACAACACAACATAAAATGAGAACACAGATATTAAGATAAAACCAATTCACCAAATTTTATTTCAAAAGAAACTGCCTGATGGCAACGAGAGAGAAAGAAAAGCAATAATCATCACTTCCCTAGATGACGAAATAACTGCACAGTGGTGCCATCAAGTAGCCTTCGATTATGCATCTCAAACTAGAAAAAAACATAGTCTCTTCTCGATATAGTTCATGAGTTTGCCTATGGTTGATTTATAACAATCATTTTTACCCTATACAAGCGAGATTGCATACCCTCCCATACCACACACAAAAATATCTAAACCTGACTTGAATGATGCAGTTCATAATTGTCCTGTACTCAAATATATTATTTACATTTATTATTTACAGAATTTCGACGATATTTCACACACGCATTTCACTGTTCTTTTATGACATAATTATTATGGGTTTGGAATACACCATTTAGAATAGCACTTAACGGCTCAGCATACCAGATTGCATAAACTTGACACTTGACATTACCAAATGATTTATACTAAAAAATTATTTCCATGTGACAATAATAATAATAATAATAATAATAATAATAATAATAATAATAATAATAATAATCTGTAGGCTTCACCTAATGTGGCCTGTAATATCTGGCTGTACTTTTCATAATTCCATGCTTTGATTAGAAGATAGATAACACTGAACACTAATTATACACAAGCCGTCACAAGAATCGGCATAACATTTGACGTGACGTCATTATATTCTTAAACAACCCAATGACCAATATTAATTTATCTTATGGGAATTCTATATTATTGGACTGACATTCGAAGCAATTAATCCCATTATGGGACAGGATATCACTCCCGCATAAATCCCTTTTTATTATCAAAGCAATTAGTACCATAATGGGACAGCATATCACTCCCGCATGAATCCCATTCATCAGAGGACCAAAACCTCAAACCACCTGAGCTAAACTCAGAAAACACATAAGTGAATCGGGGACAAGACAAGTATCCCAATACCAACACTATTCCACTTAGAAGTAGAATCATTAGTCTTCGTTTCAAGAATGTCCAATACTATCTAATGATCATGAGATCCCATACTCTTAAACAATTAAACGATTGGTTTAGAATCATATCATAATTTATCATTTTTGATCATTTATCAATTATCATTTTCTTCATGAAATATTACACTCATTATTATTCATTGAAATTCAGTGTTCCTCCAACATAAATTTGTAGAGATTTTATTATTATTATTATTATTATTAATATTATTATTAGTATTGTGGAATTAGAAAATATTTTATGATCATCAAGACGTGTTCAAAAATAGTGTAAATAGTTTCAATGCGTCATAATCCTGCTGCCTTTTATGCAAATGGGGTAGGACATCCCATATTATTATTATTATTATTATTAATGAATGAAATTTTGAGGATCCAGCTCACCTACAAGTCCAAGCAATAAATCAAAGTATTCGCCTGGCATAATATGCAACCAATATAATATAACGAAGATTAATGATGACTAGGGAAGTTAACGGATCATAACAGAAATTATAGAAATTCTTGACCCAAAAATAAGATTCACATAAGTCACCTTAGATGTTCTGTGGCGGAGGATCATCCCTCGGTGCAGGTCAGACCCTGGCTCCACGGACCCGATATGGCTCCACCCTAAGGAAGAGTCGTATCCAAGCATTTGCCTCATGCTGCCTTCACATCCACAGGAATATGCTCATAACACGCATCGCTTCTGGTACCCCATCCAGCAATCCTGGTATCGCTCGCCTCACCTAGTGCCTATTCTAGCCGACCATCATGTTGGAACAGTTGGGTAGTGACGTCATAATCTTATGGGGTCGTTCTGGACTCCTCCACAAACGCACACTCGGCATTTCGATATTGTAGTCCACAGTTTTTGAATATCCAACTATTCTGACTGTCTCAATTTTAATCAGTGAAATATTACGTGGCTTGATAATAATAATAATATCCATGTGATATAATATCTCAGATATGCCTGTTCTGTTTCAAGCACGAAGTTTTCCACAATATGACATTGAATACGTTCTTATGGTAGCTCACAATCACTTCACAGTTTGACATAATTCTAGTTCATAAATTTTACATAATTCTAGTTCATAAATATCAAGCATTGGGTGGAAGTTAACAGACAGTCAAATTATCAGTCAGTTGCGTGTAAACAAGCCCATGTCCACATACTTTTATTTCTTCCAATATTCCCGTAATGATGAATTTTCACAAGCACATGATACTAATAATAAGTTGTGGTGAAGCACAACGGCACTTTACTTTCCACACACTGGTATAAAAATGAAACTATGTCTTCCGACATACGAGCAGAGTAACGTGGAGATGTTTACTTTAAGTATTTTATAATAGAGGCCTAGCCTCACGGAGTATTTCCGCAGTATTACGACGACGTAACGTCACACGAACCATAACAGGTGAGCACCACTGATCATAGCAGATCAACACTGACCAATACTGATACCTTGGCCATCCAAGAGCCGGCTTTTATACTACATCAAGGTCAAATATCGATACCTGCAGTTGCATTACGTAATGTGATGCATTCGCTCCTATTGGTTCCCACGGTGGAATACACAAGAAGGTTTCTTATATCAATTGAAACTTCATAAATTAAGCAGGAGAATAATTCCAAATAGAATTCCGAAGTGCTGATGCTTTCCTCTTCCTTATCGAAATACAAACAAGTATATTGTGCCCCGTCATTCCCTGGCGGTACTTGGGCCACTCGATCACTTCAAAACATGGCGAGTCGACAGCTTGCCGCGACCTTGGTCTCGCCTCAGCGCGCTCAATTCAAATATTGCATCACGCCAGTATCTCCACTCCGTCTTATAAGGGCACAGTACGCCCCACTTTAGGACACGACCGCCACGCCTTGAAAAATTATTCTCGCGGTAAAGCCCACATGAAAATGAAAATCCACAGCCTGCTTCCAGTCTCCGACCGGGTCAGGAATGGAATGAATGAAGCCCCTATCTAGCGGCGAGGATATGAACTGTGCCGGCTGCCGAGGCCTGACGCACTCCTCTGGGTAAAGCCCACATAGTCACTGAAATAAGAAAATAAACTATCATGCACATTCGTGCGCAACCATACCACTACAGATCCTGAATCTACATTAAATTTCCCATCGAATGACGTTTAAAGTAAAGTGGAACTATAAGGCACTCATAAAGTAAATAATTTATTTAGTGCAGAAAGCTTGTATTACGCATACAAGTGAGAACACATACCTCTTTTCACTATTCCATGAGCCGCAGAAGACAACACCTCTTTGAACTCACTAGAAACATAACGTTCGTTTCACTCCGACACCTCGTATCAAATGAGCTGATAACTGCCAGGAAGACGTTTCAGCACCTATCCCCTCCCTCCTACGCACCAGACAGCGAAGAGGAAGACCGAAGGTCACCATCTGGTTTGTTCACCATCGAATGAGGCAGTTTTCGCTTTCATTTGTGGCAGTGGATTTTTTCCAGCTAGATATCGGATTCGACACACTGTGCATCGCTGCAAGGCCGTCCGCGCCAGAAGCACGCCGGCGTGCAGCCTGCGCCTGGCATGCAAGGAGTAATAAGGAGACGCCCTAACGGTCAGTTTGTGAAGACAGCGGGCACGTCTACTGAGATGTTCAAAACATTGCTGGCAAGTGTTAGGAATTGGACTGTTATCCGACCAAAACGTGCCTACTGTTGACACTAAGTATTGTAAGTAAATGCCTAAATCTCTTAAATCACCTCCAACACGATACGGACATTCTACCACTGCGGGCACAAATGTTGGCATATCTGTGGTCGAATTGGGTGCCTGGAGTACAATATACAAATGTGGGTCTTTTCGTTGTCGTAAAGAAGCTGTTGACGTCTTCAGATTACTCCTTTCCAATCCCCATCACCATTTCCCACTAGAAAGCTCTTTTATATGTTCCTCCTTATGAGTCTCCCAGAAATGGCACGTCAATACCTCAAATTGGCAATTTCTCAATTCGTGGTCAGGAAAATTTACAACTGTCTTCAAAGTGACAGCAGTATGAAAAGGATTCATTCGAAGCTCTGCCACTAATCTGGTGTCCTGTTGTAGTATTTCAATTTTCCTTCTACCACTCCCAGCTTTTTGGTCAAAAATTCCTGAACTTCGATAATTTTGCACCCATCTCCGAGCTGTCCTTTCTGAAACATCTAGCTGCCTTGGATACCAACATTCCAAATTGAATCACAGCCAGTATTACACTTTCTTTTTGTTCTTCCCCGCTTTGTGCAGCCATATCGAAGAGTTTTCAGGCAGAACTGACGTCGTTAGTTTTCTCGGAGAATCATAGCCCCTACCTAGGTATTAAAATAAAGGCAAATATTCTTTGCAAACATAAATTCCAAATATTTTTAAAAAGGTGTATAGTTCATAACCTCATAAGTTCATCTGTTTCCTAAAAATCTGCATTGAGAGTGCCTGTATGCACACAGTGATTCCTTAATCATTGCCTTGGATAAAAGTTAAAACTACTGCTGCTTGCAGCTGCTACAACTACAAATATTCTTAACATAAAATAGACCTATTTATTTGGCATTATTAAATAATCAGAATATAATCTATATCTACGAGGGCTGTTTTTAAGTAAGGACCGTTTTATTAATTAACCGAACATTTTATTTTCAAACCACATTTATTTTTAGGTTTTACATACCTTTCTCTATTTTTCTACATAGTTGCCTTGTTTATTTAGGCACTTGCCATACCTTAAAACTAAGTTCTGAAATTCCTCTGCATAAAAGTTTGCCGCCTGCTCTGACAACCAAGAATTCACACTTGAGGAAAATCCATTGATAGAGTGGTTATCATGAATCTTCGGTCCTCGTGAATTTTCGTGTCAATTGCAGTCACCAAGTCATCTGTGATCACAGACCTGAGCGTTCATCGTCATGAACATTTTCACGGCCACTTTTGAACTCGCGTGCCCATTTTCGCACTTTATCTTCCGTCATTGCATTACACCAAACACCTCATAAAGCTGACGATGAATGCCTGCAGCCGACATGTTTCTTGCACTCAAAAAACGTAACACAGATCGTACCTCACACGCGGCGGGCGAATCAATAATCTTGAACATTTTAATGATGCACAGTTAAGCGTACAGGTTAGCTACACAGCTGCAACTGACGCCTGCTTGTTCGCAAAGGATGCCGGGAGGTAGCGCGCACGCTTGTTGCGGCGTGCGCACTAACTACGGGCTTAAAAAACGGTACCTTACTTAAAAACAGCCCTCGTATATGCATGTTTAGTAGTCGTGTTTCTGAAAATACAGAAGTTGAATTGCAGCAGTACGAAGTAAATACTGTGTAGCCCAATTGGAAGAACTCCGGCGTATAGTTATGCAATGTCAAAGTCTCGGCTTCAAATCCTCGTTACTCCTTATTTAATTTCGCTACACGATGGTATTATGTAAGTACTAGTAACTTATATAAGAATACGCTAACACTAGTATATATATATATATATATATATATATATATATATATATATATATGCAGTCGTTTCATTCCGCCGCATGGCTATTGCCCCTGCGGCGGCGGGCCCCCTTAGACGGTTTCGCCGTCTCTTCGGGCCAGGGGGTTAAGGTATTTAGGAGAGGTGGAAATTTTGGTGATGGGTGGGTTTGATTTTAGGATTTGGAAGAAAGTGTGTGAGAATTTTGGTTGGGGCATTGCTGGGGAAATTTGGAGAAGGGTGCTGGGGGCGAAGTTTTGTTTTGAGAAGGGAGAGTTTAGTATTACGCGGCTGTATTGTTCCAAAACTATCATTTCCGTTATTTATATCGCTGCAGAACGATAACAAAATAAAAATTATGACAAGGCTTGAACTCGCAACCTTCAGTCATCAATCGAGCGTTTTACCACTGTTCCACGAAAATCAGATATCGAATAGCTCATTCATTCATTCATTCATTCATTCATTCATTCATTCATTCATTCATTCATTCATTCATTCATTCATTTATTTGCAATTAGGGGTGTGTCCCCCGGTGGCAAATTGAGTATACATAAATAAACAGTATTATACATAACAATTCAATAACAATTAAACTGGCGTATTCACACAAATCGTCAATCTTTTTTAAAACAGACCTATAGTATAGGCTATGTTTGGGGAAAGGCTCTAAGACTACGGTAGTTAGAGAGTTGCATTTGTCTTGTCAATTGCACTGTTTACGAAAGAATATTGACCATAATTTGTACGCTGTGGTCGGCCATTAACTTTGAAATAATGATCACTCCTACTCACGTTTGTGTTGGAGAGCGCTTGCCACAAGGTTCGGATACTGCAAGCTGGTTGCCGAGAGCCATGGGTTGCAAGGCAGTGTCAAGTCTTGTATGTACACTCTGTGGAAACGAACTCTACCATCTCCCATGCTTTTGTTGGGCTTAGAGCACATAATTATGTTAGTGTTATAATGTAGGCTACTATGTTCAATTTGAAATAAAAGCACTCAAGTGTTGCAGTACATCGATCGTTGTTATTTGCCATAAGCTGCTATTTCATCAGATTATGAGGCCAGTCTATGGCAAACTGCGCTTAAGTGGATTCTGTTTAACTAACGATCGTGTGCTTTAAGTGTGTGGGATTACAAAATGGCTCAAGAAAGTGTCAGGTTGAATATTCCAATGTTAAATGGTGGAAATGTTGTATTTTGGAAAACAAAGTTGCGAGCCGTATCAGTGCGTGATGATTCGTGGGAAGTTGTCAGTGAACCAAAGCCTGAAGTAATTAACGCGGTGTGGCAGAAGAAAAATAATAAAGCGTTAGCGTACATTACATTGAGTGTTGAGGACAGTCAACTTATTCATTTTGCACATTTGAACGATGCATGTGATGCATGGCAGGCTCTGTCGAGAAAGTACGAGAGATCCACGTTCGGAAACAGGTTATATTTACGACGTTAACTGTACGGAATACATTATCGTGGTCGACCAATGAGCAGTCACATCGACGCGTTTGTGGAAGTAGTGGGTTTGCTGCGTGGATCTGGTAGTCCACTTGAAAACGACGAGATTGTTGCGGTTTTGCTGGTGAGTCTTCCAGAAGCTTATTCAGGGCTTGTCACAGCGCTCGAGGTCCGTGACGAGGCAGATCTAACGGTGGAATATATAACTGGGAAAATGCTTGACGAATACCAAAGGCGTGCCGAAGCTGGTGTGCCTGGAAATTATGATTCAGAGGTTGCACTACAGTCGGCGGACGCAGGCTCAAGTAAGGTTAGTCGTGCTCATCAAAATGGAACAATTAAAAATTCAAGCGGAAAACCAAACAAGGGTGGCAAAGGGCATGCTACTTCTGTAATAAACTTGGCCATTTAAAAGCAGATTGCTATCGATTCAAGAAAAGTCAACAGCAGAGGTCAGCAGGTCCAGAATCGGCAAAATCATCAGTTGAGGTTAAGGTATGCAACACACAGAACTAGGGCACATTTAAGGCACTGGATCAACAACATGCTGCAAGTAGGCCTACTGGAGGGTGGTGCATAGATTCAGGAGCAACCGGTCATATAACCAATGATAGGTAATTTTTCATGTATATTCGTGACACAAGTGCTACAGTCTTTCTTGCTCCGTGGTAGCTGCAGGAATCAGAGATGGACAATTTTACTGCGAGTCACCTGACTGGCACCTCCAAGAAGTACTATTGAAAAATGTGCTATTTGTTTCACAATTAGATGATAGTCTACTTTCGGTGAGGCGCATAACAGAGCAAGGTCACCGAGTGACGTTCGAGAATGATATGTGCAGCATCTACAAAGATCATCAGGTCAGCGCAGAAGCAAGGAACGATGGGAATTTATTCAGACTTCAAACTGTGGTACCAAGTTCTTCAGTTCATGTGGCGAGAGAAGCTGTATGCCTACACCAGTGGCATCGTCGATTGGGACATCGGGATCTGGTTGCAATCAAGCGTCTGATCAATGAGGAATTTGCCACAGGAATCCAAGTGTCTACATGTTCGGAGAAGGTAGTATGCGAAGACTGCATCAAGGGAAATTTAACCGAAGCAAAATTTTCTGAGAGTACATCCAGAGAGAAGGAGCCCATGCAACTCATTCATTCTGATCTGTGTGGGCCCATGCAGACTGCAATGCCAAGTGTTTTCTATCATTCATTGATGATTACTCCCGATATACTGTGGTGAGGCTGGTAAAATTCAAGGATGAGGTGGCAGGCATCGTAGAAGACTACATTGCTGCAATGCATACTAGATTTGGAAGGAAGCCGATTGCCATTTGTACAGACAATGGCAAGGAATACGTTTCTCAAAACTTTCTGCGGAAGGATGGGATACAACATCAGCTCACAGTCCCCTATGGGTAGATTATCGACTGAGGAATAACCTAACCACCAAGGGAAGATGATTAAGAAAAGGAGATGGGTTTCGGACTGGAGAAAAAGGATAGAGAAATGGGATGAGAGTCCCACAAAAGTTATAAATTTAACTTTCAATACACTTAGAGGCGGTTGCCACTGAAAATTCGTTCTCGAATACCTAAAGTGGGTAAGGACTTGGTCTAAGCTAACGGGAACCGCAGCTAGAACTTGGGCGGTTTGCTGGAGAGTGGCCTTAGTATATTCCCTCTCAAACAGGCATAAGACTACTATGGGGAAGGGTGTTGGTCTGGCATGACTGAAAGTGACAGATTTATTGTATGTCTTTTCAAAGAAATTCGTTTTTTGCAAAGTAATTCGAAGAATGACAATAATTTGCATCAATTTTGATATTTCCAGTTTTAGAATTTGTAAGCTTCCTGAACAGCGACCAAATGCTTCCAAAAAGGATGGTGATAGAGGA